>OX402054.1:22225033-22697195 GCA_947859365.1 Archips crataeganus
AGTAACGGTTCATTGATATGGATCTCCGCAAAGTTACGCCTGATTCAATAAACTTTTGCATTTATATTATTAGTATGGATACCAGAACTTGGACAGCTGCCACAGTTCGCGTTATGAAGCTAGTCCACTCAAACATGCGCTCCGGACTGGCAGGTGTAATTGTGTTAGCGCCGTTGTTCAGAGTGTATTATCTGCTGGACACAGACTAGTCTGAAATAGGTCAAGGAAGCATAGAAAGTCTGTGTCAAGGCAAATGGCCTATTCATTTACGGTCCAGAGCGCGATGCAGCTTCGTTTTATAAACAGTTAGCAAGCACTAAAGATAAGGAATAGCCATGGTGGCCTAGTGGTTTTACCTATGGTCTGTCAAGCAGAGGGTCGTGGGTTCAAATCCTGGCTCTCACCTCTGAGTTTTTAGGAATTTATGTGCGAAATTACATTTTAAATTTACCATGAGCTTTACGGTGAAGGAAAACATCGTGAGGAAACCTGTATACGCCTGCGAAGTAATTCAATGGTGTGTGTGTGAAGTTTTCAATCCGCATTGGCCCGCGTGGGAACTACGGCCCAAGCCCTCTCATTCTGAGAGGAGGCCTGTGCCCCGCAGTGGACGTATATAGGCTGGGATGATGATGATGAAAGCTATATTTTACTTAATATCCTACAATACATAGTACCATAGTAGTTTGGGTCACATGCAATGGTTATGTGACGTATACAAGGGTGCCATTACATTAGCAAACAACAAAACCAGTTTGAAATTGGAGCTTTGTGCCCGCCACATAATTACTAAAGTTGATAGAAGACATTTAGGGTAATGTTAAAGGTTTGACCACACCGGTGCTCAAAACTCGCTTACGCACGATAAATGCAAGGGTCTTGTGTCACGTTTTAACGCGTGCCGTTGAACACCGCTACTGAAAAAACACGGACGCATTGTCACGGATCAGAATATCAATATTATCACGTGACACACGCATATCACGATCCGCATCACAAAAATATTGACGTGTAGCGCAGTATTGCAATAAAACTGAAGTGGTTTGCCGGATGTTTTGAAACACGATAATATTGATACCCTGCGACGAATTGGTTAAAACGTTGGCTGCGGCGCTGATTTTTACGTACATTAGTCATTAGGACAAACCTTCTGAAGACCAATTTATTGTAAATTTGAGTTATTTTTCTCTCATCCTTCATTGGTAGATTGTACAACGGGAGCATAAAACGAGCCATTTTACCCGAGACGTTCATTATCAAGCTCTTATATTTCATGCATTGCGATTTCTACAATAATGTACTGCATTTGTCTAGTTTTGTTAATTTAGTAATATAAAACGCCAGTTAAAAGGAAAAAAACTATTTTATGAAAGCTGCTGCTATTTTTGGACTTATAGCTTTAGTTTAAGTATATGTATCTATTTGAGTAGTGTGACATTGTTTTATTTGACAGCCACACTACCACTTCCCTCGTATTGGGTGAGGACTGAAAACCAGCAACTTTGCTGAGTCCTCACCTTTTCACAAAATTGTATTTGTCTTTTTTCATTGTTTTTTGTTTTATTTTAAGTTGGTGAATAAACATTCTTTTATTATTTTATTTATTTATTTATTAGTCATTAGTCAATTTTATTACACATTCAGACCGTGCGTTACTTACGCGCCACACAGCCCCGCCCGCACAGGCGGTAAGACGCGTACCGTGCGGAAAAGACATGGTTTCGCAGCCAACGTGTTAAGGTTGCAGGATCGCGTTGGATGCGGATGGCACGGTTCCGATCTGTTTGGCGAGCCCCCAAGCCTATGTTCAGCAATGGACGTCTTTCGGCTGAAATTTAATGATGATAATGATGAATATTGCTAATCTAATCCGTACCACGGTGAATGCAGTGCAGTTAGTGCATCACTATGTTAACGCGTAATTTCTAAGCGATAGATATAGTAAGAGAAGCAAATAGAAGCGGAGATCAAGGGACGACCTAGATATTCATCATGTAGGATGGCAGGAGCTCGCGTTTGATAGGCAAGAGAGGAGCAAGAGAGGGATATGCCATTGCCCAGGAGTGAGATGCAAAGGCCAGCTAATTAACGACCGCTTAGCCTAGTTGGTAGTGACCCTGCCTACGAAGCAAGAGGTCCTGGGTTCGAATCCCGGTAAGGGCATTTATTTGTGTGATGAGCACGAATAATTTTGTTCCTGAGTTATGGATGTTTTCAATGTATTTAAGTATTTATTTATCTATATAAGTATGTTTATCGTCGTCTAGTACCCATAGTACAAGCTTTGCTTAGTTTGGGACTAGGTCGATTTGTGTAAGATTGTCCCCTAATATTTATTTATTTTATTTACTACTATGAAATTGAAAACTTATTTCAAAACGTTTAAAACACTGACACTAACCGGGGCCAGATTCTGAACAATAGTTATTTTATTTATATACACTAACACACACACACATACACACACACACACACACACACACACACACACACACACACACACGCGCGCGCACATAAATTCGATTGCATGTTAGTCTAAGTTATATTTTTGATGCTCGATTTTATTTTAAATTTTTATTTTTCTTTTCTGTTTGAGCTTGCTATAATATAGTAATTGTAATGTTATTAATTAATTAATTGGTACAAATTGTAATAACTCTAACTGTAATAACGGAAGATAGGTGCCTCTTAATACAGGTATTTCATACTTAAAAAGAGGTGCCAACCACTATCAACATTCTGTACTTTTGTTTGATACCATTAAACGATTTTGATTTTTGATTTTTGATTTTGATTTATTTATTTTAGTAAAAAAATCCAAACCTGTGCTTAAAATACAAGTTTAATTACGGTGCGTTAGCGTTTTTTGAGTATCAGTGTGGACGGTACGCGATAAAAAAGTGACGCATGAGGCACGTCCCCGCGTTTAGGGTGCGTCAGCGTTTGTTGAGCAGCGGTGTGGTCGATCCTTTACTGGGTAGATTACACCCACTGCATTTGAAGGAAGGTGCAATCACGCTAATGGAGGGTGTAATAAAATTAGACCCACCATGACGCCCGGAACCGCGGTGCGCCTCAAAATGTGCCTAAATCAAGAAGTATAATTGTGGAAAAAATAAGAGGAGTAAACAAGTAACTTTGTGCTTACGATCATTTTTTTTGGTATTTTTTTTTTCATTATGAGAGGTAGGCAAACGAGCCAGCGGGTTATCTGATGGAAAATGTTCACCACCGCCCATAAATAATGAAGATTAATAACTTAAAAATAAAAACTGTAAATTAAAAATTTAAAAAACCCCCAACGCAATTAAGTCTAAGATCCCTTCCGCAGCATACAAAAGAGCTGATAACTTTGAAACGGCTGGACCAACTTTTATGAAACATGTCTAAGAACCATCGCCAAGAAACCTGCTTTCAAATAAAAAAACCGCATTCAGATCGGTTCACGCGTTTAAGAGTAATGATGCCACAAACAGACAGACAGACACACACAAACACGCACACACGCACGCACGCACGCACGCACGCACGCACGCACGCACACACACACACACACAAACACACACACACATAGCGGTCAAACTTATAACACCCCTCTTTTTATGTCGGGAATTCGGTAATACTTAGGTACTTAATGAATGATGTAATGGCGGCTTCTGTGGGTTTTTATCAATTTCAGTAGCAGTGTAACAAATTTGACATTTGAATGCCGTGAGTCTGAGTCTGCATTAAATTAGTAGATTGTACAACGAGAGCATAAAACGGGCCATTTTACCCGAGAAGCTCATTATAGCCATCCGAGCCAGTACGAGTACGACGATGGTGAGTAGACACGTCGAGGGGAAAATGGGTTTAATGCTCGAGTTTCACACTCTGCTTTTCACTTCGATTGTAAGGAAATTAATCAGCAACACTGGAAATAAAATTGACAAGCTCTTTTTTCACGTATTGCAATTTCTGTAATAATATACTAGATTTGCCTAGTTTTATTAATTTCGCAATACAAAACACCATATATATATAAAATAAAAACAAGAAACTTATATTTTATATATTTCTACTATTCGTGGCTGTTTGAACCTTGGTCTTGCATGAAAATTTTACTCTTTGCATTCTCTCGACATAAATAACAAATGTACGAAGATGAAAAGGGAAAATAAATATGTCACAAAAATGTAGCTGCCTAAAAAACTAATAGGATAAAAACCGGCCAAGAGCGTGTCGGACACGCCCAAGGTAGGGTTCCGTAGCCATTACGAAAAAATCAAGAAATTTTTTTTTTAAGGATTTCGTATGTGTACGGAATCATCTAAGTTTAGGTATGTTTTATACCTTAGGCTACTATTTACTCTTAAACTACAAATAATTTCCAAGCAATCTTAACCGCTATAATTTTCCTAGTAAATTTGATATATTTACTACCCTTCTGAATTTTTTTCAAATTTTTCCACCCAACAGTTTAGATTTTAGAGGGGGGGGGGAAATTTTCACTTTAATGTTGAATATTTCGCAAACAGATCACTGAATAGAAAAATCATGTTAGTAACTCCGCAATGATTTTAAAAGACCTATCTAACGATACCCCACACTATAGGGTTAGCTGAGAAAAAAAAATCACCCCCACTTTACGTGTATGGGAGGTACCCTAAAAAAATTTTTTATACTTTTTTTTATTCAATCACTTTGTCGGCGTGACTGATATATATATATTGATGCCAAATTACAGCTTTCTAGTACTAACAGTATCTGAGCTTAGCCGCGGACAGACAGACAGACAGACAGACAGACAGACAGACAGACGGACAGACATGGCGAAACTATAAGGGTTCCTAGTTGACTACGGAACCCTAAAAAGGTTATCTGACATCACTAGTTTGAGAAGCAAGCAAGCTCATCCATTTATTTTAAATTGATAGTAAACCAAAACCAAACCGACACTCAACTCTAAGTCGGGCGTAACCGCTAAACCCCAGAATATTCAAAGACAATGGCTCCCCCTGCCGTCTGGTATTAGCATGGACACTTAGCCTCCTTGCATATTCACGAGTGCGGCAATTGAGTCCGAGAAAAGCACCGGGTGCAATATTGGGAAGCTTGTTAGGGTAGAATTTTAAAGTAAACCTTAGCCTGAGGTTGTAATTGAGAGATTAGGCAAATTGGTTCACAACGATGGCCTAGTGGTTAGAGAACCTGACTATGAAGCTTGAGGTCCTGGGTTCGATTCCCGTGTCGTTGAAGATATTTGTATGAAAAATACGAATGTTTGTTTGTTTTCGGGTCTTGGGTGTTTAATATGTATTTAAGTATGTATCTATCTATATAAGTATGTTTATCCGTTGCCTACGACCCATAAAACAAGCTTTGCTTAGCTTACTATTATTAGCTTACTATTATTATTATTAGCTTAGCTTATTATTGAAAATACAACTAACTTTAAAAATATACTTTATCAGGTATGCCTTCGATAGCTGATTTTGATTCTGTGGTAGTCTGCTTTTCCAGGTTGAACTACTTTTCCATGGAAACTTTTCTCTACCCCATAAAACTGCCAATGCTTCACACTATGTGTTACAAACAACACAAATATTTACTTTACCCAGAATTGAACCGTTCCCGACCCTTATGTCTCCATCAACTAAGCCACCGCAAACTCATTACTATGATACTTGCTCAAAGCCTCTAAGAAACCGTTCTCCATTAAAACCACCCAAAGCCTTTAACCCTTGCAAGGGCTAACTACCCGCACTTGCCCATTATAAATTCAATTACAGGCTTAAGCGTTAAAGATGGTCTAACTGACCCACCTGTTTTAACCCTTTCTCTTGAGTATGACAATAAGTCATGGTTAGGTGAAGGTAATCCTGAAGATGCTATGCTACGATGGGCCTCATAAGAAAGCTCAGTCACGAGGGCGATGGAGAGGGCTATGCTTGGAGTTTCTCTGCGGGAGCGCATTAGAAATTATGAGATCCGCGCAAGAACTAATGTCACGGACACAGCTCGAAGAATCGCCATACCGCACCGGCACTTTGCTGATTGGCGAACATTTCGTGATGTGCCAATTTTTAATTTTAATCCTTGTCTTATTTTTGTTTTTTTTTATTTATTTATTTATATTTATTGTGAAACAAACAGTCATACAAAGACACAGTTACAAATATTTTACATGCTTAAATATAGACCTATAGTTTCCAAAACAAATATGAGAAATATAGTAGTATCATTACTGCAAGTCTCATGCATGTGTAAAACATAATAGTTAGTCTAAGTTATATTTTTGATGCTCGATTTTATTTTAAATTTTTATTTTTCTTTTCTGTTTGAGCTTGCTATAATATAGTAATTGTAATGTTATTAATTAATTAATTGGTACAAATTGTAATAACTCTAACTGTAATAACGGAAGATAGGTGCCTCTTAATACAGGTATTTCATACTTAAAAAGAGGTGCCAACCACTATCAACATTCTGTACTTTTGTTTGATACCATTAAACGATTTTGATTTTTGATTTTTGATTTTGATTTATTTATTTTAGTAAAAAAATCCAAACCTGTGCTTAAAATACAAGTTTAATTACGGTGCGTTAGCGTTTTTTGAGTATCAGTGTGGACGGTACGCGATAAAAAAGTGACGCATGAGGCACGTCCCCGCGTTTAGGGTGCGTCAGCGTTTGTTGAGCAGCGGTGTGGTCGATCCTTTACTGGGTAGATTACACCCACTGCATTTGAAGGAAGGTGCAATCACGCTAATGGAGGGTGTAATAAAATTAGACCCACCATGACGCCCGGAACCGCGGTGCGCCTCAAAATGTGCCTAAATCAAGAAGTATAATTGTGGAAAAAATAAGAGGAGTAAACAAGTAACTTTGTGCTTACGATCATTTTTTTTGGTATTTTTTTTTTCATTATGAGAGGTAGGCAAACGAGCCAGCGGGTTATCTGATGGAAAATGTTCACCACCGCCCATAAATAATGAAGATTAATAACTTAAAAATAAAAACTGTAAATTAAAAATTTAAAAAACCCCCAACGCAATTAAGTCTAAGATCCCTTCCGCAGCATACAAAAGAGCTGATAACTTTGAAACGGCTGGACCAACTTTTATGAAACATGTCTAAGAACCATCGCCAAGAAACCTGCTTTCAAATAAAAAAACCGCATTCAGATCGGTTCACGCGTTTAAGAGTAATGATGCCACAAACAGACAGACAGACACACACAAACACGCACACACGCACGCACGCA
Organism: Archips crataeganus; assembly: GCA_947859365.1. NCBI lineage: Eukaryota > Metazoa > Arthropoda > Insecta > Lepidoptera > Tortricidae > Archips > Archips crataeganus. Next base: position 22,232,280 of record OX402054.1, read on the forward strand.
CGCACGCACGCACGCACGCACGCACACACACACACACACACAAACACACACACACATAGCGGTCAAACTTATAACACCCCTCTTTTTATGTCGGGAATTCGGTAATACTTAGGTACTTAATGAATGATGTAATGGCGGCTTCTGTGGGTTTTTATCAATTTCAGTAGCAGTGTAACAAATTTGACATTTGAATGCCGTGAGTCTGAGTCTGCATTAAATTAGTAGATTGTACAACGAGAGCATAAAACGGGCCATTTTACCCGAGAAGCTCATTATAGCCATCCGAGCCAGTACGAGTACGACGATGGTGAGTAGACACGTCGAGGGGAAAATGGGTTTAATGCTCGAGTTTCACACTCTGCTTTTCACTTCGATTGTAAGGAAATTAATCAGCAACACTGGAAATAAAATTGACAAGCTCTTTTTTCACGTATTGCAATTTCTGTAATAATATACTAGATTTGCCTAGTTTTATTAATTTCGCAATACAAAACACCATATATATATAAAATAAAAACAAGAAACTTATATTTTATATATTTCTACTATTCGTGGCTGTTTGAACCTTGGTCTTGCATGAAAATTTTACTCTTTGCATTCTCTCGACATAAATAACAAATGTACGAAGATGAAAAGGGAAAATAAATATGTCACAAAAATGTAGCTGCCTAAAAAACTAATAGGATAAAAACCGGCCAAGAGCGTGTCGGACACGCCCAAGGTAGGGTTCCGTAGCCATTACGAAAAAATCAAGAAATTTTTTTTTTAAGGATTTCGTATGTGTACGGAATCATCTAAGTTTAGGTATGTTTTATACCTTAGGCTACTATTTACTCTTAAACTACAAATAATTTCCAAGCAATCTTAACCGCTATAATTTTCCTAGTAAATTTGATATATTTACTACCCTTCTGAATTTTTTTCAAATTTTTCCACCCAACAGTTTAGATTTTAGAGGGGGGGGGGAAATTTTCACTTTAATGTTGAATATTTCGCAAACAGATCACTGAATAGAAAAATCATGTTAGTAACTCCGCAATGATTTTAAAAGACCTATCTAACGATACCCCACACTATAGGGTTAGCTGAGAAAAAAAAATCACCCCCACTTTACGTGTATGGGAGGTACCCTAAAAAAATTTTTTATACTTTTTTTTATTCAATCACTTTGTCGGCGTGACTGATATATATATATTGATGCCAAATTACAGCTTTCTAGTACTAACAGTATCTGAGCTTAGCCGCGGACAGACAGACAGACAGACAGACAGACAGACAGACAGACGGACAGACATGGCGAAACTATAAGGGTTCCTAGTTGACTACGGAACCCTAAAAAGGTTATCTGACATCACTAGTTTGAGAAGCAAGCAAGCTCATCCATTTATTTTAAATTGATAGTAAACCAAAACCAAACCGACACTCAACTCTAAGTCGGGCGTAACCGCTAAACCCCAGAATATTCAAAGACAATGGCTCCCCCTGCCGTCTGGTATTAGCATGGACACTTAGCCTCCTTGCATATTCACGAGTGCGGCAATTGAGTCCGAGAAAAGCACCGGGTGCAATATTGGGAAGCTTGTTAGGGTAGAATTTTAAAGTAAACCTTAGCCTGAGGTTGTAATTGAGAGATTAGGCAAATTGGTTCACAACGATGGCCTAGTGGTTAGAGAACCTGACTATGAAGCTTGAGGTCCTGGGTTCGATTCCCGTGTCGTTGAAGATATTTGTATGAAAAATACGAATGTTTGTTTGTTTTCGGGTCTTGGGTGTTTAATATGTATTTAAGTATGTATCTATCTATATAAGTATGTTTATCCGTTGCCTACGACCCATAAAACAAGCTTTGCTTAGCTTACTATTATTAGCTTACTATTATTATTATTAGCTTAGCTTATTATTGAAAATACAACTAACTTTAAAAATATACTTTATCAGGTATGCCTTCGATAGCTGATTTTGATTCTGTGGTAGTCTGCTTTTCCAGGTTGAACTACTTTTCCATGGAAACTTTTCTCTACCCCATAAAACTGCCAATGCTTCACACTATGTGTTACAAACAACACAAATATTTACTTTACCCAGAATTGAACCGTTCCCGACCCTTATGTCTCCATCAACTAAGCCACCGCAAACTCATTACTATGATACTTGCTCAAAGCCTCTAAGAAACCGTTCTCCATTAAAACCACCCAAAGCCTTTAACCCTTGCAAGGGCTAACTACCCGCACTTGCCCATTATAAATTCAATTACAGGCTTAAGCGTTAAAGATGGTCTAACTGACCCACCTGTTTTAACCCTTTCTCTTGAGTATGACAATAAGTCATGGTTAGGTGAAGGTAATCCTGAAGATGCTATGCTACGATGGGCCTCATAAGAAAGCTCAGTCACGAGGGCGATGGAGAGGGCTATGCTTGGAGTTTCTCTGCGGGAGCGCATTAGAAATTATGAGATCCGCGCAAGAACTAATGTCACGGACACAGCTCGAAGAATCGCCATACCGCACCGGCACTTTGCTGATTGGCGAACATTTCGTGATGTGCCAATTTTTAATTTTAATCCTTGTCTTATTTTTGTTTTTTTTTATTTATTTATTTATATTTATTGTGAAACAAACAGTCATACAAAGACACAGTTACAAATATTTTACATGCTTAAATATAGACCTATAGTTTCCAAAACAAATATGAGAAATATAGTAGTATCATTACTGCAAGTCTCATGCATGTGTAAAACATAATACTATTTTTATATCAGGTTAACGTTTTCTTTTTTTCTTTCACCTATTATGCTAGAACACAGTTTCTCAGTTTCTACATAGGGAGTAGGTGCTTAGTTATGATTTTGTTGCGGAATATGTATAAGAAGTAATACTTCTATCAACAAAGTCTATTATTAAGTTTATTATTCTAGTGCGAATAAACGGACTCCTTATGGACTCTGCTTAACTTACAACGATCAACTTCATAGAAGTTCAATGGAAGCACTTCCATGCAGTTGAGCGCTGAAAGTTAAACGAGTTACGTGTGGAATCCAGTCCGCTTGCAATGAAAGGCGATAAATCTGTTTTTTAAAAAAAGAGTACTTTCTTTCAAGACAATTATAAATTACTAGCTTTTGCCCGCGGCTTCGCTCGCGTGTACTATGAGTATTACAAAGAACCAAGATATCAAGCAAGCAAGCATACAGGCAAGCAAGCAAGCAGGTGCAAAATTGACCGAGAAATCGGTGAACATACCTACATAAAAAAAAAAGTGGAATGCATAACCTCCTCCTTTTTTAGAAGTCTGTTAAAGAGCCCTTTGCGGCCTACTTACAGTATAAACTTATGAATTTTGAAATTTTAGCTTTCTAAAACCAGTAAAACGCAAAATCCCGTTTTTTCCCGTTCCCGTAAGAATTTCGGAAAATGTTTTCTTAATGCTCCCCTACACTCCCCGAGGAACCCACTTGCCAAATTTCAGCTACCAGACCAGTAAAACGAAAAATCCCGTTTATCCCGTTCCCGTGGGAATTTTGGAAAGTCCTCGCTCAATGCTCCTCTACACTCCCCAAACAACCTACATGCCAAATTTCAGCTTTCTACGACCAGTATAACGAAAAATCCCGTTTTTCCCGTTCCCGTGGGAATTTGGGAAAGTCCTCTCTCAATGCTCCTCTACACTCTCCAAGCAACCTACATGCCGAATTTCAGCTTTCAAAGACCAGTAAAGCGAAAAATCCCGTTTTTTCCCGTTCCCGTGGGAATTTGGGAAAGTCCTCTCTCAATGCTCCTTTAAACTCCCCAAGCAACCTACATGCCGAATTTCAGCTTTCTACGATCAGTAAAACGAAAAATCCCGTTTTTTCCTTATCCCGTGGGAATTTCCGAAAATCCTTAAAACTGTTTTTTACTATTATAATTACCTAGTTCTATGCCAAATTTGAAGAGTCTAGTAATTATAGTTCATAGGATCCCGTTGAACTGAATATATAAATCCCGTTTTTTCCTTATCCCGTGGGAATTGTGAAAAATCCTGAAGTCAATGTTTTAACTAATGTAATACCTAATTGTGTATCAAATTTGAAGAGTCTAGTTATTATAGTTACTGAGATAGGGTCACTCGGAATCGAATATATAAATCCCGTTTTTTCCCGTTCCCGAGGGAATTCCCAAAAATCCTTCCTTAGTGGATGCCTACATTGTATAAGGTATCTATGTGCAAAATTTAAAGTCTCTAGGTCCAGTAGTTTGGGCTATGCGGATATATCAACAGTCATTTAGTTTATTTAGACATTTCAACCCCATCGCACCCCATCCAGGGAGATGGTATTTTACGTCTGCCACGTCGGATTTTAAAACCATTGATGTTTTCTTAACCAGCGACCCGATAAACCATAGAAACAACACCCATGTTGATTTTCAGACTTTGTTACCCCTTTCCCCCTTTTAGGGGTTGAATTCTCAAAAAACCTGAAACACTTGTTTACTCATTTATCATTAGGAGTACTTCTGTGAAGTTTCGAATAAAATAGTCGAACTAATCTTGTTTCCCCATACAAACCTAGGACCCCCGTTTCACCCCCTTAGGGTGTGAATTTTGAAAAATCCTTTCTTAGTGCACCCCTAGAACTTATAAGGAACCTACGTGCCAAATTTTGAATCTCTAGGCCCAGTGGTTTGGGCTGTGCGTTGATATGTCAGTCAGTCAGTCAGTCAGTCAGTCAGTCAGTCAGTTTCTTCTTTTATATAATAATAATAATAATTCATAATTCATAATTTCTTTATTGTACATAAATATCTATTACAACAGAAATAACAATAATAAGATTTTTCACATTAAAAACCAGGCGATATAAATGTACGTAACAATTTCACAATTTTGGTTGCACTGGCCCCTACACTAGGCTCAGCCTGTTTCGTAGGTAACCAATTCCTGTGCGAGTTGACATAATTGATGCGAAAAGCTAATAAGAATCCCTTGGCTAAGAAACAAATGGATCTAAGTAAAAATTAAATACTATATCTAAGATTTAAATTACAAATACGGTAGTTATGTGCGTGTGTGTGTGTGTGTGTGTGTGTGTGTGAGTGTGTGTGTGTGTGTGTGTGTGTGTGTATGTATATGTGTATTTTTGTGTATGAGTGTAAGTGTGTGTGCTTGTTATTTTTTTATTATTATTATTATTTAGTTACTCTCATTAGGGCCTCTATATCGTTATATGAGAGAGAGCGAAGCCATGCTGAGATTTTTTTCTTAGCGTCCTTGACGGATAGATTCTTAATAAGAATCATAGAATTGGTTCTGTTATAAAGAAAAGGATGAATGAAGTTAGGTAACCTTTTAGCGAAAGCTGAGTTTGTTGGAGGCACAAAGACTTTATACGTGCGCTTTTGTAACATGGAATGGTAATTAGACGACCCTATGACCACTCCATGGACGCTTGACACCACTCTCAGGATAAACATTCCACGGACAGTAAGAACCTCCACATCGCTGTACACATTCTTAGTTGGGTACCTAATGGGTTTCCGAAGGATGACCTTAAGGACAGCCCTTTGCGCCCTCTCCAGCAAAAGCATGAACGTTTTACATGCGCCCCCCCACGCAGTTATGCAATAAGTTAGTACAGACTGACCGATGCTAATGTATACCGTTCTGAGTAATGCCTTGCTAGCCGAATTGCGCAAGTTTTTAAAAACGTATATTAGTTTGCGTACCCGGCTTGCTGTAGTTTTTATGTGTTCCCTAAAATCCAGTCTATCATCAATTACTACGCCGAGGTACTTAATGACAGGAGCCCTATCAATTTTCTGGCAATGACAAGAAGTTACATGTAAGCCATTCCGACTACAGCTGTGAACTCTGATATATTAAGATAATGCACTAAAAAAAAAAATATTAGGGGACAATCTTACACAAATCGACCTAGTCCCAAACTAAGCAAAGCTTGTACTATGGGTACTAGACGAAGATAAACATACTTATACAGGGTTATTTGTAATTCACTAGCATCCTTTTAACCCTAAACTCCTACCACTTATACGAATGTTTTTTGTTTTGCGGCTTTTGTCATCTATATATATAAAAGAAGAAACTGACTGACTGACTGACAGACTGACATATCAACGCACAGCCCAAACCACTGGGCCTAGAGATTCAAAATTTGGCATGTAGGTTCCTTATAAGTTCTAGGGGTGCACTAAGCCAGGATGTTTCAAAATTCACACCCTAAGGGGGTAAAACGGGGGTCCAAAGTTTGTATGGGGAAACAAGATTAGTTCGACTATTTTATTCGAAACTTCACAGAAGTACTCCTAATAATAAATGAGTAAACACGTGTTTCAGGTTTTTTGGGAATTCAACCCCTAAAAGGGGGGAAAGGGGTAACAAAGTCTGAAAATCAACATGGGTGTTGTTTCTATGGTTTATCGGATCGCTGGTTATGAAAACAACAACGGTTTTAAAATCCAACGTGGCAGACGTAAAATACCATCTCCCTGGATGGGGTGCGATGGGGTTGAAATGTCTAAATAAACTAAATGACTGTTGATATCAACGCACAGCCCAAACCACTGGACCTAGAGACTTGAAATTTTGCACATAGATACCTTATACAATGTAGGCATCCACTAAGGAAGGATTTTTGGGAATTCCCACGGCAACGGGAAAAAACAGGATCTATATATTCGATTCAGAGTGACCCTATCTCAGTAACTATAATAACTAGACTCTTCAAATTTGATACACAAGTAGGTATTACATAAGTTAAAACATTAATTTCAGGATTTTTCAAAATTCCCACGGGATCCTATGAACTATAATTACTAGACTCTTCAAATTTGGCATAGAAGTAGGTAATTATAATAGTAAAATACTGTTTTAAGGATTTTCGGAAATTCCCACGGGATAAGGAAAAAGCGGGGTTTTTCGTTTTACTGGTCGTAGAAAGCTGAAATTCGGCATGTAGGTTGCTTGGGAAGTGTAGAGCAGGATTAAGAGAGGACTTTCCAAAATTCCCACGGGAACGGGAAAAAACAGGATTTTTCGTTTTACTGGTCGTAGAAAGTTAAAATTCGGCATGTAGGTTGCTTTGGGAGTGTAGAGGAGCATTGAGAGAGGACTTTCCCAAATTCCTACGGGAACGGGAAAAAACGGGATTTTTCGTTTTACTGGTCGTAGAAAGCTGAAATTCGGCATGTAGGTTGTTTGGGGAGTGTTGAGGAGCAAGAGAGAGGACTTTCCAAAATTCCCACGGGAACGGGAAAAACGGGATTTTTCGTTTTACTGGTCATAGAAAGCTGAAATTTAGCATGTGGGTTCCTAGGGGAGTGTAGGGGAGCATTAAGAAAACATTTCCCGAAATTCTTACGGGAACGGGAAAAAACGGGATTTTGCGTTTTACTGGTTGTAGAAAGCTAAAATTTCAAAATGCATAAGTTTATACTGTAAGTAGGCCGCAAAGGGCTCTTTAACCGACTTCTAAAAAAGGAGGAGGTTATGCATTCCACTTTAATGTATTTTTTATGTAGGTATGATCACCGATTTCTCGGTCAATTGTTGACCTGCTTGCTTGCTTGCCTGTATGCTTGCTTGCTTGATATCTTGGTTCTTTGTAATACTCATAGTACACGCGAGCGAAGCCGCGGGCAAAAGCTAGTAACTTAATATTTTTGGTGTAATAACGTTTTGAAAATTTGAGATTACCTCTTATTTTTACGATACTCTGTGTACGAGGGGCGTTCAATATAAAGTGAGAATGAGATGCAAACTCTATTAATATTACGAAATTAAATACTGCCAGGTAAAGCTAAAAACTAACCGTCTTTTGTTTAAAAAAATATACGGTAATTTCTTTGCAATGCTATTGAGTACGTTAGCGAAAATGGAGAAAATTGAACTACGCGCCGTTATAAAATACTTGTATTTGAAAAATTTTTCTACGGACCAAGTTAATTTGGATTTGCAGGACACTTTAGGGTCTAATGCTCCTCCGTATTCGACAGTCGCACGTTGGTGCGCCGAATTTAGACGTGGAAGAACATCGACAATGGACGACCCCCGCTCCGGACGCCCTACTACAGCAGTAACTGAAGAAATTGTGAAAAAAGTCGAAAACTCAGTTTTGGCGGATCGTCGTGTCACAGTTCGTTTTATTGCTAAAAATGTAAAGATTTCAACGGGGAGCGTGCATAATATTTTACATGAACGCTTGGGTATGAAAAAGGTATCTGCGCGTTGGGTACCAAGAATGCTTACTGACACGCAAAAACAAACTAGACTAGAGATTTGTCAAGAAGCTTTGAACCTGATGCAGCAAGACCGGGAACTTTTTTTGGCGCGATTTATAACAATGGACGAAACATGGCTCGATCATTACGACCCTGAAACGAAACTGCAGTCTATGTCATGGAAAAGGCCATCATCTCCAACTCCGAAGAAATTCAAGGTGAGTCCATCTGCCGGTAAGGTCATGGGCTCTGTTTTTTGGGATGGTAAAGGAGTATTAATGATTGAGTATCTCGAGCATGGAGCCACTATTACGGGCACATTATACGCCAAACAAATAGCAACATTGCGCAATGAGATCCGCGAAAAACGGCGAGGTAAACTCTCGAAAGTTGTGCTGTTCCACCAGGACAATGCCCCGGCACACAAGTCCGCCGTTGCAATGGCTGCAATTCGTGATGCTGGGTTCGATATCCTTAAGCATCCTCCATATTCACCAGATCTCGCTCCCAGTGATTTCTACCTATTTCCGAGATTGAAACAATACCTGAGAGGCCAGAAATTTGAAGACGACGACGCGGTAGTCGCTGCAGTACAAGATTTTTTAAGTACTCAAGATGAGACCTTTTTTAAAAATGGAATTTTAAGTTTAGAAAAAAGATATAATAAGTGTATTATGCTAAAAGGTGACTATGTCGAAAAATAAAATGACATTAAGTAAAAGTTGTTTATAACATACTCATTCTCACTTTTTATTGAACGCCCCTAGTATTTGTATGGGGGAAAAAGTGCTTCATTTTAAAAAGTCGTAAAACAAAAAACATTTGTTTGAGCGATAGGAATTCAGGGTTAAGAGGATGTCAGTGAATTACAAATAACCCTGTATAGATAAATAAATACTTAAATACATAGAAAACATCCATAACTTTACTCAGGAACAAATATTCGTGCTCATCACACAAATAAATGCCCTTACCGGGATTCGAACCCAGGACCTCTTGCTTCGTAGGCAGGGTCACTACCAACTAGGCTAAGGCGGTCGTTAATATTTAACTTGCTTCTCCGTTACAAATTGTATATAAAAATAAATAAAATAAATAAATAAATAAATATCATGGGACAATTCACACCAATTGACCTAGTCCCAAAGTAAGCTTAGCAAAGCTTGTGTTATGGGTACTAAGCAACGGATAAACATACTTATATAGATAAATAAATACTTAAATACATAGAAAACATCCATAACTCAGGAACAAATATTCGTGCTCATCACACAAATAAATGCCCTTACCGGGATTTGAACCCAGGACCTCTTGCTTCGTAGGCAGGGTCACTACCAACTAGGCTAAAGCGGTCGTTAACACAGCACATATCACAGCAGAGCTACATCTATGCGGTACATTATCTAGGCACAGGGTGCTCCAAAACTCAAAGATAACTTGGTAATGAGTGAGAGATCAAGTTAAACCAGTTGTGGAAAAATGGAAAATCCATGTCACAAGTAACATGATTTTTTTATTAACTTTTACAAAAATGTTATAACTTCGCTCGTTGAGTTTTAGGACACTTTGTGTATGTTTACATAAAAAACCCGTCCGTTTTCGTATAAACAATACAAATGTCACCCAGGTTCAACACAAACAAACACCACACATAATGCTAACACGTTCCAAACTCTCTACGAGTTCATTTCCAACGCTCCAAGCATCCGAACACACATCCGTTGCCAGACAAAACGAATGTGTATTACAATTACATGTTGCTCAATTATACTGTATGAGTTCGGGTACTTACTTCAGTAGCACATTATCTAAACTCAGCAAAATAACTTCCTCAAACAAACCATCGAGGCAGTTCCGGCTCCTTTGTCATGGTAACTATTTCATCTGCATTTCTAGAGCTAATCTTTTGTGCTAGAAACGTCTCTGAACAACAACTTATTGTGCTAAGTTGACGTTGACAGTTAGAAAAGAGTACGAGGAAAAGGATATATGATTTAAATAATCTATTTCTATTCTAAATTAGATTAAATTCAAGAAATAGTTAGCTTAAGACGACTTACATTATACCCTAACACGAACTTCCGGCAGCAGTGTTTTCAGACATGCTATGACACCGGGGCTTTCACGAAAAGGGTTTGTACTTCCTTTAAAGGCCGGCAACACATCAGAACCTAAACAAAAGACAAAACCTAGGTTATTAGGTAGTGTATGTGGGTGTATTTTCAGAGCGACTTTTTTGGACGTCCCAAGTCAATTAAAAAAAAACCACTCAAAATATTAAAACCACACAATTTTATATACATTGTACACAATATAATACAATGAGTTTTAACATTACAAACATTGTTGACTTCAATTAAGACTGCATAAAAAATATCCAAATCATAGAAACACTAACTGCAGTAAGTCTGTGAGGCCTGTCCCACACGCGGTTTTGTTGAATCAATTGAGCATAACTTTGTGTCTATGTGTCATTTTTCGACTGAATATTGTCACAGTATAGGTATTGGTCTTGCGGAGAGGAATTAAACCATAAACAACAAGTACAGACGTTTATTAGGAACGCTAAACTGTGAGCAAGCAAGAGACTAGAGGGTCGTAGGTTCTAAGCACTTGAGTGGGATTCGCTTTCTCCGGACAGACACTGCCCTGGATTCAGGAGACCGTAGGACGCGCTGCGGGCGTTGCAGGTGGATCTCCAGAGACGCTGCTGACTTGCAGGGCTGAGACCAGGGTGCTTCAGGGCTCAGAGTGTGCTGGTGGTGTAGAGCCAAGTGGTGGAGACTGCAGTTCCGTTCGGCGGTTTAACCCCGACTTGGTTGCCCAATAAACGGGCAGAGTATCCACAGGATTATTATATGGTAGATGTACTGCTTTTAGATAGCTGTGTTCAGATTCAAAATGTGCCGAATTTTTGGCGGCACTGGGTTTTAAAGGCTTAATTAAGTCACGCCCCTTGAGATAACGCTAACCGTAATTTGTGTTATGTGGTTTGACAGTTCGTGCCACAGAGAAGACACTGCGCAACAAAACGATGTACTTAATCTATTTAGCTTTCCTCATTATTTAATTAATTAAATATTAAGGAAAGACAAGAGCTCAGATTTTGTCCGTATTTACTTAATTATATTAAATAGATACGCCCAAAAATCATAGCAGCGGTAAGTTTGATAATAGCGCCATCTAGTGCTCGCGGGGTGAGGCTCGTTGCATTGAATCGAACTAACTTCGCTAAGGATATCGGTAATTACGTCCAAAAAACACCAAAAAATTATATTGTCCCAATTGCATTGTGACAGTACCTCCCTCTCCGCGGAGGATTTTTTCGTCTTAGCGAAAAAAATCCGCCTGAGAAAAATCCCTAACGTAACACATTCAAAATAACCTATCAATCCTATCATACTTCCTAACATACTTTATTCATTCAACCTAACACAGGCAGGTCTGCCGTTTAAGACACTGCAAGACCCTACGCTACGAGAAAATGGCGAGATGTTAAAGAGGTAGTTATTAGGAGACACAGCCGCCAATCTAGACAAGGGTTGCCAACCGCCCTTATAAGATTATCCAGCACTACGCGCAAGGTTTAGCTGCCTAGCCGCGCAACGCTAGGTATAGCTTTCATTAGGCATTTTTAAGGAGTTGAAATTAGTAAAGACCGCTCCGGCAAAGGCTTTGGATTAAGACTAGCATTGGTAGTGAAGTAATTGTGTCGACCTAAGAAACTAGTGTACGTAAACAAAGCAACTAGAATTTTTATAACTTAGAGATAAATAGAATTAAGCACGGAAACCATGTGTATAGTTTATTCCTAACACGCGGCTAGTATTTGTTAAATTTAAGTAGTTAACTATAATTAGTGCGTCTCACTCTGACGAGGTAGACGCTAAGGTAGTCACAACGATCACGAACGAGTCGATGCGTTTTTATTTTAAAACTAGATTTAATCATACAGAAGAGTATTTTACGAGTAGGCGCAAAATATTTATAAGTAACGTTAAGTCGTTGACCTTGCTATGCAGTAGCGTTGTTTAAGGTAAACAACTTGACGATACGATTGAGAACATAAAACAGGGTAGTTAGCGCAGCGCGACAATTACTGCCACCCTCTTTTTTAACTTAAGGTATCATGGACCGAGCCCACGACATTAACGTAATAAGAGTGCAACGTTGTTACAATAATAAAAGTACATTTTATAATTATGATGAAAATTAAGTCTTCTGTTTAGGAATAGTACTAATTGTTGCTAAATCGTTCCTAACGAGGTTAATTATTCGTACGTTATTTAAAGGTTATGTTGAAGTTTATTACTATTTATTGCCTGGAGTTAATTTCAGATCCTTTATGTGCCATACGCCTAAATCCTTGCCAGACATATCTTGTAGTTCAAATATTAACGGTGACCTTTTCTTGGAAATACGGCATTTCATAAATTTAGGTGCAAGTTTTTTACTGAAATACTGCGATTTATCACTTAAATAAAAGGTTCGCTTCCATACAATGTCCCCTACTTCAAAGTTTGCAGGTTTACGTCGTAAGTTATAGCGACGCACATTCTTTTGGTGCGCGTAGTATAATGAATGTTGCACTTTGTCGAATATATTAGTGAGGAAACCTGCATTCTGAGCGTAAACATCGCGTGGAAGGAACAATAATTCATCGCCTAGGTCGTTTTCCAAATAGTGTGAGCCGCATGTCACGAGCTCCCTGCCGTGTACTAGAAATGCTGGTGTATAACCTGTGGTTTCGTTAACCGAGTTATTCATCGCAAATTGTATCTTAGGTAAATTAGTATCCCAAGACCTCTGGTCGTTTTCCACAAAGGTCGACACGCAGGTCAAGGCCGTTTTATTATATCGTTCGCAATCGTTTATATGTGGAGAATATTTTGCTGTGAAAAACTGGTTTGGGACCTTGTATTTGTCCAGTAATACTTTTAATTCGCGACTAATAAACTGGGAACCATTGTCCATGTAAATAGTTTGTGGTACACCGTGCACCAAGAAAATCGATTCTTCTAAGTGTTTTACGACTATAGAGGCTGTGGCTTTCCTAACGGGAAATAAAAAACAATATTTAGAAAAACAACAGGTTACTACCAATAAATAACTGTTTCGTTTTTTGCTAACTGGAAGCGGCCCTACGAAGTCTATGGACAGGACCTGGAACGGTCTAGCACAGTGTTTAGGGCGGCCCATATGACCTAACGTTGCGTGTGTAGGATGTTTGTAAGCTAAGCATGTATCGCAAGCAGATATAAATTTCGTTATGTCCTTATACATGCCTAACCAGTAATATTTAAGTGCTACACGGTGATAGGTTTTAAAGGCACCTAGATGACCGGCTGTAGGTTCTGCGTGATTTTCCTTTATGACCTGATTCCTTAATTCTTGAGGAACGACCTCTTTCCATAGGAACTCCGTAGTTAAGTTATTATTGGACTTAGTTAATCTATACAAGGAGTTGTTAACTACTTTTAGGTTAGGGTAACCTTGAGGCGTATTGATGCAACCGTTAAATAGATCGACGTACCATTTATCTTTTGAGGTTAAGTATGAATTAGCAATATTTATTGCAGACACCGGAACGGCTCTGGACAACGAGTCAGGAATGACATTGTCTTTTCCGCGACGATGTAATATTTCGAAATCAAAAGACGATAAACGAATACCCCAACGGGCTAGGCGGCCGGTAGGGTTATTAAGGGTTAAGAACCATTTTAAAGATGAATGGTCAGTATAGACTTTAAATGTTTTTCCGTTCTCCAAGTAGCAACGCCAATGTTCTAATGCCGCGAGTACGGCTAACGTTTCACGTTCCGTTACACTGTAGTTCTTCTCACAAGCTGTTAATGACCGACTCATATACGCCACTGGGTGTTCTTCGTTGTTAACTACTTGACAAAGCATAGCGCCGACGCCATAGTTACTCGCGTCCGTGTGTACTTCGAATGGCAAGTCGAAATTAGGGCATGAAAGAACCGGTGTTGTTACGAGGCAGTGTTTAAGTTTTTTGAACGACTCATTAGCTTCGCTGGTCCAAGAAAATGGCGGTGCGCCCTTTTTATTCGAAGTTAATTTGTTCAATGGACCAGCAAGCGTACTAAAGTTTGGTACGAAACGACGGTACCAGGAAGCAGTACCTAGAAATCTTTTTACGTCCTTCGGTGAAGTTGGTGTAGGGTAGTTTACGATAGAATTTACTTTATCGGGATCGGTGCGTAAACCGCGTGAGTCTACTACGTAACCGAGGTACTTTAACGAGTCTCTAAAGAATTGTGATTTTTCGTAATTAATAGTGAGACCCGCTTCTTTAAGCTTAGATAGAACGCGTAAAAGTAGGGTCACGTGTTCTTCGAAAGAATTGCTGACGCAGACTATGTCATCCAAATAGCAAAAAACCTTCATCTCAAATTCAACTCCGAAAATTCTATCAACCAGTCGCTGCTGGGAGGCTGGAGCGTTAGTGAGGCCGAAGGCCATTGTTTTAAAACAGAAGGTACCTCGAGAAGGCACAAAGAATGCGGTTTTAGTTTTATCCGCGTTATCAATAGGAATTTGCCAAAAAGCTTTTGATAAATCAATACTAGATAAGAACTTAGCATCCCTTAGGTTATCTAAAATTTCTGAAATGTAAGGTAAGCTGTAGGCATCCTTTTTAGTTACTGAATTTAATTTACGGCTATCCAGACAGAATCTAGGTTTCCCATCCTTTTTATTAACAACGAGTACTGGAGACGACCACGCGCTTTCACAAGGCTCAATGACATCTAGGTTTAGCATTTCGTCGACCTGGTCGTTAACTATACGGAGCTTCTCAGGTGACATTCGATAAAAACGTTGACGAATCGGTTGAGCGTCTCCAGTATCGATACGATGTGTAATTAACGTAGTACGTCCGAGACCTTTCCTCTCGTAAGAAATATTATCAAATTGGGAAATGACGTTATCGGCTTGAATGCGCTGTGACTGACTCAACCCGGTGTACGACTGTAAGTTCCGAGTATCTGGGACCCCCTCTGAGTGCTTAGTAGTACACTCATTTACCCTAATACTATATAAATATTTAGGGCAAATTTTGAAAGCGCGCCAAAAGTCAACCCCTAGAATGAGTGAGGTCTCGATCCCCGGAACCACGTGAAACCTAATTGAGTGAGTCACACGCTCAAAAGTTACGTCGAGATCAAAATAACCTACACTCCTCAAATGTTGACCGCCAGCCGCGACTATCTGTATAGAATCATCGTTTGACATACGATAGCCTAATTTAATTAGATTCGTATGGAAGTTTCTTCCCATCAATGTTACAGCCGATCCAGAGTCCAAGAGACCAGATACCTCTAAACCACCTAAAGATATAGTAGCATAAGGTCGTGAATCCGATAAGGAAGGAGGGGGCAAAATAGTAGCTAAGTTATAAGAGTTAAAAAAGTTTCTTATGAAGTCTACCCACTTTAGCCAGTCGTCATTTTTATTAAAGTGGCTAGTATTCCGCCCCGCTACTAGTTTTTTGAATTGGGGTTTGTAGTTGATTGCGGTTGAGTAGTTTTAAAACATTGCGGACAGTTAGATGCATTGTAACCTGTCAAGCCACAACGGAAACACAGTAGTGTACGCGGAGCGCGACAAAGTCTTAAAGAATGCGTATTAGTGCGACAACGCGGACAGAATGGTTTATTATTATTATTATTATATTGTGAATTTAAAGCGCTGACGGGATAGTTAGATTTAAAATTGTGATGCGAACTCTTATTAGCGTTGTTACTTGGATACTGTTTAAACTGGGAATGGTTATAAGAAACCGGTTTATTATAGGCAAATTCCGGAGCCAGAGTATCAGAGTTAGGACGAGGTGGTTCTTTAAATTGAGACATTCGTGCGTGAACGATTTCATAATTGTGGCATTTTTCCCTTAGCTCGTCTACGGTTTCAATCATACCCGCAGTGGCTATAATGGTAGCATAGTAAGGCCGTATATTATGAAGAATTATTTCCAGCTTTTCTTCCTCAGAAAAGGGCACCGATAATCTTGAAAACATGCCGTTCATTATAGATAGGTAGATAGTTATATTTTCAGACTCGCCTTGCGTACGAGCACGGATCTCAGCCTTAAGTCGGTAGTCATAATCTAATTGACTAAAAACGCTAATTAAACGCGACGCTAAATCTTCCCAACCATTGATTGTGCTTCTAACGGAACGGAACCAATGCAGTGCCTCTCCGTCAAATATTTCGGTTGCAAACAAAAGGAATTTTTCTGAATTAATGTTACGGGCTAGCATAAATTCTTGTACTCTGAGAACAAAAGCGCGCGGACAAGTTTTTCCGTTATATTTCAATTTTGAAAAATCAGAAGTTACTCCGCGATCGCACGCAACCAGAATATTTGTTGGAGGCTGCATCGACTGCAAAGGCGCATCGCTGTGACTAGCTAAATTATTAAACGCGGCCGTACTAGGTCGCATTCCGGCCAAGTCCTTGCCTAAGTCTTGGAATAAACTAGAACATGTAGTTAATGTGACGGAATCCTCGGCAGATTCTGGTGAAATCCTCCTTAGACGGTGGTAAATATGGTTTAATAGATTTTCGGTACGTTCATACAATCCCTCATTGAAGGTAGAACTAAGTGTTGTAATGTTAGACTGGGCTTTAAGTAAACTAACCCTAACCCCGGTAATATCCTCCGAAATTTCGAGGCCTGATTCCAGAATATCTCCCGCGGGCATAGATGGCGCTAGCTTTAATATTTGTTTACGTAATTCTTGCACAGAGTCCGCGGGTGTAGAACCACGAATTAAGACTTCATAAGTTAGCTCACTCTTTTGAAGTGACAAATACTTGATTTCGTACATATTAGATATTTAGATTAAGTGATCGCGTTGAAGTTAATAATTAGCTGATAATGAAATTTAGAAAAATAACAAATTATAAGGCGCGTGCCAAGCGACAGCTTATAAAAAGAATGTAGTACTGTACTGAAGTTAAATTTACTAAAAAAACAGTGTTAACGATACTTTGTGATAGTGATCGTTAAAATTTAAGGTATAGTTTTAGGTGATTAAGTAAAATGCCTACTGGGGTAGTCTCCAATAGCAAATATCAAGTAATTTGACTATTCCGTACGTTACAAACAAGGAGTAATCTAAGTATGTACCTTCCCACTCAATTATATCCTCGCAGTAGATAGAAGTTAAAAAAAAATAAGTAGAGTAGTGTTGCCTATATTTTAGAACGATTTGGATGAAATTTAGCATGCAGCGGTTGTAGGTTAAATAATCGTTGGTTATTAACTTCCGATTTTGTATGAAATTTACCGTTGTAGAATAACGGTTGGCAGTTAAGTTTAAAAATTAGGTAGGTAGTTCAATTTAAAATTGGGTAGTTAAATTTGAAAAAACGTTACAAATAAAAAAAAAAAACCGTTAAGATGACAACCACTGGGCAACGAAATGCCCTTTATTCGCCTCTTACGAAACCTAGGTGCAAAAGGGTGGCACTATTCTTAACCGGAACCACACGGTGATTAGAAAAGTGATAAAAAGAATATTACTTACTGCGAGACACAAGTAGTAGGAAAGTGCACAAAATACCAACACAAACACAACGAATAAAACCAGAAAAAAAACGTTTCCCAACTCAAGACCACGTTAAGAGGCGCCACTTGTCACAGTATAGGTATTGGTCTTGCGGAGAGGAATTAAACCATAAACAACAAGTACAGACGTTTATTAGGAACGCTAAACTGTGAGCAAGCAAGAGACTAGAGGGTCGTAGGTTCTAAGCACTTGAGTGGGATTCGCTTTCTCCGGACAGACACTGCCCTGGATTCAGGAGACCGTAGGACGCGCTGCGGGCGTTGCAGGTGGATCTCCAGAGACGCTGCTGACTTGCAGGGCTGAGACCAGGGTGCTTCAGGGCTCAGAGTGTGCTGGTGGTGTAGAGCCAAGTGGTGGAGACTGCAGTTCCGTTCGGCGGTTTAACCCCGACTTGGTTGCCCAATAAACGGGCAGAGTATCCACAGGATTATTATATGGTAGATGTACTGCTTTTAGATAGCTGTGTTCAGATTCAAAATGTGCCGAATTTTTGGCGGCACTGGGTTTTAAAGGCTTAATTAAGTCACGCCCCTTGAGATAACGCTAACCGTAATTTGTGTTATGTGGTTTGACAGTTCGTGCCACAGAGAAGACACTGCGCAACAAAACGATGTACTTAATCTATTTAGCTTTCCTCATTATTTAATTAATTAAATATTAAGGAAAGACAAGAGCTCAGATTTTGTCCGTATTTACTTAATTATATTAAATAGATACGCCCAAAAATCATAGCAGCGGTAAGTTTGATAATAGCGCCATCTAGTGCTCGCGGGGTGAGGCTCGTTGCATTGAATCGAACTAACTTCGCTAAGGATATCGGTAATTACGTCCAAAAAACACCAAAAAATTATATTGTCCCAATTGCATTGTGACAATATATATCAAAATGAAGCTAATTACATAACGCATTCGATTATAACTTTTGTATGTTAAATACAATTTTATTTAAAAATAGGTTGGCCATAATGTGTTTGTCCCACCTCTAGCTACCAATATTACCTTGCACAAATACCTGCTAATATCTCATCGGTGAAGGATCATATCGCCATGTTCACATTTTTGTGGAAGAGTACGTTAGTTGTGCTCCGGCTGTCACGCGGAGTGGACGTCCTACTACTGAGTTTTGTGTGCCTACCAAGGCGAGTCTTTCGCGCGATGTATTTTGGTTCGCTTAAAAGTAAATTCCGTGGATTCCTGTTGTACGATATATAATGGTTTTAATTAAATAGTTAAATTTTTATTTACTAGTTGACTTAGTCCTTATTTCACAGTAAAGAGCTTATATTAATCATGTATATAGTTTAGCAGTAATCGCAAAAATACCCAATTGTCGTAATCCTCCGTGGCGTAATTTCGATGGCATTTTTGTCCATCGAAATTACAGATATGGCAGCGAAATTACACAACATGACTTATCTCGCAAAACACACGAGTACACCTCGACGTTTCGACCACATTACAGTGGCCGTGGTCACGAGTACACCTCTAGTCTGTATTTACGTGACTACGGCCACTGTAATGTAGTCGAAACGTCGAGGTAAATATTATTCATATGTTTGCGTGATACACGCCCACACACTCACACACATACACACACATATGCACTCACGCACACACACACCTACACACACAAACGCACACACACACGCGCACGCACACATGTACACACACAATTAGTTTAATGACCATAATATTTTCAATAATTTATTGAACCAGGCGTTACTTTGCGGAGGTCCATATCAATGAACTAAAACAATTACTTTGCTCACCCGTGACCTAATGATAGTTACGTTTATGCAAGAAATGTGTGTTCATGCAGATCCTCCACCTCCACACTGTACGAACACACACAAATCACACAAACCCAACCGTCACCACCACCACCAAAATACACTGACGCGTTTCGAACTCAACCAGAGCTCATCTTCAGAGTTGGTACCACAACCGTAACGCTATGATACCAAATGTTAAAACTTTACTTTACTTTAACTTTAACTTTAGTTTTAACATTTGGTAGTAAACAGCTGGAAAATGAAACATTTGCCAAATTAATCATTTGGGAAAAACATAGTTGCGAAACGGCAGTACCCGGTTACATTAATAATAAGTTTGTAACCATGTTGATTGTGATATTTTTTATTAATAATGACACATTCGAAATTATATAATATTTCTCACGTATTGTTCCTAAGAAAAACTTAAATAAATAGTTTTCCACTTTAATTTAATGTTTTATTAATCTAACTATACACGAATATGTACACGTACATAAATTTAATTATAGTTACATACATAAATCATAGTAATGGTTTATAATTTTGTACTTATTTCCTATGTAATTAATAAAGACGTAATTTCGCTGTCACTATAGTAATTTCGATGGTGCTTTTTTTTCAATGTCGAATAACTACTAAATTATTGACTTTAAATTGGGGCCTTTTATAGCATTGAAATCCTAATCCGAAGAAGTATCTCAACGAGTGATCAATTTCACCAAATGTAAAAAAAAAATTTACCCACGGAAATTACGTAAAAAAATTATTTCAAAAATCCAGCCATGTATGTACTTTTAACGCTTGCATATCTATTAAATTGTCTAGACAGCCAATTTACAGCCATCGGAGTAGAGAAAGATGACTAAAACCCGTTTAAAAATATATGATGACAAAACAATATTCAACATTCCCAGACACTTCCTCCCGGCCTTAACTTCTGCTAGACGCTTTGAAGCTTCTAAACAAAATATTAAAGATTTACTAACTTTACGTTGCTTAGGAAAGTACTTCAAAACTAAACGTGAGCAGCAAGACATCCTTCCAGACACAAATAAATATTCATTCGCGAGTATGACCACATTTTTTCGTGATTAAAATTAATCGCGATCTCATCCGAAAATATATCTTCATCTTCAAATATATCTGACGTAAGACCAGTACTTTAATTAACACTATTGTATCCTTTTGTGAAGAAATACCCACCCCAATGTAAATCAACAATTGCTGTCCAGTACGATTCCTCCAACGCGACTCGCCCCAACACGGCCACATCTTTATCTCCAGCAACTCTTCGGGGTATATAATGCCTCCAAAATGAATTCCTTTACAGCCTCCACGGGTGTCCCTTTGTTGCACACAAAGCCTGAAATATTTTATGAAAGGCCGGCCGACATATTGCGACCACTCGAGCGGGTGCCCGTAATCCGACCCGCGTCTTAATAGCCGACGATACGGTTGACAATCCACCACTTAATGTGCTCCTTAAGTAGTAATTTTAAGACGGCTTCGCGCTCCACGAAAGGTTGGGTTTGAGTGCGTTAATACCACTCGTTTAAGTTGTTTAGAAGAATGTATTGACAGGTTTAGGACAGACGGTGACAAGGTTGAAAGCGAGGCATCAAAACTTTCTATAGCCTTTAAAACTTTTCATTGAGGTTTCATCAAAAGATGGCAATGGCGTATAGCCATTTTAGTCCTTAGGTAATTTTTGAAGAATATACTGTTTTAAACTTTCGTGATTTTCACTCATAATTACTATACTAAACGGGACTTATCACGGGACTTACAACATTGTTTCTCAAACAGAAGGTTTTTAGTGTATTTCTACTTACATTTGCTCCATGGTCCAGAACAAGTCTATCGTTTTAAAAATCATGTCTTCTTTTACATCATAGTGTTTTTGACAGTTTTTTTTATAGAATGCTCAACTTTTTGCACTGTTATGTCTGTGTTGTCGTTACATATACATTTAAGTCTCTCAGTCTTAGTGCCGACAGTCTATTTTTATTGGAAAATAAATAAAACACCGCATCCACTCGAGGCCACAAGTTTAATATCACATACTTTCCACTGCTGTGTTTTCAAAGTAAATTTACTTTTACAGTGTAATATCGCGTAGTAAATATTTAATTACATGCCACTGTGAATAAATAACTCATACACATTAATGTGCAATTTTAGCACCTCAAGTGATATTGCTTCGTGTTCGAGAAATTCTATTTGTATTTTAGAGACCAAACCATTAGAGAGTTGAGTTTAATACTATTAAAATCAAGACTGCATCTTATTTTATGACTGTAGACTATCGTCCACGTATATTTAAAGTCAAGAAATTGGAAGAAGTTGGAGAGCATCCCAGTGGTGACATCGGAGGCATAATCAGAAGTCATACGACTTAATTAACAATTAAAATGGACTCATAATAGCTTAGCTTTGTAGGTGATCAATTGCAGTAATATTTAATCACATAATGTTCTAAATTAAATAATTTAGTGCTTACAGTGTGGTCACCGTAATGATAAAGAAAGATATGCAAAGATAAACGTATCTCACGTGCTTTAAATGTCCGCTTTACCTGCTGCCTTTATATTTTAAAAATGCGATACCACCCCCTATTCCCGTTCCTTTTTAAAGGCCGGCAACAAATCAGTGACTCTTTGAGTTGTTGATATTTATGGGCGATGGTGATCATTTTCCATCAGATTACCCGCTTGCTCGTTTGCCTCCCTATCTTAATAAAAAAAAACCGGCCAAGAGCGTGTCGGACACGCCCAAGGTAGGGTTCCGTAGCCATTACGAAAAAATCAAGTAATATTTTTCTAAGGATTTCGTATGTGTACGGAATCATCCAAGTTTAGGTTATGTTTTATACCTTAGGCTACTATTTACTCTTAAACTACAAATAATTTCCAAGCAATCTTAGCCGCTATAATTTTCCTAGTAAATTTGATATATTTACTACCATTCTGAATTTTTTCAAATTTTTCCACCCAACAGTTTAGATTTTAGAGGGGGGGGGACGGCCGATTTTAATGAAAATGTTCACTTTAAAGTTGAATATTTCGCAAACAGATCACTGAATAGAAAAATCATATTAGAAACCCCGCAATGGTTTTAAAAGACCTATCCAACGATACCCCACACTATAGGGTTAGCTGAGAAAAAAAAAATCACCCCCACTTTACATCTACCCTAAAAAAATTTTTTTTACTTTTTTTATTCAATCACTTTGTCGGCGTGACTGATATATATATTCATGCCAAATTACAGCTTTCTAGTACTAACAGTCTCTGAGCTTAGCCGCGGACAGACAGACAGACAGACAGACAGACGGACAGACATGGCGAAACTATAAGGGTTCCTAGTTGACTACGGAACCCTAAAAACACATTTAGTCGCTAAAATAGTCACGAGGAAATTAACAAAAAAAATCGTGTGTGCAGTTCCTCCGCGCGGAAGAAGTGAAATTTCGTAATGTGGAAATGAAAAAGGCACTTATACATCAATATGTACCTTATTGCGATAACTTAAAGAACTAAATTTACTTATGCATCTATGTGTTTAAATTACTTGCGCTTGCGCTTTTATCGAGTCTCATACAAATTTGCACAGACAGTATGAGTTCTGCATCGCACTGTCGAAGTTTTTAACATCCGTTAGTATATATACAATGCGAGATTACTTGCTTCGGCAGTACATATACTAATGCTTTCATACCCCCTCCATGGTAGCGTCAAACGTTTAACGCGACCTTGTTGGAAGTCGCATTAGAAGTGTCACTTAAAAAAATTTTTTGTTTCGTGTATGGACTAAATGATTGTAAATTTATGCCTATTTACTGGCGAATTTGTAAAGGAGGTTTCTTCTTAGTCTGTGAAGGCACCCTATACAAAGAATTTCATATAAGAACAGATTAAGATGTTTAAAATAGAAATTGATTTTAAATGCGGTACAGTGGAAAATCACCCATAGTTCTCGTCTGGATTCCTGACGCAGCAGGCATAGGGTTGTCAATAAAAGTTAATTTTTTTGCGAGCAGCGTGGGACGTCCACCGACGAGATGGACGAATAATTATTTGGTAATGGTAATGGTCGCAGGTTCACTGTGGATGCCAGCTGCATCCAACCATAATGACTGGTTATCAATTAGGGAGGCCTTTGTCCACTGCCTCAAGTAACAGTGGGCAGGGCACACGCTCGTAGAGCTGATGGTCGGTGGGGTCAAAGGGTTCACGAGTGGCGTCCGCGGACCGGGAGACGCAGTGTAGGCCTACAACAAGGTGGAGAGATGAACTGGTTAAGGTTGCGGGAACTCGTTGGATGCTGGCACGGGACCGATCTGTTTGGCGTGCCTTGGGGGAGGCCAAGTACAGCAGTGGACGTCTTTTGGCGGAAATGATAATGATGATGAGATCCAACGTGAGGAAACCTGCACACACCTCAAAAGAAATTCAATGATGTATCCGAATTTCCTAATCGGCACCGGGCCCGCACATACGTCCTACAGCAGGGCACAGGCCTCCTCTCAGAATAAACACACCTTTGAATTTTGACGTGACAACGTCTAATAAATCGATGAACGCCGGCTGCACGCACGAAAAAGGATGACGTAATGTAACGTATGTACACACGTACTTACATGTCCCGTACAAGATAAAGCAGTGAACGCCAGGATGTACGAGAGAGCAGCGCGCGCCAGGATGTAATTTAGGAGGTAGTTTTAAATAGTGGGTGCTGTGCGGGGGGGGGAGTTTCAAAGGGGGGATGAAAATTTCAATTGATTTCGCCGTAAGATGCACCGTTTTCAAGATATTTGACAAAACACCGGTTCTCGTCCAGTCACCGAGGTTAAGCAACGGCAGGCGCGGTCAGTTCTTGGATGGGTGACCGCCTGGTTTAATTTTTGTTTTTTTAACAAAAGTTATGACGTTGTCACGTTAAACTATCGTCCGTAAACCGACTTTACAGACAAACGGTTTTTACACAGTACCTTAAATTTACGGTATTATAATATTAGCAGGATAACTGACAACCCTAGCAGCCAGACGTCAGGCGTCTTCGATCATGACGTACCTTATCGTGAAATAGCGACGAAATTTCATGAGTCGAGAGATTTTACCGACTTAGATTTTATTGCGAAACTGCACTCTCGATAATTCGCGAAATCATTGGTTGGTAGATGATTTCATCTAGCAGAATGCAACATTTCGCATAATTTTGTCTGAAATTCCTTTGATAAATCTATCGTCTACGTAAAGTTTAGTTGCGTTTGTGCATTTAAAAACTAGTTGTCTGTAAATTCGGTTTACGGACGATAGTTTAACGTGCGGTCACCCATCCAAGTACTGACCGCGCCCGACGTTGCTTAACCTCGGTGATCGGACGAGAACCGGTGTTTTGTCAAATATGTTGAAAACGGTGCATCCTATGGCAAAATCAATGAAATTTTTATCCCCCTTTGACACCCCCGCACCCCCCCCCCTCCCCATCAAAAATTACCCGAGCGCTAGTACAAAGATTGTACATCCTGGCGCGCGCTGCTCTCTTGTACATCCTGGCGTTCACTGCTCTCTGTTGTACGTTACATGTACGTCACATTGCGTCATCATTTTTCGTTCGTGCAGCTGGCGTTCATCGATTTATTAGACGTTGTCATGTGAAAACGTTGTTGAGCGTTGTCTCTTCTGTCTGCTTTGGATCGCGACGCTTCTATACCTACATTTAGTATGAAAGATGATTCTAGGGGCACGATGCGTGCGTCCCACGTCTCTTCTGTTTGGCTTGAGCCTAACCTTTTTAGGGTTCCGTAGTCAACTAGGAACCCTTATAGTTTCGCCATGTCTGTCCGTCTGTCTGTCTGTCTGTCCGCGGCTAAGCTCAGAGACTGTTAGTACTAGAAAGCTGTAATTTGGCTTGAATATATATATTAGTCACGCCGACAAACTGATTAAATAAAAAAAAGTAAAAAAATTTTTTAGGGTACCTCCCATAGACGTAAAGTGGGGGTGATTTTTTTTCTCGACTAACCCTGTAGTGTGGGGTATTGTTGGATAGGTCTTTTAAAACCATTGCGGGGTTGCTACCATGATTTTTCTATTCAGTGATCTGTTTGCGAAATATTCAACTTTAAAGTGAAAATTTTCATTAAAATCGGCCGCCCCCCCTCTAAAATCTAAACTGTTGGGTGGAAAAATTTGAAAAAATTCAGAAGGGTAGTAAATATGTCAAATTTACTAGGAAAATTATAGCGGCTAAGATTGCTTGGAAATTATTTGTAGTTTAAGAGCAAATAGTAGCCTAAGGTATAAAACATACCTAAACTTGGATGATTCCGTACACATACGAAATCCTCAGAAAAATATTACTTGATTTTTCGTAATGGCTACGGAACCCTACCTTGGGCGTGTCCGACACGCTCTTGGCCGGTTTTTAGGTAAATCAACTAACAAGAATCTAAATGTTCCTCGGGACGGTATTCCTAACGTGGACAAAAGCTTGGGTTAAAGCTAAATAAATAAAATTAAAGGCATGTGTTGCAAGACTTGGTCTTTCTATTCGTCAAAGCGTGCCAATTAACAGGTTCCCTATCCCTTGAGGCACATGTGCCTCATTTGCGACTTTACTGGTACCTACAGTTGGAATTGTATAAGCTGGGGGTTTAGGACTGCAGACCTCATCTGGTAAAGATAACATTGTTCTCGTTTGTTCTATTAAGGACGCACTACAACGCCGATGATGTGCCGAGTACCGCTTACAATGACGAAAGGCCTTTCTTAATGAGTTAAGCTTTTGCAATTTCAACCTTGTAACTTAGACAAGACGGTAGCTATTTGTTTGCATCTTTTGTTACTTGTTCTGATTTGTTATTAGCGGTAGGCTTCAACAAACGAGAACAATGCTATCTTTACCAGATTAGATCTGCAGTCCTAAACCCCCAGCTTATAAAATTTCAAGTATACGTCCATGAGGCATCATGACAGTGGCGTAGCGTGGCTTGGAGGGGCCCTGTATCAAAATTAGTTGGGGGCTTTCCCAGGAAGCACGAGACATTGTGGATACAATTTTACTTATTCTTGCTTACGCACGTTAGGGACCTCTGTAGCCCGGGGGCCCCGTATCATTGACACGGATGATACGGCGGTAGCTAAGCCTCTGCATGATGACTTTATGAGGTTTAATTTCATTATTACTATGGGGGCGTGTTGCAAGAAAACTTGCTTTTGAATAGGAAACATGTTAAGGTCGCTAACCTGGCGACTAATTCCGCTGAGAAACCAATTAGACTTATTGGTAACGTGAAGGTATTAGAAGAGGTTACCGATGTCAGCGCTTTAAGTAGCGTTCATGAATGCGGTGTAATTGGAACCTTGACCAGTAAGCGGATTAGCGCTGTGCGGTCAATGCTTTAAAGATTTGCACGACAGTTTTATAATGTGGATGGGAATGTGGTGCATTTTAATTGTAAAGCGCATTTTTATTTCTTATGTTGAGTAGTTAACTACAATTTAATTAATACAACATTATTCTGTCACAGGCTTGTATTTTTAAGTCATCATCATAATCATCCCAGCCTATATACTTCCCACTGCAGGGCACAGGCCTCCTCTCAGAATGAGAGGACTTAGGCCGTAGTTCCCACGTGGGCGTGCGGATTGGGTACTTCACACACACCATTGAATTTCTTCGCAAGTGTATGCAGGTTTACTCACGATGTTATCCTTCACCGTAAAGCTCATGGTAAATTTCAAATGTACCTAATTTCGCACACAAATTCCGAAAAACTCAGAGGTGCGAGCCGGGATTTGAACCCACGACACTCTGCTTGAGAGGCCATAGGTCAAACCACTAGGCCACCACGGCTTAAGGTATGAAGCTAAAGTCGAATAATAATGTACAATACGTTTACTTTTAGTTTACCACTGACAGATGGCTTGCCTTCATTTCATTTCCAACTTTAGCATCAGACAAATAAAGTAGCTATTAAAAAATCTGCAAACGTGGGTAACAGTATTCTAAAATTGGCTTTATTTGTAGGTCGTTAAAGTTGAATATGAAATGAAGGCAAACCATCTGTCAGTGGTAAACTTTATGTAATTTTACTGTACGCACACCGCGGCTTCCTTCCGTTCCTTCCCTTGTTCGTTTCTTTCGTCCTCCTTTTTTGAAGTCGGTCTGATCTATCTTATCAACAATTGTACGGTAGTTCAGAATCCCTCCTTAGCCGGTGTGACTCTTGGCCGGTTTTTTTCATTCAATTCAGACGCCTACGCCTCCAGACAATAAAAGCAGCATCAGTATCTTTTTAGACGCTAAGCTCCATTGTGCGAGTTTGCCCTTTAGTTATCATATGAAAGCTCCCGCGAGCTTTGTTCGCTACCGATAAGGCTGAGGAGGCGAGGAGGGGAGCGAGTGGTAGCGGATGGAAAAAATAATAATTCAGAGGGAAATAGAGATTTATCTATCTTCTTTCTTGTACTTTGCGCTGGCGTTCGTGTCATCACAATGTGTTGTTTGTTTTTTTGTGTTTAGTTTTTAAATGGGTCCCACTGAAAAACAGCGTTGTGGTTTGCCGCAACATTATGCTGAGTGGGGCCCAATTTATACTATTCGATGATTTTTTTTTTGCATCTTTTCCTGTCAACTGTATTTCCTGTGTATCGAATATGTGTAAATAAACATCTCTCTCTCTCTCTCTCTCTCTCTCTCTCTAATATATAAAAATCTCGTGTCACGGTGTTTGTTATCGAACTCCTCCGAAACGGTTTGACCGATTTGTTTGAAATTTTTTGTCCATATTTGGTAGGTCTGAGAATAGGTTTGAGGCTATTTTTATACCCCTATTCTTCGCAGACGGAGTCGCGGGCAACAGCTAGTAATATACAACAAAGTTGTGTTAGTTAACTCACGAACGGCTGGACCGATTTCAATGATTTGGTTTGGACGTCCACTGCTGTACATAGGCCTCCCTCATTGACGCCCAAACATTACGGTTGGAAGCGACTTGCATCCACCCTGAACCTGCGGCCTTCACCAAATCGTCCGTCTATCTCGTTGGTGGACGTCCCACGCTGCGCTTACCAGTCCGTGGTCTCCATTCCAGAACTTTTGGGCCCCAACGGCCAACTGTTCTGCGTGCTATATGCCCTGCCCATTGCCATTTCAACGAATTAATCCGCTTGGGTATGTCGATGACCCCGGTTCTTCTATGGATAATAAAAATCATGCGTGCAGTTCCTCCGCGCGGAAGAAGTGAAACTTCGTAATGTGGAAATGAAAAAGGCACTTATACATCAATATGAACCTTATTGCAATAACTTAAAGAACTAAATTTACTTATGCATCTATGTGTTTAAATTACTCACTAGATGGCGCTTTTATCAAGTCTCATACATTTGCACAGACAGTATGAGTTCTGCATCGCACTATCGAAGGTTTTAACATCCGTTAGTATATATACAATGCGAGATTACTTGCTTCGGCAGTACATATACTAATGCTTTCATACTCCCTCCATGGTAGCGTTAAACGTTTAACGAGACCTTGTTGGAAGTCGCATTAGAAGTTTCACTTCAAAAAACATCTAGGTATAGTGATAAATATAAATATGTGGCCGCTCACACTGCCACCGCCTCAGCACTCACGTAACAAGATCCGCTGTAAGACCGGCGGCTGCGCAAACTACCCACTCATTGTCTTAGTTACTTGCAGTAAGAGCCCTTTACAACTGAATGATTAATGGCACGGTTAAGGTCGCACGGTTATTGTTAGCTTCAAGGGTTATATTCTATACTAGCATTTACCCGCTTCTCACGCGTGAACCGTTTGATGTGGCAATTGAATTGGAATTTCAGGAACTTATTAAATTTCATTGAATCCAAAAAATTACAATCAACGGATTGGGATCTTCACACACACCATTGAATTTCTTCTCAGGTGTATGCAGGTTTCCTTCAACGTAAATCTTATGGTAAATTTCATAAGACTCATAAGTAATTTCGTACATAAAATTCGAAAAACTCAGAAGTGCGAGCCAGCATTTGAACCCACGAACCTCTGCTTGAGAGGCCATAGGTCAAACCACTAGGCCACCACGGCTAATGGGCCCGCGTGGGAACTACTCACAGCCCAAGCCTTCTCATTCTGAGAGGACGCCTGTGCCCGGCAGTGGGACGTATATAGGCTGGGATGATGATAATCAGGATCTCCGCAAAGTAACGCCTGAATTAATCATTTTTAGGGTTCCGTAGTCAACTAGGAACCCTTATAGTTTAGCCATGTCTGTCCGTCTGTCTGTCTGTCCGCGGCTAAGCTCAGAGATCGTTAGTACTAGAAAGCTGTAATTTGACAATTTGATGATTTGAATGTACATATCAGTCACGCCAACAAAGTGGTAAAATAAAAAATAAAAAAATAATTTTTTTTAGGGTACCTCCCATAGACGTAAAGTGGGGGTGATTTGTTTTTCTCGGCTAACCCTATAGTGTGGGGTATCGTTGGATAGGTCTTTTAAAACCATTGCGGGGTTGCTAACATGATTTTTCTATTCAGTGATCTGTTTGCGAAATATTCAACTTTAAAGTGAAAAATTTCATTAAAATCGAGCGTCCCCCCCCCTCTAAAATCTAAACTGTCAAGTGGAAAAATTTGAAAAAATTCAGAATGGTAGTAAATATATCAAATTTACTAGGAAAATTATAGCGGCTAAGATTGCTTGGAAATTATTTGTATTTTAAGAGTAAATAGTAGCCTAAGGTATAAAACATACCTAAACTTGGATGAATCCGTACACATACGAAATCCTTAGAAAAATATTACTTGATTTTTTTGTAATGGCTACGGAACCCTACCTTGTGCGTGTCCGACACGCTCTTGGCCGGTTTTTTTTTAATAACAGTTATTATTAATTTCAACTAACCCAACCACTCAATATGTTTGGGAAAATAAAATGGCCGCCAATAAAAACCTAATGCTTCTGGAAACAATTACGGACGCAACAAAAAGACGGCTCAATAATGTGGGATAGTAATACTCATTCATTACCGATGCGAGCGGGACAGCGAGACGGAACGGAGAAGGAGGGAGGGAGACGGAATTAATTAATGTAATAAAAGAGGATAGAGCAGCTTCGGAAAACGAACTGATGCGGTGGACGCGGCAGTTTTCGTTTTAGTAGAAACAGTCTTAATTAAATGTTTATTTCATCATCATCATCATCTAATACAATACTTATGCTCTTTATTGTACTCCTTATTGACATTGTTGATAATTCACTGCATTAGCCATAACAAATCTTGGCTTAATTTGTTACGGTTTAATAGTTAAAATGCGATTAAACCGATCAAGTTTTGCCATACATAGTTCCAGCTGCCTGCATACACCTGCGAAGAAATTCAATGGTGTGTGAAGTTTCCAATCCGCACTGGGCCCGCGTGGGAATCACGGCCCAAGCCCTCTCATTCTGTAACTGCAATGGAAAATATATGGACAAATGGCAGTTGGCAGTTACCTTTCAGTTGGAATGCAGTCCGTCTGTGACGGCTCTTAGTGGGAATTAGGATTAGAATCATGTATTTATTACTCAATAGGTATAGTGATATTATGTTACACTACAGAGGAAGAGTGCATCGTTTATCAATGGATACTAGATTCTGATTTGTATGTACTGGTACTGATTTGCTAATTTGGAAAACTGTCACAAGTTAGCAGGCTAATTCAACGTAACGAATAATTTATTGAATCAGGTGTTACTTACTTTGTGGAGGTCCATATTAATAAACTGTTTGAAACAGTTACTTTACTCACCCGCGACCTTATGGGTTACGTATCAAAATATCTAAAATTAAAAAACCTAACGTAAAATAACCTACGTTCAAAATACCTAAAATCTAAATACCTAATGATTTTTTCACTTATATTCAAAATACCGAAAGCTTAAAATGCCTACGTATTGCAATGTCTAAAATTAAAAAACCTAACGTAAAATAACCTACTTTCAAAATACCTAAAATCTAAATACCTAATGATTTTTTCACTTATATTCAAAATACCGAAAGCTTTCGTATATCCTAACTGGTATCTCGCTGGCAGCGAGCGAGCGAAGCGAGCGAGCAAGACTTTAAGGCAGAAGCGACTCGGATAGGTTAGGTTCAGAAGGCTAAGGCGGGAGCGAAGCGTAGCGTAGCTCCCGCCTTAGCCTTCGATGTTAGGTATTTTTTTTGTAACAGCACAGAAAATGATTATTTCCATTAGGTATTATTGTCTTTAACATTATGAAATGTACCTAAATGTAAATCATATACCAAATTTTATCAAACAAATTAGATTTTCACGGAATAATAAAAAAAAAAACTAACACCAAAGGCCCATATTTGAACCTAACCATTCCGAGTCGCTTCCGCCCCGAACCGTCTTGCTCGCTCGCTTCGCTCGCTCGCCAAAAATTAAGCGATGTTCGTTTCATTTAGGTATTTTGACCATTTCGTATTTTAAATGTTGGTGTATCAAACTTAGGTGTCATAGCTGTTGATATTTTAAACATTAGACATTTACTCCATTAGGTATTTTAAACTTAGGTAATTCGTAGGTAGGTGTTAGTTGCTTAGGTATTTAAAATCATTAGGTATTTAGATTTTAGGTATTTTGAACGTAGGTTATTTTACGTTAGGTTTTTTAATTTTAGTAATTTTGATACGTAACCGACCTTATGATATTTACTGTACGATTATGCAAGAAACGTGTATTCATGCTTTTCCTCCACCTCCACACTGAAGACTGAATGAATTGAGCATTTGGCCTATACATATACTAAATATTCGTAGTAAGGAACACTACACAGCGTGGCATAATTTACCCTTGGCTGGTTTTTGTCAAGTCATTTAATTACAGCCATCGCATTGCACTGCACTGCAGATGAATTATTAGTGTTTGCGATCCAAAGACAACAATTAATATGTCGATTAAGCTACAAGTTTAAACGTGTTATTAAACTGTTAATCAGAGCCGTATCTGGATCAAAGAAATGGCTTCATTTCATCGGCACTATATCATTTGAAATAGCTTTTCTAGGATTAATTATAGTTATTACATGTGAGAGTATAATAAGGGTTGATATTTTAATGATCGAATGGTGGCCAACGGGATATTCTTTAGCCTCCAATATCTACATTGACGATCTTTTGAACCATAAAAGTATATTTAAATAATAAAAATAAAATCTACATAATATCAATTATTATAAATTAGTTGTTACCCGCGACTCCGTCTGCGAAGAATTTGACATAGACATAACTTTAATGGACAGAAAAAAAATAGTTTTTAATCTTTCTTACACACATTGAAACATAATCATTCATTGATTTGGACCTCCACAAAGTAACGCCTGATTCAAGCTCAATAATCCAATTTCCATAGCACGTTGAGCTACTCTAAGCCTTATCATAAGGCCTATAGTGAAGCATCACCTCTCGAATGCATATGTCATCACTGGTAACACACAGTGGAAGACTTTAATCTTAAGGCACTGACGTATTTTCGACGAAAAGACATTGCGGAGCTTTCCGAACGCTGCCCAGCCGATTTAGATTCGACGATGACGGATTGCCCCCTCTTATATATGTATATAAAAAAGTTTATAATATTAGTTGGATTTAAATAAAAATAACATAGATCGCAGACAGAGATAGAACTCCTAATGTAGCTCCCGTAATCATGCTGTATTGGGTGTATCGGGCATTAACATCTGTCGTTAAATATCGCTTAAGAACGTTTCACTAACTCCTGCAGGTACGAATCGAATGCTTAAGATCATTTAGTTTTGTAAATTAGAATGGTTTTGTAAGTAGATAAATAATTTGATTTAAATCTATAGGTAATATATAAAATGTCATGTAACGGTCTTTGTGGTCACACTCCTCCGAAACGCTTCGACGATTTTTATGATTTTTTTTCTGTATATTTGTTAGGTATGAGAATAGGTCGTAAAGCATTTTTCACTCTCCTACACCCACCCCCCATTTTTATATGGCGTAACACCATTTGCCTGGTCAGCTTTTGATCTTAACCTAATCTAACCTGCTTCTCAATCCAGCGAATCAGTTCCGATTTCATCCTTATTCCATTGTCACTAAACCAAAACTTTACCACATTTGCCCTTGACAATCCTATAACATACCGTTAAATCTATAAACTCTAGTTCCCGCCGTCCGCATTCATCACTAAGACTGCCACCTGCCAGATATGATCAATCGGAGTTTCAAAAATTAAATGGATGCTGCTTTAGTGCCAGTAATTAGGATTGATTGATGTTAAATATTGCTTTTTATTTTTCGTTTGGAACTGTCTTTTTAATGCATGATCCATTCGCATGGAGTTAAAAATAATTTGTCGTGTGGCGAAGCGATGCGCAGTTTCAACTAATGAATGACATCCTGAAATGTTTAATTTTATTAAATGTGTTGAATGTGTTGTGAAGCCGTGACGTCCTAGTGGTCTGACCTATGGCGTCTAAAGCAGAGGTGGGTTCAAATCCCGGCTCGCATCTCTGAGTTTTTCGGCATTTATGTGCGAAATTACATTCGAAATTTACTATGAGCTTTACGGTGAAGGAAATAGGAAACCTGTATACACCTGCGAGGAAATTCAATGGTGTGCGTGAAGTTCCCAATCCGCAATAAAAATGTGTCCCAAAACTCAACGAGAACCTGCTTCTGAGTGAGAGGTAAATGTATACCTCTTCTGGAAAAATGAGCAAAAAAAACTCTGTGTAAACTAAACTACATACTAATCAAGATTAGTTTTTTGGAGTCCTTTTATATTTTGTAATTTTTTAACTTTAAATTTTTAGTTTTACGGTCATCCCGTGAAATCGTGTGTGGTGGTGTAGGGGTTTAGCTCGCAGCACGGAATGCTGAGGATCTGGGTTCGATTCCCAGCGCTGGTCTTTTTTCTGAGGTTTACCGTGCATCCATGTTTCAGTTTGTATTTAGTATGAAATAACGTAATATTGTTTTCGAATAGAAAACAAACAATCATTCTCGTACCTGCAGCTGTTTCGACATCAAATCAAATTTCAACGAATCAGACGCCTCGACGCGACACGCCTCCGCACACCACGCACTAGTAGCGAGCCCTCCGCCGTACATTAATTGAGATGTTCGTCGGTGCAGGGTGCGTGCAATACGCACTTAACTTAATTACCTAATAGTGTGCACTGCGAGTGGAATGACAGCTTGATTAAGGATGCCTTAGGAATAATGACTGCGATGCTGCCCGTGGTTTGCCTCCACGAAGTCAGGGAAGTCTGCACAAGTTAATGTTTCCATGATAGTTTGATGAATGGTGTGTAAATACAGCTTGTAATGCGTAGGGGGCCTGGTCTTCCTTTAAACATGTCCAGAGAAATAGTGTCGACAAAATTTTCGGTTTCGGCGAGTTTCAGCGTCAGTTCAAAGTTTTGGTCTTAGCAAAAATTTAGCAGAATCCAACAACCTAGTTTAAATTTGAATTTGTATAATTAATTGTTATATTTTGGTTTCAGGTACGATAATTGCTACAAAAAATTCACAATGACTGTCAGTAAGTACCTAACTAAAAAGTTTATACGAAAAGTGAAAAAATCGGTACTTAATTTTAGTTCCGAAACTTGTATAAATCCAAGCATTTTAGAGCGGCATCAGACTACCATTTTAGATGCGCGTATAAGCTCGTTTTTGAAAGCCCGAATTCGAACCCACGACCTTGCGCTTGAGAGGCAATAGGTCAAACCACTAGGCCACCACGGTTTCTAACGACCCCATGCGCACAGTTAAAAACGTTCATCTGAAACCGCCGGTTCTCGTATTTATCTATAAGTCGACGACATCACAATTGTATTTAAATACATGTCAAGCTAAGTAAGAGTACCGCCGTCCGTAGTGACTTCAATAATGATTAAGTACTAGTAGTACAGTGCTTTTAACTCGCGCAAGCGCATGTACCAGTCACTTGAACAGTAGACGTGCAAATTATGGTTGACAGCAAACGCCAGTTAATTTAGGTTAAGTTATTTAGTGATAGAGGAAATTGGAGACTGTTGTTACAGGCAAATATGGTCAACGGTTGTTATTGATGTAAATCTTGACACATTGCACAACTATAAAGTTTCAAAAAAAAGAAAACTGTTTAATGATCACGATATCGTGGAACATACATCTAAAGTTTATTTCAGAAAACATAATAACATGAATTACATAATTACAAGAATTATATTATTATTTCATCTAAATCGGTGAAGCGGTTTAAGCGTGAAGAGGTAACAGACAGACAGACACACACTTTCGCATTTGTAATATTAGTATGGATTTCAATTTAAATACCTACTGGTGCGTAACTATCGGATTGTCGGATTATATTTGAAATTTACCATGAGCTTTACGGTGAAGGAGAACATCGTGAGGAAAAAAGAAAATTAAATGGTACGCGTGTGATGTCCCCTTCGGCCGCTTTTTAGCGATAAGACCGCCTATTGTCTACCTGAATTTTTATTTTTGTAATGTTCACTGTACTGCTTTTGGTGATCAATAAAGAATATTTGTACTGTATTGTTCATTGTTCGCAATCCACACTGGCCCGCGTGAGAACTACGGCCCAACACCTCTTATACTGTGGGGAGGCCTGTGCCCTGCAGTAGGAAGTATGCAGGCCGGGATGATGATGACGATGATTAATATGATATTCTGAATGCAAAGCCCCTCCCTCGACGGTGCCGTCAAATATTTGTGAGGCAATCCAATTAGTGCACTCCGCCAATTGTTTGTCCCTGAGCCCGCCTACGTTTCTATGCGATACCAGTGCTTGATGTGGACAAGATTTCAATTCACTCTTACCCATAATCTTAATATATAAAAGAAGAACCTGACTGACTGACTGATTGACATATCAACGCACAGCCCAAACCACTGGGCCTAGAGATACCAAATTTGGCATGTAGGTTCCTTTTAAGGTCTAGGGGTGCACTAAGAAAGGATTTTTCAAAATTCACTCCCTAAGGGGGTGAAAAGGGGGTTCAAAGTTTGTATGGGGAAACAAGATTAGTTCGATTATTTTATTCGAAACTTCACAGAAGTACTCCTAATGATAAATGAGTAAACACGTGTTTCAGGTTTTTTGAGAATTCAACCCCTAAAAGGGGGGTAAGGGGTAACAAAGTCTGAAAATCAACATGGGTGTTGTTTCTATGGTTTGTCGGGTCGCTGGTTATGAAAACAACAACGGTTTTAAAATCCGACGTGGCAGACGTAAAATACCATCTCCCTGGATGGGGTGCGATGGGTTTGAAATGTCTAAATATCAATATGGGTGTCGTTTTTAAGATTTTGCCCAAACCACTGGACCTAGAGACTTGAAATTTTGCACATAGATACCTTATACAATGTAGGCATCCACTAAGGAAGGATTTTTGGGAATTCCCTCGGGAACGGGAAAAAACGGGATTTATATATTCGATTCCGAGTGACTCTATCTCAGTAACTATAATAACTAGACTCTTCAAATTTGATACACAAGTAGGTATTACATTATTTAAAACATTAATTTCAGGATTTTTCAAAATTCCCACGGGATAAGGAAAAAACTGGATTTATATACTCAGTTCAACGGGATCCTATGAACTATAATTACTAGACTCTTCAAATTTGGCATAGATGTAGGTAATTATAAATTCCCATGGGATATGGAAAAAACGGGATTTTTCGTTTAACTGGTCGTAGAAAGCTGAAATTCGGCATGTAGGTTGTTTGGGGAGTGTTGAGCTGGATTGAGAGAGGACTTCTCAAAATTCCTACGGGAACGGTAAAAACAGGATTTTTCGTTTTACAGGTCGTAGAAAGTTGAAATTCGGCATGTAGGTTGCTTGGGGAGTGTAGATGAGCATTGAGAGAGGACTTTCCCATATTCCCACGGGAACGGGAAAAAACGGGATTTTTCGTTTTACTGGTCGTAGAAAGCTGAAATTCGGCATGTAGGTCGTTTGGGGAGCGTAGAGGAGCATTGAGAGAGGACTTTCCAAAATTCCCACGGGAACGGGAAAAACGGGATTTTTCGTTTTAATGGTCATAGAAAGCTGAAATTTGGCAAGTGGGTTCCTTGGGGAGTGTAGAGGTGGATTGAGAGAGGACTTTCCAAAATTCCCACGGGGACGGGAAAAAACAGGAATTTTCGTTTTACTGGTCGTAGAAAGCCCAGCCCAGCCATCTCATCATCTTGGAGAGTGTAGAGGAGCATTGAGAGAGGACTTTCCCAAATTCCAACGGGAACGGGAAAAAACGGGATTTTTCGTTTTACTGGTTGTAGAAAGCTGAAATTTGGCAAGTGGGTTCCTTGGGGAGTGTAGGGGAGCATTGAGAAAACATTTCTCGAAATTCTTACGGGAACGGGAAAAAACAGGATTTTGCGTTTTACTGGTTGTAGAAAGCTAAAATTTCAAAATTCATAAGTACTGTAAGTAGGCTGCAAAGGGCACTTTAACCGACTTCTAAAAAAGGAGGAGGTTATGCATTCCACTTTATGATTTTTTTTTGTAGGTATGTTCACCGATTTCTCGGTCAATTGTGGACCTGCTTGCTTGCTTGCCGGTATGCTTGCTTGCTTGATATCTTGGTTCTTTGGAATACTCATAGTACACGCGAGCGAAGCCGCGGGCAAAAGCTAGTATGTAATATTAGTCAACCAATGAACATCCAGGCGGGGGGAGCGTCTTTATCCTTATGTGGGTAGTATTCCAAGGCGCAAGCCCCACAGAAGAAACGTGGGACGGGGGCGCGTCGTTTGTTCGCATCATAATAATCATCATTCTCATCATCGTCTTTTAACGACCGCCTTAGCCTAGTTGGTAGTGACCTTGCCTACGAAGCAAGAGGTCCTGGGTTCGAATCCCGGTTTGGGCATTTATTTGTGTGATGAGCACGAAAATTTGTTCCTGGGTTATGGATGTTTTCTATGTATTTAAGTATTTATTTATCTACATAAGTATGTTTATCGTCGTTTAGTACCCATAGTACAAGCTTTGCTTAGTTTGGGACTAGGTTGATTTGTGTAAGATAGTCTCCTCATATTTATTATTTATTTATTATTATTATCCTCTCCTAGCCGTATTCGGCCACAGCGACTGCTTCCTATAATTCAGAGCGTCGCTGATGCGCTCTCAGGTGGCTGACGTATCTGATTTTTGCAGCGTATGTTCTGCCACACTCGACCCAGGTCAGCACCCCTCCGACGTAGTTATAAGTAGTTTATGGCCACAAATGGTCTGGCCTTCAGCTCGTCGCGTTTAGCGTCTAATCCGCTACAGCGACTAGCCTCAAAGTCACACAGTGTCACTTTATTATGCTCCGTCTGCCTCCATCGTGGCATCAATGTGGTGTTCGCATCAATGTTATTACAAATAGACAACACGAAGGATAAAGATAAAGATATTTGAACAGTCCATTTTAAAAAATCTCGGAAAAAATGAGGAAAGCTCCAACTTTTACCGCTACTAAATTACGGTAACAAATAACTCCTCAAAGATACTCCGCGATCTTAAAGCCTCTTAATCTGAACTCATAAAAAATAAAAATAATCTCAACCCTAAGCGTGATTCTGCACTTCGGCCAGCCCAGGTACAATTTGCTTAAGGTTGCTGAGATTTTGCAATCTCAGCCGTTCCGGGATACATTAAAAATTTAGCGAAAAATCCCTTTGTGATACCGGGGCGGACAAAGAGGAACTGTTTTTAAAAGGGCTATTAATTAAATGCTATCGGGATGGAAATTCTTCGGGTTTTCTCCGTACGTTGGTGGAGTTTGTGTTTTAGCATAAAGCCCAGTTTAGACCTGGAAGGAAAACTATGCGAGTTCTATTACATTGTTGTTGTTGCACTTAAAACTCGTATGCTTTACAGCGTTTCAATGCAACGTGCACGATTTTCTTTTTTGCAGATTTAAACAGGTTTTAAGTCCGCACCGAGCTTTTGGCGCATTTATTGCATTCATTTAATCCCTTGCTGAATCATTACAATACAATACAATACAATACAATACAATACAATACAATACAATGACTCTTTATATTGTACACCAGAAATAGTAAGCAATACAGAAAACAGGTAGGTACACAGAAAAGCAGCAATAATAAATAAATAATAATAAATATCACGGGACAATTCACACCAATTGACCTAGTCCCAAAGTAAGCTAAGTAAAGCTTGTGTTATGGGTACTAGGCAACGGATAAACATACTTATATAGATAGATACATACTTGTATACATATTAAACACCCAAGACCCGAGAACAAACATTCGTATTTTTCATACAAATATCTGCCCCGACACGGGAATCGAACCCGGGACCTCAAGCTTCGTATTCAGGTTCTCTAACCACTAGGCCATCTGGTCGTCTAAATAGCAATAGGCGGCCTTATAGCTTAAGAGCGATCTCTTCCAGGCAACCCTTTAACAGAAAGAAGGAAGGACTACATTACTAGCAAAGCTTTAGTTCTGAAATTAAGATATTTGAGGATTTACTCTATTGACCAGTGATTTTCGAAACACGATTACTTGTTGTATGCTCTATAGAAAAAAATCTAAAGTCGTCTCTGAAAAACAAAATAAATTCTTAGTGTGGCGTGAATACTGCATTGATAAAACAAGATGTTTTCTAGGGCTTTGTGTTGCTACATTTTTAAAATATGTATTTGGTTTAGTAATACGATGAAAATACCTAAATACACGCGCGGTCGGACCAACTTATCCTGAGCCGTCGTTCTTCCCCCTTGTCCATATAGTTGGTTGTTTAGTACTCCTTCGGCTATCGGACGGGGAACTTGTGTCGCTCGCGCGCACGGCTTTGTTTCTAGCCGCCCTCACGCACACATTACACGAGTCCTTAGAATATCTAAACTCGATTAGCGCAAGAAGCTCGGTGTGGCCTTAAGATAGAGTAGACAATGTTGGGAAAGTCGCCAGGCTTTAGTGGTAATGGACGGGTCACATTGCTCGTAGAACAGTAAGGTTCTAGAGTAGCAGCCGCATGCCGGAAGACGTGGCGTGGGAAGGCCGCCAACAAGATGGACTGACGATCTGGTAAAGATGGCTGGAACCATTGTGATGAAGACGGCGCAGGAGCGATCGTTGTGGAACTCTTCTGGGGAAGCTTTTTTCCAGCAGTGAACGTCTTTTGTCTTGATTTGGATATGATGGTGATGATGATGGAGTTATTGCTGTTACTAAAACTGCTAGAGACAAGATGTTTCTCATTACTAGTAAATTTTCCTTTCGATCATCATCAGCCTATGTTCGTCCACTGCTGGACATAGGCCTCTCCCATGGCACGCCACTGAGCACGATCCTCGGCCACTCTCATCCAGCTGTTGCCAGCCGCCTTGCGAAGATCATCGCTCCACCGAGTCTGAGGACGTCCCACGCTACGTTTGCCAATCCGTGATCTCCACTCAAGAACTCGTCTACCCCAACGGTTATCGGTTCTTCGGGTTATATGGCCTGCCCATTGCCACTTCAGCGTGCTGATGCGGTGGGCTATGTCGATAACTTTGGTTCTCTGTCGGATCACTTCGTTACGAATTCGATCTTTTAGAGAAACTCCGAGCATAGCCCTTTCCATAGCACGTTGAGCAACTTTAAATTTGTGGACCAGCCCTACAGTGAGTGTCCATGTTTCGGCACCGTATGTCATGACGGGTAGGACGCACTGATTGAAGACTTTCGTCTTTAGACTCTGTGGAATTGGCGACGTGAATACTCGACGCAGTTTCCCATATACTGCCCATCCCAGCTGTATGAAATATGAGAAAA
This sequence comes from Archips crataeganus, assembly GCA_947859365.1. Classification (NCBI taxonomy): domain Eukaryota; kingdom Metazoa; phylum Arthropoda; class Insecta; order Lepidoptera; family Tortricidae; genus Archips; species Archips crataeganus. The sequence continues at coordinate 22,273,689 of OX402054.1, forward strand.
ATTTGTACTTAAATAAAAAATTGCAATGTGATAATGATGGACAATGATGATTACTATATTGATGAAAATTTAAAATTTCTACCTACGACGGACAAATGGACGGGCAGACAGATATACTGATTGATTGAGAAACGAACAACAAAGATCCTTTGAATACCCTCAAAAAAGTCCAAGAATCTCATAATAGTATCGCTAAAAAATTAGAAACTGAGAATTTTGCAGTCCTTCGTTTTTGCGCTCTCATTTGCACCTACATATATTATCCAAGTGTGTTCTATACGTTAAAGGTGCACACAGTAAGAAATTGCCAGAATCTATCTCAATCAACCCAATCAACCGTCTCCCAATATTAGTAGCTGGCAACAATAATTCGATCCGTGCATTAGCTGAAGACATCCGATCGTACAAATTATACTGATTATGCCCCGATAGCTTTATGTTAGGGAGCGGAAATGACAAAATGGTGTTAGGTTACGGAGTATTGCTGGACTCGACTTACGTGAAAAATATAAAGTTGTTCGATGTTTCACAGTCAAACTAGAGAAAAAAAAGGTTTTGTACGAAGCTATTAACGTCCAATTAAGTTCTGATAGTCGTAATAAAGGTATAAATACTGTAATGAAAGTTACTTAATTGAATAATTTTAAATTCAGGGCCTTGTTACGGCCTAAGATAAAGACCTTAATAAAAGTGTCAAGAAATCAAAACTGGATTAACCAATTTACTAGTTAACTGCAGCCATTAAAGCCTTGTTAACTAGCTGGTTAACCGACACTGACGTTTATGAGTAATCGTAAAAAAACCACTCAATTTTAACGACCTTTCTCACGCATTTTGTTTTTTAAATCCCATCCGTTTAACTTTAATGAATTAAAAATGAAGAACCTTCAGCCCAAACAGCGCGCAGTACTGACTGAGAACTCTGTAGATTTTGCAGACTTTCTTGAAAATTGGTTTATCCTCGTAAGGCCCAACTTTTTATAACGACACTAGATGACCCAGCGAACTTTGTTCCGCCTTTAAGGTCCCCCCCCCCCGCACCCCGCATTGTACATCCTGGCGTTCGCCGCTCTCTTACCACTGGCCCTCGCGGCTCATGTACTTACATTGCGTCATTCTTTTTCGTGTATGCAGCGGCTTTCATCGATTTATTATGGCCGGCGCCCACTGACGGCATGGCACGGCGTGGCATTTTATTACTATCAAGTTATTTTGAATCTTATATCAATGAGTTTAGAATTCATGTTACTTTATTTCGATACCACGATGCCGCGACGTCCTGAGGGCCGATGCCACGCATAACCAATAAAGTGAAATGAATTCTAAACTCATTGAAATAAGATTCAAAATAACTTAATAGTAATAAAATGCCACGCCGTGCCATGCCGTCAGTGGGCGCCGGCCCTTAGACGCTGTCACGTCAAAAATTAAGGGCTGAACCACCCTTAACCCTTAACAAGACTTAATTTTCCACGTTGACTGAATCAAACAAAATGCCACGTATCCTTCGGAAAAGCTCGGAAACGCTCGGTACTTTTCGTGATCATTCGTAATTCCACATGTTGGCGGTGTTCCGTTTATCTGGCCCAGAATCACATTTGGCTAATTCGAGGCGGCTGTCATTTTTTCCAAGATGGCCGATAAGGCGGCGTAATTAGAACCCGTCGCGATACGGCGAGTTATGCTGCTTTACCTGAAAACGGTGCAAGGAAAGTATTTTCCAGACTTTTAAGCGGTTTTAAAATACTTCGGAGACTTTGAAATCTATAACTAGTGGAAAATACAAAGGTAAAGGTTCTTGAAATTTAGTTAGATATTGAAAATTGCTGTGCCCTATCAGGATTCATGTCTGGAATCAATACTTATTTGTAAAATCTAAATTTACGTCATGATTATAGTGCAATAAATGAATTATGAAAGGTGTTATTGAAATTGCTTGGATATCTTTAGAAATAGTGAGTGAAAATGTTAAGTTTTTATCAACCAACGAAAACAAAAGGAGGAGGTTCTCAATTCGACGTGTATATATATATTTTTTTTTTTATGTATGATCACGCATAACTTTTTACAGAGTAGTCCGATTTTGATGATTCTTTTTTTATTGGAAAGCGTATACCCCGTGGGTGGTTCCATTTAAATTTGGAAACAATATTCTTACCCTAAGGGTAGAAAAACAGGGGATGATTGTTTGTTCAGTTACTGATTGTACTATATGACCACGCATAACTTATTACAGAGTAGTCGGATTTTGATGATTCTTTTTTTATTGGAAAGCGTATACCCCAAGGGTGGTCCCATTTAAATTTGAAAATAATATTCCTACTCTAAGGGTAGGAAAACAGGGGATGATTGACTAACTTCTTACAGAGTAGTCTGATTTTCATAATTCTTTTTTATTGGATAGATAGAGTATACCTTGAAGCTGGTATTTTAAATTTGGAAAAAAAAATACCCCAAGGATGGAAAAAAAGTATAAAATAAAAACTTTTTAACAAAAAATTAAACAGCCGAAAAAACTGAAAAGCAAAAAATAATACCTTTTTTGTTTGACCTTAATCTAGGTACCAGTTTGAAGTCGGTGCCTCAGCACGAGCCAGGAGGAGTGATAGAAGCCAATCAGGTAGACGATTATAGGTCCACTCCTCCTGGCTAAGTGCTGAGGCACCGACTTCAAACTGGTACCTAGATTAAGGTCAAACAAAAAAGGTATTAATTTTTGCTTTTCAGTTTTTTCGGCGGTTTAATTTTTTGTTAAAAAGTTTTCAAAACTGGCTGTTAGCCGCGAATCTGTTTGTCAAGAATTCGTTTATCGATGTCCCATGGGGACTGTGAAAGTTTTCGGAATAAAATAATCTTATACGTTAATTCAGATTATAAGCCATCTGTGTTTTCTAATTTCACCAGAATTTATCAAACCGTTTTAGCGTGAAAAAGTAACAAATATATAATAAAAACTTTCGCATTTATAATAATTAAGATACTGGTTTATTTGATGTTTGTGTTAACAGTCATACATATGAGTACAAAACAGGTTTTGGAGTTATAACATACCACTAGACTTGCTTTTGAATGTAAGGAAAGAACTAAGTAAGCAATCATTGATATGGACCTCTGAAAAGTAACGCCTCAATCAATCTTCCAATACTTACACGTGTAAGCCAACATCATGATAACAAGCCGTGAATCATTAACAACTGAAGATTTCTTGTCAGTAAGATCTTCAGCAACTTCTTTTAGCAATCAACTGTTCTCCATCGCAATTGAAGATCCTTGGAAAATTCCTTTATCAAAGTCTTAAAGCTCTTTGTAGACTTTGTAGGAGTGTGATAGCTTTCCGCTCTCAGCTCGAGCATTACGCCCAAGTCCCGCTTCCGCCGTCCAGTCTTTGGGCACGATAGCGCGCCGGATGCATTGCCAACGATTCCTCTACCCTGTAGCTTTGCTACTGGTACTGATTAGAAACTACTTAGATTTCCTGTAGAGTTAATAACGCTACAAGAAAGTATTAAAGAGGTGTTCTAAAACAGAAATTTATGTTCTTTCAATCTGTGAAGCCTAGAACATAAATCAATGTTCTGCCGTTATCCTGTATCATCATCATTAACATCATCAAATAAATAAATCATTCCAGCTTATACATACTTACCAAGAAGACGAAGGTCAGATTGATGAAATGCCTGGTTTTTCCAATCTTTCTCTATGGTGCCGAAATATGGTCTCTGAGACTGCAGGATCGCCGTAAAATCGACGCATTGGAAATGTGGTGCTGGAGACGTCTCCTAAAGATCCCGTGGACGACATTTCGCACCAATGTTTCCATCCTCAAAGAGTTTCATATTAAGGACCGGCATTCGTCGACTGTGCAATTACGGATACTGAAGTTCTTTGGTCACATCTCCAGGAATGTGAACTCAATGGAGAGGTTGGTGGTCCAGGGTCAGGTGGAAGGCAAGAGGGCACGCGGTCGTTCACCAACTCGCTGGACTGACCTGATTAAAAAAGCTACTGAGTCCACCATGGTCCAGTGTACTCGCAACGCCTCTAACCGGCAGAAATGGAAGCAAATTGCTAAGAGGGCTGTCCTCGAAAAAGTCTGCGACCCACCGAACATCACTCCGTGTACCTCGTCTGCGCAACCACGACCACTCTGACAAGAGTGTCCGACTAGGAAGAAGAGCTTATACATATACCTCTCACTGCAAGGTACAGACCTCCTTTCAATACACATACAAATCAATCTGGTTTGCAGGGCTAAAATAAAGCGTTTTTTTACTAGAGTCGTGTCTTCGAATTATTTTTAATGGCGTCAGCATCCTTAATAACTTGTCTCCGAGTAATTAAAGTTAGCAAAGTGGCCTAGCGGTTTGACCTATTGCCTCTCAAACAGAGGGTCGTGGGTTCAAATCCTGGCTCGCAAGGAGGAGTATGTGCGAAATCATTTTTTTATTTACCATGCACTTTACGGTGAAGGTAAACATGCATGTCGGCGAATAAATTCAATGGTGTGTGTGAAGTTCCCTATCTGCACGGGCCCGCATGGAAACCACGGCGCAACCCCTCTCATTCTGAGAGGAGGCCTGTACCCTGCAGTGGGACGTATATAGGATGGGATGATGATGATGATGATGAAAAGAAAGGATTATTGTTTCACCTCGAAAACACCCCTGTTCAAACAAAGCAATTACTCGAAGCAAACGTAAATTCTGAGTGGTAATTGTTGGTTTGATGGCAGGAAGCAATCCTTTACGCTGGGCGACGCCGGCGCAAGCTTCTAATGGGGGAACGTAATTGTCCGCTCGAACATGTTTTCTTAGCCCATTTTATTTTGACAACCAGAAACTAATTGTATCATCATCATCATCATTATCATCATCTCAACGTATGTGTACGTCTCACTGTAGGACACAATCCTCTCAGAATGAGAGAGAGGGCTTGGGCCGTGTAGTTCCCACGCAAGCCCAGTGCGGATTAGAATCTTCACGCACAATAATCGAATTTTTTCACAGGTGTTAAGAGGAAAATGACTTACCTAGAACATGTCTTAAGTTACCCAAAAGATAACATTCCCCTTTTGAATTTTGCGCATTTGCTGTCGCGGGCAAAAGATATCTATACATATAATAAATCTGTAACAAGTCGGTGTCTGTACATTGAAGATATTTGAGAAAAACTGTCACTAGGGCTATTTATTAGCACAATAGAACCCAAAACAATGATTTTTAGAATTATTGTCTGTTTGTCTGTTTGTCTTTGCGTTTGTGCGCGCTAATCTCAGAAACGGCTTAACCTAGAAGGATGCGGTTTTCATTGATATGTTGGTATTTTCTTGGATTAACATTTAGTGTTTGTTTCATTTGAATCAGTTCACAAATAAGAATGATACGTCTATTTTAAGAATTTATCGAACAGGTTTTTTTGTTTGAACGCGCTAATCTCAGGAACTACTGCTCCGATTTGAAAAATTTTTCAGTGTTAGATAGCACATTTATCGAGGAAGGCTATAGGCTATATATCATCACGCTTACACCAATAGGAGCGGAGCGGAGTGGAAGAATGTTTCAAAATCGGGGGTTTTTGAAGTAAAACTTCTATAGGCACGCTTGACTTGGGAGTACGGTGCACGGTGTTGAATGTGAACGCGGGTGTGCGGGGGGGTGCGGGGGCGGGTAATTTTTTTTATATCAAGGAACTAAGAACAGCCATAATTGATGAAAAAGCAAAACGGATAAAAAAAAAATAAGCTGCCCAAATTACTAATTTCACGCGGACGGAGTCGCGGGCAAAAGCTAGTCTATACATATAATAAATCTGTAACAAGTCGGTGTCTGTACATTGAAGATATTTGAGAAAAACTGTCACTAGGGCTATTTATTAGCGCAATAGAACCCGAAACAATGATTTTTAGAATTATTGTCTGTTTGTCTATTTATCTGTTTGTCTGTTTGTCTGTGCGTTTGTGCGCGCTAATCTCAGAAACGGCTTAACCTAGAAGTTTGCGGTTTTCACTAATATGTTGGTATTTTCTTGGATTAACATTTAGTGTTTGTTTCATTTCAATCGGTTCACAAATAAGAAAGATACGTCTATTTTAAAAAAATATCGAACCGTTTTTAGAAGAATTAATAAGCTGAAGAGTTTGTTTGTTAGTTGTTTGAACGCGCTAAACTCAGGAACTACTGCTCCGATTTTAAAAATTCTTTCAGTGTTAGATAGCCCATTTATCGAGGAAGGCTATAGGCTAATATATCACGCCCAAATTACTAATTCCACGCGGACGGAGTCGCGGGCAAAAGCTATTTTAAAATATAATTAAACTATTATATTTTAAAAGACTTCTTTAAAAATTCAAATAACCTCACCTAGGTATCGTAGATTTAAAATTTTTATTTTAATCTGGACTTAACTGAACAAACTCTTTAATTAATTAACTCAACTTTTTGAGGCTTTGTCCGCAGTTCTATTATCTTCGGACCCTTTTGCAGATTAATTCATACAAATAATTAATGCGTTTTTATTAAGCTGGTTTATTTTTGACGACAGGCAGACAGGTTTATTTGATAGTAACAGCTTTAAATGTCTGGCGCCCACTTAATAGGTGCCTCGTTAAACTTTGAACCAGATATTAATACTTTTGATCTTCCTCAGAATACATTTTAGTAGGTACTCTTCTGGTAGAGTCATGGGTATGTGGTAGAGTCAAGATGTTTTCTAGGACCTAGTGATGCTACATCTATCTATACATATAATAAATCTGTAACAAGTCGGTGTCTGTACATTGAAGATATTTGAGAAAAACTGTCACTAGGGCTATTTATTAGCGCAATAGAACCCGAAACAATGATTTTTAGAATTATTGTCTGTTTGTGTGTTTATCTGTGCGTTTGTGCGCGCTAATCTCAGAAACGGCTTCACCTAGAAGGATGCGGTTTTCACTAATATGTTGGTATTTTCTTGGATTAACATTTAGTGTTTGTTTCATTTGAATCGGTTCACAAATAAGAAAGATACGTCTATTTTAAGAATTTATCGAAACTCAGGAATGGAACTCAGGCGTGGCAGGGCCTATGTAACACCAATAGGAGCGGAGCGGAGCGGAAGAATGTTTCAAAATCGGGGGTTTTTGAAGGAAAACTTCTATAGGCACGCTTGACTTGGGAGTACGGTGGTGAATGTGAACGCGGGTGTGCGGGGGGGGGGGGGTTTGGTGGGGGGGGATAGAAAAAATAAGCTGCCCAAATTACTAATTCCACGCGGACGGAGTCGCGGGCAAAAGCTAGTTTTGAAAATAATTATTTTAAACATCTTGTTTTACAAACATTCAAAAAGTCATGACCTGCCGTGCAGTATTTACGCCGTACTATGGATTAATTTTATTTTTTAGAGACGACTTTCGATTTTTTTTCAATCGAGCAATCGTGTTCATGTATTTGTTTTAATAACACGATAAAAATACCTAAATACACGCGCGGTCTGACCAACCTATCTTGAGCCGTCGTGCTTCCCCCTTGTCCGTATAGTTAGTTGCGTTAGTTCTCCTTCGGCCATCGGACGGGGAACTCGTGTCGCTTGCGCTTACACACGGGTTTGTTTCTAGCCACTCTCACGCACACAAACACGAGTGCATAGAATACCTAAAATCGATAAGCGTAAGAAGCTCGGTACGGCCTTATAAGTATAAGTAAACTACTGCCTATTCTATTTAGCCCAGAATGTCACTTAGTCAATGTGTCCCGTCAAGCGTCGATATCTATCTGTCTATAGTCGTTAAATCAAAGCAATATGCAATAAAAATCCAGCATGTTCTCAAAAATGTATTTGCTCTCAGTAATTCGTCGGGAGATGGCTCTCGTGCGATAAATCTCGCGTGGATATGCGTTTGCGTCGAACATCATACATCATGCAGCGAGGGATGGGACTGTGGCACACTGGGCGGGATGAATATCTAAAGAAAACTACAAAATTTCTATACTTGTTTACGACCGGAAAGAGTGGTTAGAGAAATCTTGAGATATTTCATACTAAATACAAACTGAAATATGGATGCACAGAAAAAAACCCAGAAAAAAGACCAGCGCTGGGAATCGGACCCAGGTCCTCAGCATTCCGTGCTGCGTGCTAATACCCCATACACCACCAGTGGTCAGGAGCTTAGACGCGAATCTTTCCTATGCATTCATATCTCATCTTGTTAGATCGTCACTTGCGTGATACAGCGCCATCTATGTTATACCCTTATCAAGAGATTTCAACATCCAAACATGCATCCATATTTCAGTTTTTATTTAGTATGAAATATATGGTTTTCACGGGATGACCGTAAAAGTAATACAAAAATGAAGTTGAAAAATAAAAATACAAAAAAAACCGGCCAAGAGCGTGTCGGACACGCACAAGGTAGGGTTCCGTAGCCATTACAAAAAAATCAAGTAATATTTTTCTAAGAATTTCGTATGTGTACGGAATCATCCAAGTTTAGGTATGTTTTATACCTTAGGCTACTATTTACTCTTAAACTACAAATAATTTCCAAGCAATCTTAGCCGCTATAATTTTCCTAGTAAATTTGATATATTTAGTACCATTCTGAATTTTTTCAAATTTTTCCGCCTAACAGTTTAGATTTTAGAGGGGGGGGACGCTCGATTTTAATGAAAATTTTCACTTTAAAGTTGAATATTTCGCAAACAGATCACTGAATAGAAAAATCATGTTAGCAACCCCGCAATGGTTTTGAAAGACCTATCTAACGATACCCCACACTATAGGATTAGTCGAGAAAAAAAAATCACCCCCCTTTACGTCTATGGGAGGTACCCTAAAAAAAAAATTTTTTTTATTTTTTATTTTACCACTTTGTTGGCGTGACTGATATGTATATTCATGCCAAATTACAGCTTTCTAGTACTAATGATCTCTGAGCTTAGCCGCGGACAGACAGACAGACAGACAGACAGACGGACAGACATGGCGAAACTATAAGGGTTCCTAGTTGACTACTTCATATTAAACTTGTTCAATCTTGAGATCCCCGGGTTCGATCATTGGTCGGGGCGGATATATTAGGTATGAAAAATACGATTGTATTTTCTCAAGACTTGGTGTTCAATAAGAATTTAAGTATGTTATGTTATCCGCTTAAGTAAGTTTATCCAATGCGCATAGTGATAATTAACAACTGTGCGATGAGCTTCTATACCAAGCAATGAACAGACGCATCGGTCTCCGCATTGCCCAAAGTATTATTTTGGGGATCCTATCGATGTTTAGAAAATTTTATTTCCGATGGTTTAGAATCCCGAAAACTTCATTTGTCCGAAAGCATTTTTTTCTGAAACTGTTAATATTTCAGGATTTATTTCAGGACCATCGTGTAGAACCCTTTAGGTTAGGTTAGGGTTGTTTTATAAAAATCCTGAAATGTTTACAGTTTCAGAAAAAAATGCATTCGGATAAATGAAGCATTCGGGATTTTGAATATTCGGAAAAAAATAATTCTAAATTTTGATAGGTAACCATTATTTTGTTTTTAATAACACAAGCTTTTTTTGCACTTTGGGATTGGGAGGTCTATTGGTGTAAATTGGGCCTTGATGTTTATTTAATTTTTAGGTTGATTGTAAATATTAGAATAAGTTCTATAGCGGAAATTGATCGGATTAATGGAAAGGTGAGTTACACCACGGCTGAGATTTTAAAAATTTACGTGCGAAATTAAATTTAGGATTTACCGTGAGTTTTTTTTTCCTGAGTTTGGTGAAGAAAAACATCGTGAGGAAACCTGCAAAGAAATTCATCCTGAGAGGTCTTCAGATGAAGAAGTAGGTCGAGGTGATGGTGACGAATAAGGTGTCTTTTATAGCGATCCCGCGATTCTCCGCGAAAAAAAATATTCTATGTTCTTCCCAGGTTTTCAAACTAGTGGCGTGAAGAAGTAACAGACAGACGAAATTACTTTCGTGCTTATAATACTTAGCAGTACCTTTTTTATACCTAATTTTAATAGATTGTTGTCTCTCCCAGTGTATCCATCGAGCTATACAAATGAAAATATTTTACGACCCGTCCGTCCGGGTGCGTAAAACTTTATAGACATTATACCCCGATCCAACGCGACACTCCATCGCAAACGCATAGCTCATAATATTGAGTATAAGCGTTCAAAGAAATAATTGGTTTCATATTGTTCACTTTACGACCCAGCAAGAACTATGAGCTATGAGCGATGCGGAGAGAGATTTATCTGTTCATTGCTTGGTTGGAAAGGTGCCGTACAGCTGTTAATTTTAGCAGTTCGTATCTCATATCAATATGTAAACGAAACTGAACTTTATTGCACACTCAGTAAAGTTTAATTAGCCAGATTATCGATTTTGGGATACGAGCTTTTTTCAAAGTAGTGACGATATGTTGCATGTAAGTTGTCTTCATTTGCAAACAATTTTTGACCAATTTTAGTGTTCGAACTGATTTCAAATTTGATAAGGATATAACACAGATTTTTGAGTTTAGAACATAATACTTATAAATAAATAGAAAATTTAGTCAAATAAAAAATTGAAAGATAAGAGAAACAAAAAAGAATCAAAAATTAACAAGTTTTTTAAATCAAGAAAAAAGAATAAAACGGAATCAGAGATGAATTGTCACGAAATGGTCCCAACTCAGCTAAGCATGGTCTTCCGTCGGAACTGTTTTATTTAAAAATATGAATGCACATACAAACTGGACCAAAACGGTATAAAAATCCACCCGAGCGCAAAAACTCAAGAACTGTTTAATACAGCGCCATCTACAATGTATTTGCCGAACTAGATGGCTTGCTAATTAAGTAATAACAATTGATGCCTGATTGACAACCAATCACCTCAGTAGTTCTAATTGCACTCACAACTTGTGGTGGCGCTAGTATATGTTATGTATATAAGTTAAGGTTTGAGAGTATGTCTGATTATTCCCGAGCAATCGGCTTCGAATTATAAGCTCCCAAAAACCACCCTATCTCTCATTTCTGGGCACCCTATTTTACAAGAACGTTTTCTTCATTAAACCTCTGGCATTAACCTAGTTACACTAAGCACCTGCGAATTATAATTGGGATGAGTTACAGTACTGCTCGGGGCCCCGGTCACGTGGAGGATTAATGGGGAGGGGGGGGGGGGATGATTTGTGAGCTGCGATAGCGGACTGCTTATGTCTGGGATAATTGTATAACCGCAGATGTAAGTAAGGAAGGCGGTAAGAGCGGTGATAATTTTGAACACATATATAATACTAAATATAATAATATACTGAAACATGGATATATAATAAGACCAGGGCCCAATGGCATAACAAATTACAACTAATATTACAAGCGGAACTCCCTTTCTAGTTAATATAACTGAAGCGAGAGTTCTGCTTGTAATATTAGTTGTACTTTGTTATGCAAATGGGCCCAGCTCTAGGAATCGAACCCAGGTCCTCAGCATTCCGTGCTGCGTGCTAAACCCCTACACCACAACTGGTCGGGACTTAGACACTAATTTTTTTCTTATGCATCATACATCTCAACTTGTTGCAGCGATGATGATGATGATGATGTATGGGGACGCCTTGCTGAGCCAGGCGGGCTGTCGATCGTTTTGCACAGTCATTCAGCCCAGTTCCCCGAGGTTGGAGCCGACAGGTTACTGTCCCAGCAGCGCTCCGACACAGCAACTCTCCTCGAATCTTCTCGTTCACCTGCTGAACATAAGGACATCTTTGAGACAGACATCCTTTAGCTCCTCCTCCCTCAGCTCGTCACTCCCGAATATATCACGCCGCGCTGCCGCGTACATGACACACTCGGCTAGGATGTGCTCACTCGTTTCCTCCTTCCCACAATGTGGACAGGAGGAGTCACTTTTTATACCTATAACGCTTAAGTGCCTATTTAACAAGTTATGGCGAGTAATTATGCCAGTTATAGTTCTTAAGCTACTCTTACCTAGATTTAGGAGATACCTAGTTCTTCTGAGGTTGATGCCATCCAGCATCATCTTCGATTGTCTGCACCCTACAGCCTGTTTCCACTCACTGTTTGCTTCCTGTTCCTTCATTCTATCTATAACCCCCTTGGTAACTTCTGCAGACATTGGAAGTACTGGTTCAGGACCTATGAATCCCGTATCCGCTCCCTCCCTTGCCAGCTCATCAGCTTTCTCATTACCTGTCCCTCCCTGATGTCCTGGGACCCAGGCCACCGTAACCTTCGTTCGTGTTGCAGCGATAACGCGCGGACGCTTGCTATCACATTCACTATTTCTTTCTGTCAAACGGTATAAGATGATAACAGAATGAGATTGTAAAAGCGATGGCAAGCGCCCTTGCGTTAGACAATACGGCCTCTGCACACACCTGAGAAGAAATTATAGCTATTGTAGCTATTAGTGTGCAGTTTGTCTATTTAGGGATCCGGGTATCACCGACTGTGCTGGCTGAAAATCAGCGCTGGGGTGCTATAAACGCCTCAGCATTATGCTGAGCCAGTGTCCGATTTACAACCGCAATGAGCTGCTATCTTTGGCCTTCGTGTTGTCTTTTTTGTTAATATATTTATTTGTCTTCTGTTGTTGTAAATAAATGTATTTACTTTCTGTCGAATTCAATGGTGTGTGAGAAGTTTCCAATCCGCACTGCGAGTGGAAACTACGGCTCAACCCTTCTCATTCTGAGAGTTGTTTGCCTTGCATTCAGACGTATTTAGGTTGAGATGATAATGACAATTCACCGCCTAAAACTAGACATTTCAACTCTTCTCCCATATGAGATTGTCCTCCTAATTTCTACCCTCCATAAAGAAAAGTAAAAGCTCATCAAACCTCAACCGTCCAAATGAAAACAAAGAAACGTGTACTTTTGTATCCCCTATAAAACTCATGTCATCCCATCAAAACGCACGGTCGTGAGAATATGCCGTCTCCCTTAATCCTCTAGTCCAAGTAATTAACCACAGGGAAACGACTCACATTTTCTATTACTATCACACGTTGAATGAGCTCATTGATCAAGATTACTTCGCGGCTACCATCTCAATGGAACACTACGAGTACTAGAGGATCCAAAACCCACCTTATCCAGTTGAAACAAGGTTGGAATCAGCTTGGGATTTCAAACACGCTACTCAGATCCCTAGCTCCGATGATACGCTTTTGTAATTAGACAGGTTTTTGGTGAACTGTCTCCATTGAAATTGTGATATCTTTCGGTATGCTTGTATCTTGAGTTTGGGTAGCTGCGATATTATCACGTAAATATAATTTTATTTTTCCACGGATCGGCAAACGTAGCGTAGGACGTCCTCAGACTCGGTGGAGCGATGATCTTAACAAAAATACTGCACCTGGCAAGAGCTGGATGAGAGTGGCCGAGGATCGTGCTCAGTGGCGTGCCATGGGAGATGCCTAAGCTATTTCCAGCAGTGGACGAGCATAGGCTGATGATGACGATGATGAAATATAGTTTGATGTTTTTAAGGCTACTAACAACAGTAAAAAAATAGTAGGACAGATCAGCTTTGCATTAACAGACAAAAGAATCTATGAAAAAAATATACTAGCTTTTTCGCTGACTATACTTTTATTAACTGACGCAAGTAGTTACTTTGCATTGTCTTTCAAACTATACATTATACCAAATTTAAAATCAATCCGATCGTTAGAATATCGAATAAATAAAAAAGACATTTATATAATTGTGTAGAAAGCTTGGTGTTTTTATGTTTTCTATTAAATAAAATAAATTAAATAAATAAGAAGGGATACAGTCAACCATTTTGTTTTTAAGCCACCATAGAGCCTTGTCATAATAACATACATATACGCCATTCGCTAAGCATTAATAATAAACAAAGAAAATTATTTACGTTATGATAAATTTCCAATATAGTACTGTAACAGTAAAAATATCATCTGAATATTTTATCATCCGGCTTTAAAAAAAATGGAGGAGGTTATTAATTCAGTTGTATTTTTTCAATTTCAAATTTCAATACTTATCCGCAAAAAGTATTTTGTATAAGAAATGCGAATGATTTCTTATCATGTTTGTAATTTTTATTTACCTTTAGAAACGTTTTACTCGCCAAATCATTCATAAACTTCCACCCAACCCAACCCAAGTTAACCAGAAGATTCCGCATACGTCAAAAACTCTATGTCGTCACGTTTTCCGATAAAAAATACAATATAACACGAGGGCGATAACGCTGAAATATTCAAATCGGAGAAGCGTTGACAAATTGGCGGTGATAAAAGTTTTTACAACTTTTCCTGGCGCGTATAATTCGAATTCAGTCGGCGAACTATCACGATAAATCGTGGCACCGTTGCCAGTATCAGCCAGGGGAACGAAGGGAATATTTAACCTTACCCACGCAACTACGGAAATCTCTGAAATGTGGATTTTTGATTCTTTTAGACGTAGGAATGACTTGAGTGTAGGTACAATGCCAGTACAAACCAAAAAGAAGGGGTCCACATAATGTTCATTAAATGAAACTCCGTACAATTGACCAAGCAACTTAAAAAGTAAATTAAACAAAAAAAATCCACTTCTATTTATAGTATCTGAGAGTACCAAACCATTTGCGCGATCTAATTCGATCTTAGCTTGTACGAAAAACAAGGGTTTTTTTTTACTCCATTATAATCGATTGTGGTACTGGCTTCTAAGCAGATCCATGCAAAAATTTCTAAAATCGGGGAAAAAAATATAGTTGTACTATTTCTGAAATTCCCCTTTAACATCATTCCTGGCAACACTGCCGTGGGAGGTATCATTCATACCCCGCTGATCTATGGGCGGCCGAGCTGACGTGGGGCCTGTGACAATGGATTCGTATGGGGAAGTCAGAGGGGTAACGTGTCGTGTCGGAGGTGTTAGTTGGCGAGTGACGAAAAGAGGGTGATTTTAAAAGACGTTTACAGAAATGTGTTAAATTTAGCCCTTTTCTCAGGGTTTCGTACCTCTATAAGAACAACGGAACCCTTACAGGATCACTTTGTGTACCACCTGTCAAGAAACCTTTAATTTCTCAAGAACGCGTGGTGGTATCGAGTTGAAGTTTACATCAAAAAGTTATGTCTGTGGTCCTTTGAAGTTGTAAAAAAATCAAGCTTCCAAGTCAACGCAATACAAAGACACCTACGGCCTTTTGACCCTTATTTTCTAACATTTGCAGGAGAATCAAAACCTATAGGGTACTACTATAGATCTAGAATCATGAGGCATGAAGAAAGCACAAGGAAAAATCTGAAAATAATAAATTTGTTGTTCCATCAATATTTTTTTTTATTATCCTTGTAAATACTAACGAACTATTTACATAACAGGTATTTTCAATGTTATTTCTCTTCCACCCGTGGTGGCATAATGGTTTGACCTATAACCTCTCAAGCAGAGGGTCATGGGTTAAAATCCCGGCTCGCACCTCTGAGTTTTTCGGAATTTATGAAAACATCGTGAGGAAACCTGTATCCACATGCGAAGAATTTCAAGTGTGTGTGTCGAGTTCGCAATCCGCACTGGGCCCACGTGGGAACTACGGCCCAAGTCGGCCCAACCCCTCTGAGAGGACTTATACATATAGTAGGCTAGGATGATACAACACTGATAATCAAAAGAGACAATGCTAATACGTATGAAGCGGATATAAATAATGCTTTGACTGACATAAAAAATTGGACTAATAATAATAATTTAAATATTAATTTAGATAAAACTTCGTTTGTACAATTTCATTCATATTATTATGTAACCCCGTGCAATTAAACATTAATTATAAAAATAGTTCAGTAATGGAGACTGATAGTGTTAAATTCTTAGGCCTTTATATCGACAAATATCTAAATTGGAAAGGCCATGTTAATTTTGTATGTACTAGGTTGGATAGGTTTGTATTTGCCTTAAGAAAACTGAGGAACACTGTTTCTCTTGAGGCAGCTATCACCGCCTATCACGGGTGTCGTCGGTGCTTAGCTATGGGTTGCTTCTTTGGGGCAATTCTGTCGAAGTTCAAAGAGCATTTGTCTTGCAAAAGAAACGTATGCGTGCTATAACTAATGCTCAATCAACAGACAGTTGTAAGCCCATTTTTAAGAAGTTGCAAGTTTTACCGCTTGCTTGCATTTATATTAGAAAGGCTTGCTTATTTGTTAAAGACCATCCAGAACACTTTCAAAGGAGGATTGATGTTTTCGTGGGATGTCCAGTACAGAAATCTGTTGCATAAACCTCGCTGTTGTAGTGCCATTTACAGTAAAAACGCGTACAACATGTGTATAGTCGTGTTCAATCACCTCCCTGAGGTATTTAAAACCTTGCAGGGTGGTGAATTTAAAAGAAATATAACTAAATGGCTCTTGGAACACTGTTTCTATAATGTGAAGGAATATTTAGATTTTAATAGTAATATATAGAGTGTTATAATGTGTAAATGATTATATATAATATTGTAAATTGGGCTCGGCGTTTGAATCATGGCTGTAATTATAAGTCTGAATGTGATTGTTGACATGCTGACAAACTATTGTTACTATCATAGTTAATAGTTATATAATATACCTTAGTTATTGTATTGTTGTACATACCTCATCTGAGAACAAAGATTTGCATGTCGTTTTATTATAGACTGGATACTGTACTATCATATACTATAACAACTTAAACGGGAAACTAAGTATTCTTGCAAATAAATAATTCTTATTCTTATTCTTCTTCTTCTTATGATTTCTACCGCTAATGAAATGTACGGATGACAAAAGCTTGTTGAAGATTCGTCCGGTTTAATAATAATAATAAGACGATCCCATTGCTGGTGTTGTGACGTCAGCCATCGGAGGCCGGCTTGTGGCTACTTGCTGGAGCTTATTGTATTTGTAATTATTGAACTTGCTTGGATTTGTTAGATCCTAGTAGCAAAGTTATCATTCGCATATTCACCAAATGTTTTTATTCCACGATGGTTACCACTTAATAAAATTTTTGTGAGTCCTAATTTTTCTTTGGTTGCAATAAAGGATTGTTACAATCTCAACACTGATCGAATCGTCTCAAAAGTAGTCTTGACACTGCACTGGCAGGAAAACAACATAAATAACATGTAGCTAGCAATAAAACAAGGAAACTACGCGAAATAGTAAAAGTTGTCGGTGGCATTTGAAACAAATGACGCGAGGCGATAGGGATGAATCACGCGGCAGGAGGCGAAGCCTTGCTCCAGGGGCTGTAAATAGAAGGAAGAGGTAGGAAGACATGAACGGTCTTCATATTCGATTTATCCAGAAAACTGTTTCGCCGCTGGCACCACTACATTTAAAACCACGGCGCGGCAGCTATGCGCATAAGAGTTTTGAGTAAGTACGAATCTTTCAAGTGATCTTCGAAATCTAAACGTTTATTCTTAGAGTTTCTTCTTCTTCGTTAACGTAGCAATGCGTGTCGTTGTGAAGGAGGAGTTTAGGCTTAAAACTTACTTTAGTTTGTACTTTACTGTTTTAAATATTGTCTATGATTTTTGTAAACAAATAAAGATTTTCGATTTTTAATTTTTCACTTTACTTTCTGTAAGTAGACCGTAAAAAGCTCTTTCACGTGTATATTTTGTATATTGTGTAACTTTTGGACAGACCACCATTACCACGGCCACGGAGACGAGGCGGTACCTTACAGTGGTACGTAACGTACATAATAGGCTGGGACGATGATGATGATAATTACCAAGAAGATTTCGCCGCAAGAAACTTGACAGAAAGTCATTTTGAAAACGAAAATTATATTGCAATTTGACTTACCTATTAATTTAAGCTAGACAAAGTAGATAAATTAAAAAATATTAAAGAAAAAATAACACTGATATGGAAACATAGTCCATTTATCTGGAAAAAAATATGTTAAATGAAAATTATGGAAAATTACACATTGTTGCATTTAATCAATTCGTGGAAACGATAGAAAGCTCGTGGTGACAACCCTACGAAGGTTTTATTGCTAGTGGGGGCTCAAAATTGGTTTTGGGGGACGAGATTCTGATGAACGTCTGAACCTATGTGACGATGTATTCGTCAATGCAACAGTTATTTGATATTTTGTGAGCAAACCCAAATATTTATCAAGCTTTTTGGCAGAATTAAACGTACAAAGAGTACTTGAATTAAGGGTTCAAATTAAATCCACAACAACTAACTTTCCTAGGTAAAAAAATAATAATTCTTATTAGTCCGTATTTTACATTATCAAAAAATATTAGACACGTAATTTTTCTTTTGACAATTAAACAAAAAATGACGAAGATATGGCGCAATGAAGTTCCGCGTGACGAGGCGAGACGTCACTTGTTCCTAAAACGCTCATACAAAGTGTAGGAACAAGTGACGTCATGCGAAACTTCAACGCGCCATATCTTCGTAATTTTTTGTTTAATTGACAAAATAAAAAATACGTGTCCAATATTTTTTGATAATCTAAAAGACTGACTAGTTAGGAAAGTAGCCTATTTAACAATTTACCTAAATGGGTTTACTAATTTTTCGGCGAAAAATGACCCGGGTCCTCAGCATGCCGTGCTGCGTGCTTTTTACCCCTACATCACAACAATTCCGGGACCAAATGTGGAGTAGGGATAAAAGGCACGTAGCACGGTACGCTGAGGACCCGGGTTCGATTCCCGGAGCTGGTCTTTTTCTGTGCATCCTTGTTACAGTTCCGGTTTAGTATGAAATATAATGGATTTCACATTTCACGGGATGACCGTAAAAGTAAAAAAAAAACCGGCCAAAAGCGTGTCGGACACGCCCAAGGTAGGGTTCCGTAGCCATTACGAAAAAATCAAGTAATATTTTTCTAAGGATTTCGTACGTGTACGGAATCATCCAAGTTTAGGTATGTTTTATACCTTAGGCTACTATTTACTCTTAAACTACAAATAATTTCCAAGCAATCTTAGCCGCTATAATTTTCCTAGTAAATTTGATACATTTACTACCATTCTGAATTTTTTCAAATTTTTCCACCTAACAGTTTAGATTTTAGAGGGGGGGGGGACGCTCGATTTTAATGAAAATTTTCACTTTAAAGTTGAATATTTCGCAAATAGATCGCTGAATAGAAAAATCATGCTAGCAACCCCGCAATGGTTTTAAAAGACCTATCCAACGATACCCCACACTATAGGATTAGTCGAGAAAAAAAAATCACCCCCCTTTACGTCCATGGGAGGTACCCTAAAAAAAATATTTTTTTTATTTTTTATTTTACCACTTTGTCGGCGTGACTGATATATATATTCATGCCAAATTACAGCTTTCTAGTACTAACAGTCTCTGAGCTTAGCCGCGGACAGACAGACAGACGGACAGACATGGCGAAACTATAAGGGTTCCTAGTTGACTACGGAACCCTGAACATGGAGTTGAAAAATAAAAATACAAAAAGATACTTCATACCAAACTAGAACAATGGCGATATTTAGACCGACTCACTCCCAGCCATTGGAAGCAATGAAACTAGACGATTTATCAGTCACAGGAATTCCTGACGCTTAAATCCCATAAGTCAGTCGCAATCTCATCTTTTGTCCACTGATCACTCGTTGGCAATTATGACTGATCAGACAAAAGAGGCTCTTACGTGCAGGCGCGGATAAGGCGTGGAACACAACTGGTAACACAAAGCGGGATATTGCTGAATATAGCGGGACATTGCGGAATCGCGAACAATATTACGCGCAATGTGTTAATTAAGCTCGTAGCATTGTTTATGTGTAATGGCTGTAATTTTAGGCGGTGTTGTTTGAATTCGTTACAGCGCGTATTTTGCGATGAAAAGGGCTTTACAAGGCAATTATGATCGAAGATAATTGAGTGCCTTTACGTCGTTATCTGTTTTGGTATCATTGAATTTATATCCTATTATTATGGTTTGAAAGAGGCGTTCCTGGTTTAATTAAGTAAATTAAAATTAAATTATTTGTTGAGAATATTCGTAGTGAAAATATACGGATTTCGCACGTCTTAAAACCAGTTTAACTCGGCATGTTTCAGGCTAATCTGTAGCCCTTCTGCCTGGAGCCACACGTCACGGCGGCTGTCGTGTTTTAAGACGTGAGTGTTCCGTATATTTTCACTATGAGTAAGTCTCAGGGTAGTTTAAAGTTTAAAGTGAGAACAACTCGATAGAAAGTCATTCTAACGTGTGGGATAGTGGTTTGACCTATGGCCTCGTCGTGGGTTCAAATCCCGGCTCGCACCTCTGAGTTTTTCGGAATTTATGTGCGAAATTACATTATTTTGAAATTTACCTTGAGCTTTACGGTGAAGGAAAACATCGTGAGGAAACCTGCATACACCTGCGAAGAAATTCAATGGTGTGTGAAGTTTCCAATCCGCACTGGAACCGCGTGGGAACTACAGTCCAAGCCCTTTCATTCTGAGAGGAGACCTGTGCCCTACAGTGGGACGTATACAGGGTTATTTGTAATTCACTGACATCCTCTTAACCCTGAATTCCTATCACTCAAACAAATGTTTTTTGTTTTATGACTTTTTAAAATTAAGCACTTTTTTTCCCATACAACTACTCAGAGTATCGTAAAAATATGAGGTAATCTCAAATTTTCAAAACGTTATTACACCAAAAATATTAAGTTATGACAAAAGCCGTAAAACAAAAAACATTTGTTTAAGTGGTAGGAGTTTAGGGTTAAAAGGATGCTAGTGAATTACAAATAACCCTGTATAGGCTGGAATAAATCGAAATAAAATAAATAAGTGTCAAAAGTTATTATTTTTACTCAATAGCAATGGGCCGGCCATATAACCTGAAGAACCGATAACCGTTGGTGTAGACGAGTTCTTGAGTGGAGACCACGGATCGGCAAACGTAGCGTGGGACGTCCTCAGACTCGTTGGACCGATCAGCATCGCAAGGCGGCTGGCAAGAGCTGGATGAGAGTGGCCGAGGATCGTGCTCAGTGGCGTGCCATGGGAGAGGCCTATGTACAGCACTGGACGAGCATAGGCTGATGATGATGATTATTTTAACGTTATTAGAAACACTTCCTGATACGACTTTGTGGCTGTGCAAGGAAAGCGTACACATAATGTTGCTATTTTTTATCCGACTGCCGAAGGAGGGTTATTAACTTATTAACAATATTCCTCGATGATGTACTCTCGCCTTTACCATCCATTACCGTGCTATCTGTCTGCGTCGTACGCAATAGACACGTTGAAATGGGCATGAATATTATTATAAAGTCGTAGATTTTCAGGTTCGCACCTAATGAGTTTTTCGGAATAAATAAATAAATCGTAGGACGATTGACACCAATTGACCTAGTCCCAAACTAAGCAAAGCTTGTACTATGGGTACTAAGCAATGGATGAACATAATAGATAAATACATACTTAAATACATATTAAACATCCAAGACCCGAGCACAAACATTCGTATTTGTCACACAAATATCTGCCCCGACCGGGAATCGAGCCCGGGATCTCAAGCTTCGTAGTCAGGTTCTCTAACCACTAGGCCATCTGGTCGTCTAAAATACAAGCTTTGCTTAACGCTGACTAAAATAAAGGGTAACATCGTGAGCAAACCTGTACACCTGCGAAGACTTCTTCTTCTCACCATTCCCCTCCTGTCGGAGGTTGGACAACGTCATGACGATTCTGATTTTGGAGGCCGCTGCTCTAATCAAGGAAGTGGTACTGCAGTTGAACCAGTACAAATAAATACAAATACAAATAATTTATTTCCAAATAATAACAATAAAACACAGTTACATTTTTACTGAACCCCACACTAGGCATGGCCTGTCCCGTGGGGTAAATGTTACGGTTTACAAAATAATAGATTACATTAGCGGCTATTTGCAATAAGGAACAGAAAGAATAAAAGAATAAATAATAAATAAATAAATATCACGGGACAATTCACACCAATTGACCTAGTCCCAAAGTAAGCTAAGCAAAGCTTGTGTTATATATAGTGTAGTATAGTATAGTGTTGTGTATAGAATAAAATAAAACAAAACGGACATAAACCAACATAACTGAAATAAATTCTTAAAGCCTATTAAGGCGAAAAACATAAAGAAATAAAAAACAAAATTATAATTATATTCTTAATTGTGAGTCAACAAGTTGTCTATGTGAGGGCGAATATTGTGTGTGTCTGTGTGTGTGTGTGTGTGTGTGTGTGTGTGTGTGTGTGTGTGTGCGTGCGTGTGTGTGTGTGTGTGTGTATGTGTGTGGTGTGTGTGTTTTTAATATGTTATCTTAATGATGTTTTCCGTGTCTAAATAGGATAAGTTCATCATGTTAATTATTAAAAGCTTTTTTGCTTCGAAGACTGAGTATTCTTTAAAATTATATAGTCTTATAAGTCTGTTGTAGATTAGGGGGTGCAAAAAGACTGAGAATCGATGTGCAAACTGGGTTTTGACAGCTGTTATAGGAATTTTAAAGTAATACAACTTTCTTTGCTTGCTGGTCTTTAGAAGCTCAAGGTGCTTGCCTATCTTTGCAATACTGCCAAGTTGGTTACTTTGTCACACCAAGAAATCTTTAGGATGCGAAGACATTAAATAATAATAACAATAATAATGGAGAGGGCTATGCCCGGAGTATCACTGCGGGATCGCATTAGAAATGATGAAATCCGCGCAAGAACTAGGCACCGACATAGCTCAAAGAATCGCCAGACTCAAGTGGCAGTGGGCAGGGCACATCGCTCGTAGAACTGATGGCAGATGAGGCAAAATGGTTCTCGAGTGGCGTCCACGGATTTGAAGACGCAGTGTAGGTAGGCCTCCAACAAGATGGAGCGACGACCTGGTTAAGGTTGCGGGATTGCGTTGGATGCGAATGGCACGGGACCGATCTGTTTGGCGAGCCTTGGGGGAGGCCTATGTTCAGCAGTGGACGTCTTTCGGCTGAAATGATGATGATGATGATGATGAACAATAATAATTATCTCGGCACAATTCACACTAATTGATCTAGTCCCAAAGTAAGCAAAGTTTGTATTATGGGTAAGCAACGGATAGACGCGTACTTATGATACATATAGACAGATGCAAACTTAAATACTTATTGAACACCCGAGACTCGAGAACAACTATTCGTATATTTTATACAAATATCTGCCCCGATGCGGGAATCGAAAATGGTGTTTGTGAACTAAAAATGATGTGGTGTAGCTATGCGAACGTGACGACGACTATTCAGTCAACTTGTTACCATGGCCACTGCAAACTTCGAGGCAGATATTGTTTGTGTGATAAGTCCCGAAAGTTTAAAACAGTGTATGGTGTGTGTGAAGCTACCAATCTACGTGAATTATGCTGATTTCTCCAACTCTAACTGACTCATCATGTCGGATTCCGTTAATCTGTACGCCACTTATCGCATCCACCGCAATTAGTGATAATAAGCGGGTGGAATGCCTAATTGATTGACAAGTGACATCCGATGACGGTAATTGTGACTTTCCGCTGTCGTGTGGTAATGCGCGAGGTATGCTCTTACTGTTAGGTCGATTGGCTTTTTCTGCTTCCTTCTTGATGGGATTGAGGAGGTTACAGAATAGCGGCAAGGAAATAGTACATTACTGCAGAGACCAGTAAGTAAGCCATCCTGGACGAGTAGAAGTTTGATGGCCGAACCGCTAGGTGAGGCCAGCACTGATACGAGGCCAGGATGGCGATTACTGGGCGAAGCTTGTATAGTGCTTTTCTCAAAAATGAAACAAATGATAAAAATAAAGTAAAAGTACACATTGAAAAAAAAATAAAGAAAATCTACGACCCGCCATTAGCTACTCACTCGCTAACCTATGTCTGTCTATGATATGATTGTTTTTTTATAGGTACCTGGCGGCGATGTTTAGATATCTTAGTGTTGCCGGATAATCGATTATCAATTAATCGATTATTTTCCCCCTAAATAATCTAGATATCGATTATCCAATGGATGTATCGATTATATCGATATAATAGATACTAAGATTCATACAATTATATCGATTATAATCGATTAATCGATTATAATCGGTCAAGTACACGATGTAATCGATTAGATCGATTATATCTACATAATTGATTTAATCGATTAAATTGTAAAATATTAACAATCGATATAATCGATTAAATCGATTAAATTGTAAAATATTAACAATCGATATAATCGATTTAATCGATATAATTGTATGTATCTTAGTATCGATTATATCGATTTAATCGATACATCGATTGGATAATCGATATTTAGATTATTTGTGCGCCGCAATTATAATCGACGATTAATCGATTCACCAACAATTGTCCGGCAATCTGCCAACTTTAAATTACAAACGTCATATTTTTAATAAGAATTTTCTTAATTTTGAAACATTTGAAACACGAAAATTGTAATTACAACAACATAAATTAGTGAAAAATGTTCCAGTTATTTAATCAGAGAACTCACATTTGCATACATCCTCTTAAGTGTGAACTTTTTTAATAGTTTAAGTTTTTCACAGACGTAGAGCACGGGTTCCAAATTTGAACACTTGATATGTAATGGAATTTCATACTTACTTCCTGGCAGCTCGAGATTACTTCCTGGCAGCTAGCAGCTAGTCTCCAGGATGCGTTACTTTCTACGACGTTTTTGATGACGTAATGGCAACATTTCATACCATTTTTGAGAAAAAGAATTTCCCTACTTTCATTCCTCCTTCCTGTTTGCTTTTTGTAGATGATTCTGTATCCAAATGGTTACTTGGAAAAGATTGTTTTCAAGCGATAAGCCTAAAAAATATCCCATCATCATCAGCATCCCAGCTTATATACATACGTCCCACTGTAGGACACAGGCCTCCTCTCAGAATGAGAGGGGTTGGGCCGTAGTTCCCACGCGGGCTCAGTGCGGATTGGGAACTTCACACACACCATTGAATTTCTACGCAGCTGTATGCAGGTTTCCTCACGATGTCCACGAAAATATCTATCTTGTTTTAATTTTTAAGTTTTGTTGATTCACTGTATTCATTTTTGGACTTGCTCAATTTTGTTATTCTATTTATTTTAGTTAATTTAAAAAAAAAAAAAACAAATTTTATTTGACAGTTTTATTCAATTTACATTTTTATGTTAAATATTCAAAGTCAAAATAATATGTTTATTCAATTAAGGGTATAACAAGCACAACGAAGGTCTAAGAATCTACCACCGGTTCAGAAAACACTCCCGAGAAGAATCAGGCAAGAAACTCAACACGGTATATTCTTTTCAGACAGATCAACAAATATACAACTAATTATTTTTAGCGCAGTATTCCTTTATTAATTGATTTATTGTATTAATATGGTTTGACACATAAATATTTTTACAAAAAGGACAATACAAAGGCTAAAAATAGAGTGTGTCATTGCGGTTGCAAATTGGACACTGGCTCAGCATAATGCTGAGGCGTTTATAACACCCCAGCGCTGATTTTCAGCCAGTACCGTCGGTAATACCCGGAACACCACACAGATAGATAAAATGTACACTTATAAATATCATATTTTCAAAAGGAAATAAAATAATCTTCCTATGTATCATTTCGTAGCCCTAATTCTCACAGACAGTAAACTCGTAAACAAACACAATTAATCCCACAAATCATCGAGTTAACAAGCGTGTCCAGAATTAAGTATCATTCATTACTTAATTAAAGGTTTGATGGCTTCAATTACACTCCCGCCGCCGAAACTGCTAGATAAGAGAGCTAATTATAAGATACGTAAAAGATAATTTACCCTCTTTTTACAATAGACGACAGGAACACGACAACGAAAATGATTGCACTTTATACACAGAGTTTTAAGGTGCGACCAAAGCGCCGCTTAAAAAACGGTGACGGTACGGAATCGCAGCGACGCACCGTAAACGTCAGAGGCCCTACCACGAAGTGCATAATTCGAACTTCGTTTCGTGCCGTCCCGCTCACGCTAATATGATTTGACACGAGAGTGAGAGGGATAATACGATACGAACTTCGATTTTCGAATTTCGTAGTAGCGCCTCAGAATTTACCGCATGCTCTCCATAGTAAAGTTTTGACGTTTACGATGCGTCACTGCGATTCCGTAACGTCACCGTTTTTTAAGCGGCGGTTTGGTCGCACCCTTCTTGTACGTCACGATTAGAAAAGAAGTTAAAAATTTATTTATTTCACAGGGGCTAAATTCAGGAACGGGCCTTCGCGGGTTTGTTAGCGGTAATTCAATCGTTTGGGTTGGGTTTGGTTTGAACTGCTATTCAGGAACGCCAAATATCACTGGTTTGCTAGGTTTGGGCTGAGTTTGGGATGAGCCTTATTTGTTTGTTTATTTATCTATTTATTTATTTACAAAGCGAATTAACAGGAAAATAAGGCTCATCCCAAGCTCAACCCATTCCTGTCCTCTCCCAAACGATTGAATTACCGCTTGCAACTTGTGTTGGGCCGTTCCTGAATTTAGCCCCTGGTCGTGTATACTAATCGTCATCCAAATTCATTCCAGTCGCATTAAAGTGAAAATCTTTATTGAAAACAACATCGTGCATCGTGAGGAAACCTCTACTTACATGTGTAGCAATTTAATGGTGAGCGTGAAGATCCCAATCCACTGAGCCACGCTTAGAAACTACAGCCCAAGCCATGATTCTGAGTCGAGGACTGCGCCCAGCATTGTAACGTACATAGGCTGAAGCGCTCTTTGGGCCAATTTTTAGGGTTCCGTAGTCAACTAGGAACCCTTATAGTTTCGCCATGTCTGTCCGTCTGTCTGTCTGTCTGTCTGTCTGTCCGCGGCTAAGCTCAGAGATCGTTAGTACTAGAAAGCTGTAATTTGCCATGAATATACATATCAGTCACGCCAACAAAGTGGTAAAATAAAAAATAAAAAAATATTTTTTTTTAGGGTACCTCCCATAGACGTAAAGGGGGGTTGATTTTTTTTTTCTCGACTTATCCTATAGTGTGGGGTATCGTTGGATAGGTCTTTTAAAACCATTGTGGGGTTGCTAACATAATTTTTCTATTCAGTGATCTGTTTGCGAAATATTCAACTTTAAAGTGAAAATTTTCATTAAAATCGAGCGTCCCCCCCCCTCTAAAATCTAAACTGTTAGGTGGAAAAATTTGAAAAAATTCAGAATGGTAGTAAATATATCAAATTTACTAGGAAAATTATAGCGGCTAAGATTGCTTGGAAATTATTTGTAGTTTAAGAGTAAATAGTAGCCTAAGGTATAAAACATACCTAAACTTGGATGATTCCGTACACATACGAAATCCTTAGAAAAATATTACTTGATTTTTTTGTAATGGCTATGGAACCCTACCTTGTGCGTGTCCGACATGCTCTTGGCCGGTTTTTTATATTGTTATGTTTTGACTTTTTTTTATTTGGAAAATTGTATGTAAATTGCTCAGATTTTTAAGCTTTTCGATCCTGCAAGGAGTAAAAATAGTGTTACGTAACATTACATGTACGTTACATTGCGTCATCCTTTTTCGTGCGTGCAGCCGGCGTTCATCGATTTATTAGACGTTGTCACGTCAAAAAATGTCTAAACATAGGTACGATGACATAAAAATTACCCCTTTTTTAATGGGAGACCTAAACTGTCTCCAAGATCGTTGGCGCGTCGTCCCCGTCTTGTCTATTATAAAACCCCAAAGGTCACTACTGATCTCTCCTTAAAATAGTATTACTGTAGCAGTGACAAGCAAAGCTAACTTACTTACTTACTTTCGCTGGCTCAACGACCCGAAGTGGACCTTGGCCTCCGACATCAAAGTGCGCCATTCCTTCCTGCTCTGTGCCAAGTCTGACCAATCGGAAACGTCCAGCTCCTTCAGATCCTTAGCCACTTCATCTTTCCAGCGGTATCTTGGTCGACCCACCGGACGCCGTCCGGATGGTCGCCCAAGATACACTCTTTTGGCAGCTCGATCCTCTCCCATTCTTTCCACATGCCCCAGCCATCGAAGTCGGGCAGCTTTTATTTCCCCGATGATATTCGGCTCAAACACTAGCTCCTCTATTTCCAGGTTGAACCTTCGCCTTCAATTTCCGTCATCGTCCCTTGTTGTTTAAAAGCAAAGCTAACTAGCGTGACGTAAATAATGTTAATCCTAGATTACGAGCAGAGCCGCGTGAAACGACTAGCTAGCCCAGAGGGCGCTGACCCGACGTGCAGTTTACAAGGAATTACGAGTTTGTACAAATTAATCTATGACAAGCGGATGTAGAAAGGGGGACTGTGTTGCTTGATTCTGAGATAAACATAAAACGGGTATGTCGAAGAATCCACCTCTCTCTGGTTCGAAAAAACACTGTTGAGAAGAATCCGGCATGAAACTCAACAAGGCATAGGTATTTTCTTTAAAAACAGGTCTACAGTGTCACTCATCATCATCATGCCAGTCTATTTACGTCCGACTCCAGGGCACAGGCCTCCTCTCAGAATGAAAGGGTTTGGGCCGTAGTTGCCACGCGGGCCCAGTTTAGGAACTTTACACACAGCAGGTTTCCTCACGATATTTTCCTTAAAGCTCATGGTAAATTTTAAATATAATTCCGCACATAAATTTTGAAAAACTCAGAGGTGCGAGCCCGGATTCGAACCCACGGCACTCTGCTTGAGAGGCAATAGGTCAAACCACTAGGCTACTACGGCTTTTTAGTGTTACTATTTTATTTTAGGTAAATAGTCAAAAATTTTATACCACTTAAACTTTTAACACAGTAGTGACGCTATTTGAAGCTACGGATCGCCAATGCAGATCGAAAATAATTAAATAAATAAATAAAATAAATATCGCGGGACAATTCACACCAATTGACCTAGTCCCAAAGTAAGCTAAGCATAGCTTGTGTTATGGGTACAAGGCAACGGATAAACATACTTATATAGATAGATACATACTTAAATACATATTAAACACCCAAGACCCGAGAACAAACATTCGTATTTTTCATACAAATATCTGCCCCGACACTGGAATCGAACCCGGGACCTCAAGCTTCGTAGTCAGGTTCTCTAACCACTAGGCCATCTGTTGGTCAAATATAAATATTTTCAAACATCCCTGTCCATGATATAACTATTAATTTAATAATGTCTAATAGTAAGAGAGTAGTGAGAGGTGAGGGTAGTGTGTAATAGTGGAAGAGTAGTGTCTAGTAGTATGTTTAATAATGTGTAACAGTGTGTTTAATAGTGTCTTCTTGATGATGAATTTAAATTTTGTAGGTAATATTTTATGTCCATCAAAAAGTATAGTCGTTATTTTTTTGGTTCTAACTGTAGAGTTGTAATTGGGGATGTCTATTTTTTTTATAATGTATAGAAAATCGAAAACCATTTCGAGATAAATGCTTTTTAAATCGTTTTCTGTAGTTATTTAATTTTAATATTATGTAATGAATTTATTATATAACAAATAAGCAATGACCTTCATTTGACATTGGTGTAAATTGCGTGACCGGTTCAAGTCGTACTTTATTCTGTGTGGTTAGAATTCTTCACAATTTACGCGTGGATTATGCTACGGAGTTTGATTTGGACCCGTTGTCTGACATCTAGCACTTTGACAGTGCCAGTAAAGTGACACAGTGTATAGTGTACCACTACGCAAACAATAATTAAAGGGGTTGCCTTATCGTACGCATTTAGATAGATTTAGAAATTTGGCATTGTGGGAGCCCTCAATTACCTATAATCTGACGTCATCAACTAAAATAGTTTCTATAATTAATTTTGAAAAAAGTAGAGAACTAAATGTCAAAATATTGAAATTAGTTTCTTATAATTGACTTTTCTATACAAAAAAAATATAAAAACCACTGGTAATTTTTTTTAGACATTCCCAATTGTGGTTGTCGACAAATCTTAGTTAAAATTGTGTTCATAAACTCAACTTAACCTCAATTTGGTATAAAAATGCAAATTACGGTATTTACCCTACTCTTGGTGCTTTATCTGCGCTAAGTAGCCTAAGTGGATACTCGGCCGTATGCTCGACGCCGAATATAAGCCCTGGTGGCCTAGTGATTTGACCTAATGGCCTCTCAAACAGAGGGTGGTGGGTTCAAGTCCCCGCTCGCACCTATGTAACTGGGCTATCTAACACTGAAAGAATTTTCCAAATCGGAGCAGTAGTTCCCGAGATATAGACGTTTTACTTCCAAAACCCCCGATTTGGAAACATTCTTCCGCTCCGCTCCGCTCCTATTGGTGTAAGCGTGATGATATATAGCCTATAGCCTTCCTCGATAAATGTGCTATCTAACACTGAAAGAATTATTCAAATCGGAGCAGTAGTTAATGAGATTAGCGCATTCAGACAAAAAACCTGTTCGATAAATTCTTAAAATAGACGTATCTTTCTTATTTGTGAACCGATTCAAATGAATCAAACACTAAATGTTAATCCAAGAAAATACCAACATATCAGTGAAAACCACATCCTTCTAGGTTAAGCCGTTTCTGAGATTAGCGCGCACAAACGCACAGACAAACAGACAAACAGACAATAATTCTAAAAATCATTGTTTTGGGTTCTATTACGCTAATAAATAGCCCTAGTGACAGTTTTTCTCAAATATCTTCAATGTACAGACACCGACTTGTTACAGATTTATTATATGTATAGATATAGATAGATCTTGATGTTGTAAATAAATGTATTTTCTTTCTTTTTTTCTTTCTTTCAATTGTGTGTGTGAAGTACACAATCAGCACTGAACCCGCGTGGGAACTGCGGCCCAAGCCATTTAATTCGGAGAGGAGGCCTGTGCGCTGCAGTAAGACGTATACAGGGTTATTTGTAATTCACTAGCATCCTTTTAACCCTAAACTCCTACCACTTAAACAAATGTTTTTTGTTTTACGGCTTTTGTCATAACTTAATATTTTTGGTGTAATAACGTTTTGAAAATTTGAGATTACCTCTTATTTTTACGATACTCTGTGTATTTGTATGGGAAAAAAAGTGCTTCATTTTAAAAAGTCGTAAAACAAAAAACATTTGTTTGAGTGATAGGAATTCAGGGTTAAGAGGATGTCAGTGAATTACAAATAACCCTGTATAGGCTGAGATGATGATGATGATGATCTTACACTCACATCTTACCAAACCCAAAATACACATGCTTGTAAAATGGCATGCCAGTTGCTGATAAACCATTAGTGGCGTTCGTAACCACTCGATTCTCATCGGAGGTTGTCGTCAAAAGTCAAGTGACGTCAGTAATGACAACTTTGGCAACACTTCCGTAACTTATGGATATAATGACAATTAGGTAGTGATCGGGCGGGAGCCTTTGCACGAACCTCGACACGCACTCACACGCACACACTCACACACTCGCACAAACATACTCTTTTCACACACACAACCCCTCTTTTTAGGGTTCCGTAGTCAACTAGGAACCCTTATAGTTTCGCCATGTCTGTCCGTCTGTCTGTCTGTCTGTCCGCGGCTAAGCTCAGAGATCGTTAGTACTAGAAAGCCGTAATTTGGCATGAATATACATATCAGTCACGCCAACAAAGTGGTATAATAAAAAATAAAAAATAAATTTTTTTTAGGGTACCTACCATAGATGTAAAGGGGGGGTGATTTTTTTTTCTCGGCTAACCCTATAGTGTGGGGTATCGTTTGATAGGTCTTTTAAAATCATTGCGGGGTTGCTAACATGATTTTTCTATTCAGTGATCTGTTTGCGAAATATTCAACTTTAAAGTGAAAATTTCATTAAAATCGAGCGTCACCCCCCTCTAAAATCTAAACTGTTAGGTGGAAAAATTCGAAAAAATTCAGAATGGTAGTAAATATATCAAATTTACTAGGAAAATTATAGCGGCTAAGATTGCTTGAAAATTATTTGTAGTTTAAGAGTAAATAGTAGCCTAAGGTATAAAACATACCTAAACTTGGATGATTCCGTACACATACGAAATCCAGAAAAATATTACTTGATTTTTTTGTAATGGCTACGGAACCCTACCTTGTGCGTGTCCGACACGCTCTTGGCCGGTTTTTGTTGTAACTTAGTTAAACATTTACTATTATTATTGTCAGCATCAAAAGGAGCTGGTTACTTTTGTATTTTGTCGTAATTACAATTTATTGTCAATCACGTATGACGTTTTGCATCTAACTGTAGAGCGACAAGGTACAAAAGTGACCAGCTACTTTTGATGGTGCCTGTACAACATCAGTGTCACCGATTGTTTCAAGCCGCACTGTTAAAGTTGTTTTGACTCTCACGATACAGGCTCATCGCAGATACAGGGTCTCTCATTTTTGGTATTTTTTTACTTATTGCCAAGATTTGCGTCCAAAGACAACTATCACTATCGGCGAATCACTAGCTGCGATTTACCACTTTGTGTCGGCACGTGAGCTACGTATCGAACGCATGACAGTAGCTCGTTACCAGTAACTCGCATGCTTTTGTGCGAGTGACTGACATATCTGATATGAGCTTTATTGTGACAGCGCCCTCCCTGGATCAAGAGGATCATTATAATCATGGTTTACGAGCGAAGCGTGACGGTGTCCTATTTTTATTGGTGTCAAATTAGAGGACCTTCGCGGGAGCTGATCGTTAGACTAGAGTTATGACAAGGGGCTATAGTTAAATGGTTTTCTAGCTTTTATTTGACTTGCAATGTTTGTTTGTCTATAAATCGTTATACGAGAAGTTTCTATTATTAACTGTCACATCTAAAAAAATATACAGTTTACCTGCCTAAAAGTAGATACTTTACATTAAAATGTACCTTCTACATTGATTCACAACGATTTAAAATCTGAGCATGCTAAAAAGAATCTATTTTTACAAAAATCCGAACGTCTCAATTTTACCACCCATAAAACCCTATACCTTATTCATGGTGGCGCAATTCGCGGGGTGAGCAGCGACCAGCGAGCCGCAAGCGACCAATCGCTGCTCGCCGCTGCGGTGTATGGCGGAATACATTTCAACCGCCATTAAACTTTATGACGTCAACTTTCGACCTGCTATAAACTCATTTTGCTTATTTATATGCATTGTGTGCAAGGGAGAATTCTTTGGGGATGAATTTAGTGTTCATAATGTCTCTGTTTTGCATATTTCTTATTATTTAGACGTTTTATGGCGGAGTGTTTCCTAAAACTATTGTAGCGCTTTGGACATTGAGCTGTCTCGACTTTCAACCAAGTAAAATTACTTAGGGAGCTTTAGTATTAGTTTTTCTTTAAACTTATTTTCTCAAAGTTGTGGAAGATGAGTTTTTTTATACGTCTGCATAAATAAAAAGTCTATTAAATTTAAGGTTTATGTATGTAGTCGTATGTATAGATACCATTACGTAAATTTCTTTGTCCTTTTGTATTTTGCGAAAGGTTCGATCGAATTTGATAAAATACGGTATCATTAGATCACTTACATCAGCTTGAGCAACGTAAGCTAAGTGAAGTTTCAAAAGTGTATTTGATTGGACCTAAAGGACGTAGGTCCTCTGGTACGACAAAAAAATCTGTGTCAATAAAAATGACTTAATTGATATAAAAATGATATCGTCGGGGACAGTGTAGTATTTCTACTATACGTGAATACCGCGTATCTGCACTACATATAGTATTAGACGACCAGATGGCCTAGTGGTTAGAGAACCTGACTACGAAGCTTGAGGTCCCGGGTTCGATTCCCGTGTCGGGGCAGATATTTGTATCAAAAAATACGAATGTTTGTTCTCGGGTCTTGGGTGTTTAATATGTATTTAAGTATATATCTACCTATATAAGTATGTTTATCCGTTGCCTAGAACCCATAACACAAGCTATGATTAGCTTACTTTGGGACTAAGTCAATTGGTGTGAATTGTCCCATGATATTTATTTATTTATTAAAGCCACCCCATTTTACACTCTCAACATCATATTAGTTTTATTTTAACGTATTTAGTGTAAAAAATTTAAATTTGGTAAATTTGTCACACTATCCAACCCCGGTTTTAAGCGAATTTGAACTTCTCCTACGACATCTCAATCTAGAACTTAACCAGCAAGTTCTGAAAAATATTATATTATGTACTTAAGAATAAGAATTTACTTTATTGCCACAACACAAACATAATTAAAACAATATCAAGAACAATGAACAAAACATTTACAAATACTTACATACAGTATTTATAAAGTTAAACCAGAAACTGGAATGGAAATTATTTTTGCAACAACGATAGTTTAAAATAAAAACACTTAACTATACAAATGCAGGAACCAACCACAGACAGCTCCAACCCATTTTCTATACATTTAATGTCTACTGAATATGACCTCTGCATTTAATTGCTTCTACCCGTCTAAGAAGCCATCTTTGTTACGGACTCAAAGCTAAAATGCACCTTAAACCGAGACTGCAGGTTTTAAATTAGAACAGGGAACGTTTAATTTGCATCGTGAATTTGTGAAATTGTGACGTAGTTTTTGCTCCGAGAGAGGATTAAATGTTTCTATTACGCTTTGTCAAAGAATAGAAATTACCGCACAATGAGGATGTTTTTTAGAGATTTCTCGCCAAGTTTCCTGTTTGCCGAATTTGTTTTTAATCGGTTCAGCGGAGTTTTGAGTGAAGCAAGGAAAGCATTTAGGGGAGGCTGTTTTTATTTTGTAATTAGTTTAAGAAAACTTTTTATGAAAAGTATTTTAAGATATCTGGACTACAAACAAATAGGTGGTTGCCTAGTTTTATGGTGTCGGATTGCACCTCATTTGAAAATAATCACGAGCTTTTCGCTGATGGAAAGTAATTGAATGGTGTGTTTGACGTTCACAATCCGCATTAATAAAAAAATAATAAATAAATATTAGGGGACAATCTTACACAAATCGACCTAGTCCCAAACTAAGCAAAGCTTGTACTATGGGTACTAGACGACGATAAACATACTTATATAGATAAATAAATACTTAAATACATAGAAAACATCCATAACTCAGGAACAAATATTCGTGCTCATCACACAAATAAATCATGGAGTCCGCGTAGAAACTATAGACTAAGCACTCTCGCTCCGAGAAAAGGCCTGAGCCCTACCAGTAGTAGGACACACATAGGCTTAAGATGATAGTGTAAAAGTTACTAGTTTTCTAATGTTTCCTTCTTTGTTTCAGGTAATGTTCCAGCTAAAAATCAAAACTTGTGTTTACTTACTACAGGTATGTAGATACGTGCAAACATTTTATTTTATGTACGTATCACCAAATTAGTAGGGACTTTTATAGTATTTAATAAAGAATAGGTTTATAACCACCAGTATTAAATTCATGTCATTTCCATTAAAGTTCAGTTTCACCGAGCAAACGTTGTTCTTCCTCAACGCGTTCAGTCTTACGATTAAAATTCATCTCTATAACACAATCGGTAGGTCACAAGCCTTTTGCAACCAAGACAACATAAGTAACGGGATTACCGTTAGCAACGTGTAATTTCAAGCTAAATCTGTAATTAGTGTCATTAATACGAACAGAATCAGTGTTAAGCTTAAGATCGAGATGGATGAGGCTTGTCGACGTGTACGACATACGACGTTATTGATGACGCAAGCGAGGTACGAGGACGTAAGCGTAACGTCACTTACGACAGTATCGACGTGGCTCAGCTTAATACCGCTACGAAGTATGATATATATATATATGACGAAGGCGCTGAAAAGTCTAACTAAAGGCTGCTAGAAATACAAGGAACCATAGAGTTCCATCTTGCAGACTTGGTAAAACCAAAAGTCGGTTCAAAATTGCACGTGTTTACAGTAAAATTCCAAAAACTATAACCGAGTAAACAGACACAAGATTAAAATTAATCGTCACGAGAACAGTAAAATCACACAAATAAAAAAACATCGAATAGTATAAATTATACTCAACATTAATACTGCGGCAAGCCACAACGCTGTTTACTATCTTCTCTTGTTTTCTTTGTTTTTTTCTTTGCGTTATTATAACGCTTCTTGAGATACAGCATTGTGTTGTGACTAATAGAGTTCCGTTTATCAATCACCCTTCGGGTACAGAACCATGAAAATTACGCCACCTAATATTTCAAAGCCTTAAAATCTATAAAATGAAACTATTTTTCCTTTTCAGCTTCAAACTATTTCGCAACGCAATTCAGAATGAAATCGAATCTCATTTCACTTGATCACGTCGCACGATATGTTTGCTTTATTAAAGAACGTTCACGCTGCACGTATGTAGGTACTCCGTCGTGGCTCCCTGCACCGTTTGCTATTTGATTTTGTGGATAAATCAGAGCCATTTCAAACCCGATCCAGATGGTGTTAATGTCGTCTGCATGTTTGAATCAATCACACCCTTTTTTAATAAGAGTTCGTGTGAATCATCAACATGGAAAACATTATTTATTTCTGTGATTTCCTGGTAGTGATTTCTTCCATTACCAGCATGTCAATAAAATATGTCGGCCTGGATGTTCCATTGATGGGCACACGCCTCTTCTCAGGATGAGAGGGCTTAAGTCGCAGCTCTCACGCGGGCCCAGTGTGGATTGGTAACTTCACGAACACCATTAAATCCGCAAGTGTGTGTAAGTTTCCTGACAGCTTTTTTTATAACCGTAAAACTAAAACTTGTGGTAAAATTTCTTATTAATTTCGCACGTAAATTCCGAAAAATAGCCCAAGTTTGAACCTACGACCCTCTAGTCTAGCCAAAGTGTAATGTAGTTTTGGACTTGCTAAACCATTAGACGAATGCCGAATACATGTTGTGATAGTTTGATTGTCTCTATTTTCATTTGTTTTTAAATTTTCATGTAATGTCACGTTGCATCTGAGGAAAGTTTCAAAAGTTGAGAGACGTGTAAATTTTGAGCAAACACAAAATAATGCCAAGAGCTCATGAGATACACGCCCTATAATCTTATTTTCATTCATAACACATTTATGAAAAAACACGACAATAAACACACTGGATGGAAACTACCTTTTCAATACAGTTGCTTAAAAAGTGCCCTTTTTTGGCTGTATTGCGTGCGCAAAGTTCTTTTTTGCGAACTAGTGCGATTTACTTTTCTAGTTTTTTAAATTTGTACTTGTCCAATTCATTGAAGTCTGACGAATGGATGGATGGATGGATGGATGGATGGATGGATGGATGGATGGATGGATGGATGGATGGATGGATGGATGGATGGATCGATGGATCGATGGATCGATGGATCGATGGATGGAGCGATGGATCGATGGATCGATGGATCGATGGATCGATGGATCGATGGATGGATGGATGGATGGATGGATGGATGGATGGATGGATGGATGGACGGGCGGACGGACGGACGGACGGACGGACGGACGGACGGACGGACGGACGGATGGATGGATGAATGGATGGATGAATGGATGGATGTTGTTGGTGATAAAAATGTTTTGTATTATTACTATTATTATTATTAAGTCTCAAATTATTCTGTTGTATTTATTTTTCGCAACTGTATTAAAAAACGTCGTTCGATATACGCGCGGAAATGTCATTCTTCACTCGTCCCGAGTCGTATCTCGAAACTCGTGAAGTAATGTCACACTTTCCGCACTAGCATCGAAATGTACTATTAAATTCTAGTAAACATTTCCGGAAACTTGAAAAATTCCCGCATTTATGAGAGAGAACATTCTGTAACTTGTATGTTGTATGGACATTGATAAAGTATAACAAATTGTTCAAACAGACAATACCTCTCCGTAATCTGGGTGCAATCTAACGTCGTCGGCTAATGACTTGGTCGTAATCCCTCCCCAAAACGACGCGGAGTATAGAGCCAATTACTGATCGCAAACTTTACTGTTCGGCGCTGCTACAATGGAGATACCATGTTTCATCTTGTTCCGTTTAAGATATTGCTTCGTCTATTCTTTATCGACTTTCTCTCATAATGAGAGGGCTTGGGGCGTAGTTCCCACGGGGACCCAGTGCGGATTGGGAACTTGACACACACCAGTGAATTTCGTCTTACGTGTGTTTCTGGTTTCCTCGCGATGTTTTCATTCATCGTTAACCCATGGTAAATTTCATACATAATTTTCACACGTAAATTCCGTAAAACTCAAGAGGTCTGGTCTTAACGAAACGCCTGGGCTCGAACCTACGACCCTCTGCTTGAGAGGCCATACGTCAAACCGCTCGGCTACCGCGGCTTTTTTTACCAGTAGGGTCGACTGCTCTACGAAAAATTCTCTTAAAATAAGTTTCTGTTGAGTTCGATCGGCACTTTCTTGGCAATGTTGGAATTTCCTCAAGCGCTGGGTGGTACCAAAAAAATGCGTCTTTGCAATCTCCTCAAAAAATTAACGTCTTGCTTTCTTAACCTCCTCTCATTCCCTCTGAACCATAAATCCTGATTTGTCCTGACATATCAGGATTTTTGACCTTTCGCCTGGATTGCGGCTGGGCTTCGTAAGTATCAGGGTTTTTAGAAATTACCTCATAAAATAAACAATAGATTGTAGAACCGGAACATAAAACGAGTCATTTTACCCGAGTCGTTTATATGGTGACCTAAAAATGAGACTCATAATAGCGAGCTAAAGGGAACTCAAGACTTTTAGGGTGCATAAGTCAGGATTTGGATTGGTCAGGGTTTGGTTGGATTTTTTAAAGGCCGCAGGTTCAAGGTATTGCAAGTCGCTTCCAACCGTAATGGCTGCGTATTAATGAGGGAGGCCTATGTCCAGCAGTGGACGTCTTGCGGCTGAAATGATGATGATGAAGTCAGGATTTTTATCAGGATATTTAATTTTTCTATAATGACAACCCTACATCTGAAGTTTAAAATGCAACTCGCTCACCACCCATTCTGAGTTAACTGCTATTGACCTTCACCGTTCTCATTCGGTGCCGATATCTTTCCCGAACCACGTCATTACTGTCAGTTCACTACCTGAATACCTAACTTACCCCTCAGTCTTTAAGAGGGCCCGCACGGAGGCCCCAGGGGGTTGTGTGGAGGCCTGCGATGGGGACGTGAGAATTGGCTAATCTTTTACGGGCTCGAGAGAGGGGCGCGCACGCCGGCGGCCGTACAAACCCTTTAGGATTTATTTTTTGATTTGATGTATTAGATACTAGTATTTGACGTATTGTAATCCTGTGTTGATTGCATCGCTTAAGTATTAAGTTAAAAGACCGTATTGTCTAACGCATGGCGTCAGAAAGAAATTGTGAATGAGATAGCAAGCTTTGGCTTTTAGTCTCTCAAACGGGGGTTCGTGGGTTCGAATCCGGGCTCGCACCTATGAGTTTTCAGAATCTATTTGCGGAATGACATTTTAAACTTTCTTACAATGATCTTAACGGTTGTTTCTAAAGAAATTCAATGATGTGTTTGAAGTTCCCACTTTGCAACGGGCCCGAGTGAGAACTACGGCCCAAGCCCTCTCATCCTAAGAGGAGGCCTGTGCCTCGCAGCGCGACGTATACAAACTGTAACTTGTACAGTATTTCTAAATTGCTTTGGCGTACCGCAGAGGTATACACGATAGACAATTAATTCAAGACGTACATTGATAATCTGCATAATATTAAAAGCCTTTGAAGTAATATTAATTTAATCTGAAATTAAATCAATTTAACGCCACACGAGCACCTATTAACATTCAATATCTTTGAAAATTAAACTCTTGGAAACCCGCATATCGTGTGTCGCTTCATATCATATTTTATCGTGGTATTATATCTTGTTATAGAAAGGGCGTTGAGTGGCAATCGCCTTGATGATTTTACTAACACATTTGCGTCCGCAAACCGTGGTGGCCTAATAATTTGAGCTGTGGCCTCTGAAGCAGAGGGTCGTAGGTTCAAATCCCGGCTCGCACTAAGTTTTTCGGAATGTATGTGCCAAATTACATTTATGGTTTAATCATATAATAATATATTTGACCCAAGACACTACCAACTTTAAGCAAAAGATTCACAGTCAAGGAATTTAAATTCCTACCAACCTA
Source organism: Archips crataeganus (assembly GCA_947859365.1). Taxonomy (NCBI): domain Eukaryota; kingdom Metazoa; phylum Arthropoda; class Insecta; order Lepidoptera; family Tortricidae; genus Archips; species Archips crataeganus. The sequence goes on from OX402054.1 coordinate 22,313,749, forward strand.
AGTTTGAATATCGTACAGCAAACTGTCACCATAAGAGCAGCTACGATGTTGCTTTGACGTGTTGCATTTGACATTTCGACCTTAATGCATTGCGAATGTTAAACAACATTTTTACGAAATAGGTAGGGAATTAAATTCTTTGACTGTACATGCACAGATATAATGTCAATGTCTCAGTCCAGATCTTTGTCTACTTGTACGCCAAGTTTTATATAAACCCGTTCAACCGATAGTGCGTCACAGATAAAAAACCGGCCAAGTACGAGTCGGACTCGCGCATCGAGGGTTCCGTACAAATTTATATGTATCTATACCATCCAATCTTAGCAGACCCCTGCTCCTGAGCAAAATGTGCGCAGTGTGGGATCATTTTAAATTGGTTACTGATATAGACAGACAGACAAAAAAATTATGCTTTTCGCAATTTTTCTTTTATCTGTGCTATAAGACCTTGCTTCGTACCAAATTTCAAGATTCTGAATTCATGGGAAGTACCCTGTTGGTTTTGATTCCCTTGCGAGTCTCGAAAATTTGCGGTATAAATGGCTCTGTATCTTCCCAAGTAGCACAAGTAGCATTATAAGAAATCACTTTTGGTGTACACGGAAACTTTAAGCTGTACAAGACAGTGTTACAATGGTGTTAACAGCGCTGTTAACACTGAAATAACTCTTATTTGGGCACAAATTATTCAGCCTATAGTTCTAGTTTAGTTCACATTTCTGTTTAACAGCATTACAGTAGCACTATATTGGAATTATTATGGGTCACCAGGCTGTTTATCAGCTGCTTAACAGAATACGAGTGTCCTGTTATACAGACTAAGCGTCAGGATTGGGTGACTGCTAGTCTTATATAACGCTTTAGGTTTTACATTACCCTTCGTTCATATTGAAATTGCTTATTATATTTGCAGATTTGCTTTTAATAGTATTATAGCGGTGCCGATAAATTTCCAGAGTGTGATGTGTACCTAATGGCGAAGTAAATGTCACAATATTATTGAGAATTTGTGTTAACTCACGAAAGTACACCTTTATAGCCAACCTACTGTGAAAACATTTGGGAATGCAAGTTTACTGTGAATGTTTATATGGTTTTTTAGCAAAATTTTTACGCGCTTCGGAAATATCTCGTTTTAATTATAAATGTTGTGAAAAAAGTAACACACCAAAAATATATGTACACATTTTTGAGCGATTTACATAAAATTATACGAAGTTTTATATTATACTATAATAAGTGTATATGAATAACGTGTAATTTAGGGCAGTAAAATATAAATAACAACAGAATAATTATCAATATATACGATTTAGGTTATAATAAAATGGCGCATTCTTAAGAAACTTTTGTGAACTCTTTTTATCCTGAATTAATTACCATGGCTGTACAAGAGTACACCCCAGTTCCTTTATTATACTTATTGCAGTAAATAAGAGTTCAAGTGAACCAATATTCAGCCTGTCAGCTGTTATTAGTTTTATTATGGTTCACATAAACGCTAAAACCATTTATTTGAACTACTTAAACGCATTACCTTTTAAAAGTTATTTAATTTTTATTTAGTGTTTTAATTTTAATTCAATCTTGTTTTAATTTTTCAATTTTTTTAGCATTTTGTATAATTTAATACACGATCCACGCCAACTGTTAAAATGACCGCTTAAGAATTTAATGATTGACTAACGTGAACCTGATTGCAGCTTCGTGCGTTATAACATATGTAAAGTGTTCTTTTATGCAGACTAAAACAATATATTGGTATATTTCACAGCCAAATGCTGCATTTCTGAGTTAAACAAGGATCTTGAAATACCTTCGGTGTTCACGTGTATTAATAAAACACCTTTTAACTGCTTTAAAAAATAGGCTTATAACAGAGCCGAGGCGAACACTACTCTAAAACTGTTGGCTGTACGGTAGTTCACAGTGACACTTTTAAGACGCTAGCATTTCAGTGGTATAATTCTACGCCTTTAAACAGCAATAGCATATTTTACTACCACTATAATGCTCTTAAGCAACCAATGCAAAAGAGACTGTAAGAAGGCATTTTTGACATCTGCACTAACTCTGATCCCGTAACAATAGTATCCGTTTCTACTTTTATGATGCTGTTATACAGACTAAAGCGTAATACGCAGCTCTAAGTTCTCAGTTGAACCATATTAACTGTTTATTAAGTCATGAAGTTCCGAGTTATACCCAAAGTGATTTCTTATAATGCTAACTGTGCTACTTGGGTTTTGATTGCGTTGGCTTAGAAGTTTGATGTTTCACAGCTTTAAGGGGCTCGGGACCGATCTGTTTGGCGAGCCTTGGGGGAGGCCTATGTTCTGCATTGGACGTCTTTTGGCTGAAATGATATAATATTATTTAGTAGGATAAAATATGGTAGATTAAATATTCTTGCATATTTCATGCAAATAAAACGCGCGTTTCTCCACTAGCTCCTGGTCCATCGCAAGTTATATCGTCAGGCTGATGGCTGTTAATTACGCCGTGTGATGCGCAGGTTTTGTCGAGGACGTGATTAATTTATAATTAATTACTTAACGGGTTTTGTTTTAGACGCAAATAAGCATTAAAATGTCAATTTGAGACGAGCCTGTTTCGTTATATTATCAGTCATTTGATTTTTTTTAATTTGGTAGCGCATCCTCAAATATCATGACTAATATTATAACCGCATGAGTTTTTGCGTGTGTACGTCTGTTTCTAACTCTTTGACGCTAAAACGGCTAAGGACGGATTTTGACCGAACAACGGATCTGCTTTAATATTGCGACTTAATTTTTAACTGTCTGAATTTCTTTCAAAAAACACAGCACTGTACTATTTATACACACTGATAAAAAATAGGTATAAAAAAGGAAACAAAACTACAGCTAGTAAATAAGGTGCCTTAAACATCAAAGAAAACTTACTAAATAGTTGTTCCTTAACTCCAATAATCTTTAACACAAATTTAAGATTAGAAGTAAAATTTGTTATACACCGTGAAATTTTAGTGGTTGTTTTCCCGAAACGAGGTGATTTAGTATCGATTGTACAATCGAAACTAAATCACCTCGTTTCGGGAAAACAACCACTAAAATTTCACGGTGTATATGATAAAAAAAAAATTGAAATAAACAGCTTAAAAAAAAGTTACAGACAGCATATTTTTATTAACAAATTATACAAAAAAATATACCAAATGACTATGTATTTCGTCCATTATGCTTTTTAAACATAATGAAGGTATTTTAACACGTTCCCCGCTAGTCGCCGTTAGGTTTAGTAGCGCGCAGACAAAACCAAGCAATTAGGAGTCGCCCCCGGCACCCCCCCCCCTTCGGGCAAACGTTAGCTTAGTTGGGAAAAAATGGGTTCTTCGTTAATGACGACTTTATTACCGTCTACGTCTTCTTGTCGTGGTTCTCGTGCTAAACATTTTGTTGATATAAAAACCAGTCAAGTGTGATTCGGACTCGCGCACTGAGGGTTCCTCACGAATTTTTAGGTGTGTCAAAACACGCTTAAATAGTCGTAACTATAATAATCTAGTGTTAGTAGAACCTGCTTCTAAGTAAAATGTGCGCAGTGTGAGATCATTTTATATTAGTTAGTCGATACCCCCCTTTATATTTAATATAATTTAATGATTATTTTTTTATTCTTTGTTGTTGTACGGGCTACAGTAATACATAATCGGTGAAAATTTCAAGATCCTAGTTAACGCCATTATAAAGAGAGTTAAAAACGCTGATAAAAAACACGTTTCTTTTATTTTATTTTTTTTTTTTTTTCCCCTGAGAACAAAAAAATGGGTGTGTAATGATAGATATAACAACATTTGATATAACTGTAACATTTGGTATAATGCTACTATATAATATCAATCCTCCGAAGTTTACTTTTTGAGTAAATCGCATTATATCAAATGTTGTTACATCTATCGAGGCGCACCCCAAAAAAATGTCATCATCATCAGCTTATTTATATACGTCCCACTGCAGGGCACATGCCTCCTCTCAGAATGCGAGCCCAATGCGGATTAGGAACTTCACACACACCATTTAATTTCTTCGCAGGCGTATACAGGTTTCCTCGCGATGTTTTCCTTCACCGTAAAGCTCATGGTAAATTACAAATATAATTTTGCACATAAATTCCAAAAACTCAAAGGTGCGAGCCCGGATTTGAATCCACGACCCCCTACTTGAGAGGCAATAGGTAAACCACTAGTCCACCAGGGCTCATCAAAAAATGTGTATGACCCGTATTCACTAAACCAAATGTAATAGTTTCACACATTCAACCTGCAATATACCTCCAGGTAAATGAAGCCTCAAGGCGCGCGCCCCAAATGTATTTAACTCACTAATCCTTCCTTATTCGCTAAATTATTTTTCCTACAAAAGAGCTCTCATACGTTCGTAATTTTCTCTTTTTCTACCTTCAATGGTGCATCCACACCTGCTTTTTTCCTTGGAAATGTGAAATTAGAAGAACATTCGCACGACATTCTGTAAGAGCTTATTGCCGGATTCTTCACAAAAGGGTGATTCTTCTCAACTATGTACTAAGAAAGGAGAGAACGAAAGAAAGAAACTAACAAAATATAAATTCTAACATTTGGTAGCATAGCGTACAGTATGGTAGCCACACTGAAGATGCTCATCTGGTTGAGTTCTAAACGCGTCAGTGTAATTTGGTGCTGGTGATAGCTGGGTTTGTGTGACTTGTGTGTGTTCGTACTGTGTGGAGATGGAGGAACTGCATGAACACCCATTTCTTACATAAATGTAACTATCGTAAGGTCGCGGTGAGCAAAGTAATTGTTTCAGTTCATTAATATGGACCTCCGCAAAGTAACGTCTGATTCAATCTTATATATAAAAATCTCGTGTCACGGTGTTTATTTTCGAACTCCTACGAAACGGCTTGTCCGATTTTTATCCAATTTTTCTCCATATTTGGTAGGTCTGAGAATAGGTCGTAGGCTATTTTTTATACCCCTATTTTTCGCAGACGGAGTCGCGAGCAACAGCTATTAAATTTATATTATTAGTAAAGATAACCTTCTTTCTCAAAAAGTAAATCCCGTAGTAGTAAAAGCTGCACCATCATAGTTGAAGACGTGAGTGGATGAAGGGGGTATGTCGCATATTTTTCATTTTCGGTTTTATGCCATAAATTAAGGTTTTAAGTCATGATGCAACACCCAAAGCCTTCAGTTCTCATGTTTTTAAACTATAACAGCTTTAAACCCAGTGTATGAAGGAACTATGTACAAGAATAAGTTACGTTCTTGGTGAATGAAGATGCTAAGGGCACATGACTCTACAAGTGGTTACCAGTTTGCGAGTGAATGTAACAGAAGAAAGTGTTATGTACGCACTTAGCTCCTCCTTCATCCATGTTATGAGACAAACTTTTATTTTATCTTATTCTGACATATCCGATATCCCAAGAAAAGAAATAAAACATTAGGGATCAGCTGGAATTTATATACTCTGAATGCATGTATTTTTCCGAAGAAATTCTACTAAATCAATAAATTTTGTTACAATAAACACTTTCATTTATTTAACTTCTTTTCTTTGCAGAACAGCTTCAAGGAGAAAGAAGGGGTTATGTACTTTTTTATATAAAAAAATGTTATTATAAAAATAAAATAAATATCATGGGACAATTCACACCAATTAACCTATTCCCAAAGTAAGCTTAGCAAAGCTTGTGTTATGGGTACTAAGCAACGGATAAACATACTTATATAGATAAATACATACTTAAATACATAGAAAACATCCATAACTCAGGAAGAAATATTCGTGCTCATCACACAAATAAATGCCCTTACCGGGTTTTGAACCCAGGACCTCTTGCTTCGTAGGCAGGGTCACTACCAACTAGGCTAAAGCGGTCGTTCATTTAAAAGCATTTATTAAAAAAATCAATAGATCAGGCTATTTGGTTGATTTTTATATAAGAAACAATGCCCTATTCGATTTAAAAACAAAATTACTGTCTTCAGTTATATTCAACCAATCAGCCTCTAACCTCTTCCATCTATTTCGTTACCACGGTCTCTGTAATATAACGAACAGGCAAATCGAAAAAAGTGAAAAGATTTTAAACCCCGATATTGACTTGTACTGTCAAATTACAAGGGGCATAGTTGGCTCTAGCGAGCTCGGTTTTTGCAGCAGTGTAGCGCAACCTTTATCGCAAAAGGGAGAGTTATATTAAAAGAGTTGGGAAGGAAAACTTATGAATGAAGGCGTTAATCCAAGGCTTTTAGCTTAAAGCTGCTTTGAGCCGCACCGTTTCAATGTATTTAACGACCGCTTTAGCCTAGTTGGTAGTGATCCTGCCTACGAAGCAAGAGGCCCTGGGTTCAAATCCCGGTAAGGGCATTTATTTGTGTGATGAGCACGAATATTTGTTCCTGAGTTATGGATGTTTTCTATGTATTTAAGTATTTATTTATCTATGTAAGTATGTTTATCGTCGTCTAGTACCCATAGTACAAGCTTTGCTTAGTTTGGGACTAGGTCGATTTGTGTAAGATTGTCCTTTAATATTTATTTATTTTATTATTTACGTGCAGTACTTATATTATCATAATCATCATCATTTCAGCCGTAGGACGTCCACTGCTGGGTATAGGCCTCCCTCATTGACGCCCAATCATTACGGTTGGAAGCGACTTGCATCCACCTTGAACCTGCGGCCTTTGCCAAATCGTCCGTCCATCTCGTTTGTGATTATTAGCGATCATTATTGTAGAAGCTTTTATTTTACTTGCAATGTATCTTATCTCGCTAATCTTACTGATATTATCAGACATAGGAATTCAGGGGGGGGGGGGGGATTTTATGACACGTAGGGAGTTCCTTTATCGATAAACTCAACTATCGACAATTTTCCCATATCCTTTAGTGATGGCTCCAAGTGTTTTTGTAGAAAAATATAATTTTATAGAAAGTATAAAAGTAAACAAAATAGTAAGTAAAAAAATTCTCTTCTTCTTTATCCACGTAAAGCCCACGTCAAATTTTGACTATCATAATTTGGAAGTTACTGTCAATCAAGAAAAGTTGACATTTGCTTTGAATTGCTTCAATTTAGTATGTTAGGCCTTACTAATTGTAAACATTTTATGGTGCAATGGTACTCATTTAAAATATGATTTGTTTAAATTTTATCATAATTTGTCTGTGTAATACAAATGAACTAAAACAATTACTTTGCTCACCCGCGACCTTACAATAGTTACGTTTATGCAAGAAATGTGCGTTCATGCAGTGAGTTTAACATTTGGTAGCATAGCATACGGTTGTGGTAACTCTGAAGATGAGCTCTGGTTGAGTTCGAAACGCGTCAGTGTAGCTTGGTAGTGGTGATGGTTGGGTTTATGTGATTTGTGTGTGTTCGTACAGTGTGGAGGTGGAGGAACTGCATGAACGCACATTTCTTGCATAAACGTAACTATTGTAAGGTCGCGGGTGAGCAAAGTAATTGTTTTAGTTCATTAATATGGACCTCCGCAAAGTAACGCCTGATTCAATAAATTATAAATTGTGTAATACAAATTGTAAGATTTTTCTTGCAGAGACTAAGCTTTTAGCCCGGTTTAGACTGCAAGAAAAAACCGACCAAGTGCGAGTCGGACTCGCGCACGAAGGGTTCCGTACCATTATCTATAAAAACGGCAAAAAATCACGTTTTTTGTATGGGAAACCCCTGGAGTTAAATATTTGTTTTTTTTTTATGTAAATAAATATTCTGTGAATATTTCAAGCGCCTACCTGCTGCCGTTATCAATAACGAGCAAAAACAAGCAAAAAAATCACGTTTGTTGTATGGGAGCCCCCTTAAATATTTATTTTATTCTATTTTTAAGTTTTTGTTGTTATAGCGACATCCGAAATACATCATCTGTGAAAATTTCAACTGTCTAGCTATCACGGCTCATGAGATACAGCCTGGTGACAGACGGACAGACGACAGAGACGGACGGACAGCGGAGCCTCAGTAACCCTAAAAACCCTAAAAACTTGCCAGTTGCATTACATAGCACCGCTCGATTGACAACTTCGAACTCGTTCGCTTTGCAACCCCGCGATACATCAACAACACAATTCAATGCAACTTGCGTAATTTTTCTTGCAGACCTAAACTGTGCTTTATGAGCGCCGAAATTGAATATCCGTCGGCAACGTCAATTGCACCAATTAAAAGTGACATCTAGTGCCCCACGTCTGTCTCAGGGCTGTCACTATGTACAAAAAATATTATGGTCCAAATTTATTTAATATCATCACGTCATGAACAGTCGATAGACTGCCACTGCTAGACATGGATCTCTACCCAAGAATGCTACAATGCGTTCTGTACTGTGGTACTGTGCTCAGATATTTAGGTAGATAGTACGAGGATACGCGCGTGATGCTAAACTTCAATACGTCTTCATACGTGGGTTTATTCTATTACTGTAGCAGGTTTTCTTAAATAAATACTTTACAATATTACTAGGGGCGTTCAATAAAAAGTGAGAATGAGTATGTTATAAACAACTTTTACTAAATGTCATTTTATTTTTCAACATAGTCACCTTTTAGCATAATACACTTAGTATATCTTTTTTCTAAACTAAAAATTCCATTTTTAAAAAAGGTCTCATCTTGAGTACTTAAAAAATCTTGTACTGCAGCGACTACCGCGTCGTCGTCTTCAAATTTCTGGCCTCTCAGGTATTGTTTCAATCTCGGAAATAGGTAGAAATCACTGGGAGCGAGATCTGGTGAATACGGAGGATGCTTAAGGATATCGAACCCAGCATCACGAATTGCAGCCATTGCAACGGCGGACTTGTGTGCCGGGGCATTGTCCTGGTGGAACAGCACAACTTTCAAGAGTTTACCTCGCCGTTTTTCGCGGATTCATTGCGCAATGTCGCTATTTGTTTGGCGTATAAAGTGTCCGTAATAGTGGCTCCATGCTCGAGATACTCAATCATTAACACCCCTTTACCATCCCAAAAAACAGAGCCCATGACCTTACCGGCAGATGGGCTCACCTTGAATTTATTCGGAGTTGGAGATGATGGCCTTTTCCATGTCATAGACTGCAGGTTCGTTTCTGGGTCGTAATGATGGAGCCATGTTTCGTTCATTGTTATAAATCGCGCCAAAAAAAGTTCCCGGTCTTGCTGCATCAGGTTCAAAGCTTCTTGACAAATCTCTAGTCTAGTTTGTTTTTGCGTGTCAGTAAGCATTCTTGGTACCCAACGCGCAGATACCTTTTTCATACCCAAGCGTTCATGTAAAATATTATGCATGCTCCCCGTTGAAATCTTTACATTTTCAGCAATAAAACGAACCGTGACACGACGATCCGCCAAAACTGAGTTTTCGACTTTTTTCACAATTTCTTCAGTTACTGCTGTAGTAGTGCGTCCGGAGCGGGGGTCGTCCATTGTCGATGTTCTTCCACGTCTAAATTCGGCGCACCAACGTGCGACTGTCGAATACGGAGGAGCATTAGACCCTAAAGTGTCCCGCAAATCCAAATTGACTTGGTCCGTAGAAAAATTTTTCAAACACAAGTATTTGATAACGGCGCGCAGTTCAATTTTCTCCATTTTCGCTAACGTACTCAATAGCATTGCAAAGAAATTACCGTATATTTTTTTAAACAAAAGACAGTTAGTTTTTTTTTCATAGCAATCAGCTAGATAGATTAGCTTTACCGGCCAGTATTTAATTTCGTAATATTAAAAGAGTTAGCATCTCATTCTCACTTTATATTGAACGCCCCTCGTATGTCCAGCTCTGTCGGCTGTCGGGAGCAATCTGCCCTGGCTCGCATACCGCTGACGCTTCTAATTTATTTAAACTCTAGTTCTAGAATCACTTACAATTTTTATACATAATAACATTAGACTAACCTGCCAGTTGGACAACATTTAAGGTCGCGACCTTAAATATTCCTGATTCTACGAAAAACCTTCAAATCGTCAGCATAAGCAAGTATTATTTATTTTATTAGCAGTACGGCTGCTCACCGAATCTAAGATTATTTAAAAGCGAAAAAGTTTTTCGGGTGCGCCGGTGGGATTCGAACCCACGTCTCCTGGGTATGCGCCCCAACGGGTGTTCTACCAATTGAACCACGTCGCATCCAACTGACTCCTCCGAAATTCTTAATCGCTTACTTACGCCAACAGTGGCGTGTGGTAACATCCATCGCAACTATTAGAAGCTACGACTCAGTGGGTTCGAATCCCACCGGCGCACCCGAAAAACTTTTTCGCTTTTAAATAAGCAAGTACTTCCGGAGATGTAAGATAAATTGTAATTTATTACATGTATTGTAATTTAAAACCATCTCAAATATAAAGATGAATGGCTTTAATAGCATCGCGTGATAACCCTGGCTACGTCATGCAGGTCACAAGACATCTCAGACCTAGTCATTGTCTAATAGATATCCAGACCGAGCCGGAACCAAAGTCCTATTATAGGAGGTTAGACTTGATGGTTTTGATAAGTGCACTGAGGGTAGACTTCTGCTCTATAGATAGTTAGCAAATAGTTAAATTGTCTTAATTCCATTTTACACAATGTTCAAAGGCTGTATAGATTCAGGCGTTACTTTGCGGAGGGCCATGTTAAAATACTTGAATACGTATGTTGCTCCTCCGTTAAGTAGTGAGGCCAAGTCATGCGCAATAGGTATGTTTTCGTTGAAAAAATGCTTTTTGATGCAATTTTAAATAAAAACGGAAATAAACAACGCAAACGTAACTAAACCCACAGTCAAGAGACCCACCAGCACAGGACTGATTGCTGTGGAATTCTTTGGAGAAGAATTTGTCCAGCAGTTGAGATCTTGTGACTAGTATAATGGCAAAGAAGCCTGCTCCAATTAAGATTCCGTTTTCGCTCAACAAATACGATCCATTTTTGTATAAAAAATACAACTTTTACATAAAATTCTAAAAACAAATGTTTTGGTTTTCATTAAATGATCAAAGTAATCAACGACGGATGGATACAGAAGTAATATAGTGCCCTAACATGTTTTAACAAATTAGAAACTTTTGAACCGTAATAAAAGCAGCGCGCCAGACGAAAAGTACTTCGAAAAAGGAGCATTGTTTAGAAGACAGAAAGTCTTGAAGCTGATCTTATTCACGACTAGAAGTCACGTTTGACGGTATAAATAAGTGAAATGGGAAGCCTAACAAAACACAAGTTAATAATTCAGAAGCTCTCTCGTTCATTAATTACATAACCTAGACCAGTTCGCTCAGGGTGCTTTGTTCGCAAAGTTAGCGGCCTTGAGCTCGTCTTATTTGCACTAAGAGCTTATTCAAGGAAAACGTACCCTTCGGGCATTATTTAACTCTATTTGTACAATGATAATTCTAAGAATTCCAATCTCGCTAATGTGCTTGACTAGCCTTTATCCAAGGCTTGGCACGCGTAAGTTAACCAATTTATACAAATAAATAAAGATGAAATGTTAAAACATATTCGCCAACTACCATTGGTATCGCAGAACGGTTTGTTCAAAGTGTTAAGGCTGACATTGAGAAAATTAGTGCAAAAGCCGTAGTAGACTAGTAGTTTGACCTATGGCCTGTCAAGCAGAGTGTAGTGAGTTCTAACCCGGACTTGCGTCTCTGAGTGTTTTGGAATTTATGTGCAATTACATTTTAAATTTACTATGCGCTTTACCTGGACACACCTTCAAATAAATTCTATGGTGTAGGTGAGTTTGAAGTTCCCAATCCAAACTGAGCCAACGTGAGAACTACAGATCAAGCCTTCTCATCTTGAGAGAAAGCCCGCACGTATGTAAGCTTAGATGATGATGATTATCAACAGAAACAGAACAGATTTAGAATTAACAAAAACAGGACTATGAAAATTTTCGTAGCTTTCAGCTTTCGTGTGAAAAATCGAACCATTTGATGTCTGACCCATCATAGAACTTTTTCACAGTAAGCTTGTCAAGCAATGCGAAACCACTGTGACATTTTCTGTGATAAGGTTCTACAGTGCGTCACGATTCAGTTGATTATACTGCATGTAAAAGCAAGCTTACATACTACCGATATAATCAAAGCTTTTACTAACGTGTTTATTACTCGTATAGCTTTTCCTGTTATAAAAGAAGGCCTACTACTGGATATAAACAGTGATGAAGCATGCACGATAACGAGCCAAGGTTGGCGCCGCGGCGTCTGCGGCCGACGGCGGCAATCGAGAGGAGCCCATCAAATTATTGTTGACGATATAATTTGACGCGTCTCATTATTCAGGAGGTTGACTTCCCAGATTCCGGCACTGACAAATCGAGGTTAATCGATTCAATTAGGATGAACAAAATGTAAATGATATAGATATTTGTATTTCTTAGTTTTTAACACAGACTTCTATGTAAGGTTTTTATATGGCAAGGTTATGATAATTATAGTCGATCGTTCAGCTTGCCCATTGATTTCATGGTAAATGTGTAAACAAATTACTTCATTAGAGATCTTTGTATTGTATCTCACTTAAGTTAATATTACGGAAAGATGTAGCGTAGTTTCGAACAATAGTAATCATAATCATAATATTGGGATCACATTTTAGAGTTCCACAATGTGGTACCCTAGGGCGTGGAAATATTATTGCCTTCTGTTAACTATAAACAAGCATACATCATATTTTATTAAATTCAGTAAAGTATATAATATGTTTCATGATAACAGCAGTTTGTTTGTCCGCAACTATTTTTAATGATTCACTAATTAACTAATTTTAGATTTTATTGTTGAATGAATAAATGACCAAATAATAAACGTCAACTTTATATGCAGCAGAGTCTCCAATTAGGCCAATAACGTTGCCTGTATCTATCCTTTGTCTAAAACCTGCCAAACCAGTATTTCCTAAGCTATCGCACCAGCTGATGCGATTGTCTGGCGCGGGGTAATGCGTTTAGGCGTCGGGACGTAATCGTGTTACCGACACCTCTCTCTGTAGAAAACGCTGTGCTGTGTAGGTGGAAAGCTTTCACTATTTCGGGTACAGTTGCATCTGTATCTATAGCTACTGTAGCACCATTTCCCTGTAAGCGAGTAAATGTTACACCAATTTCTGCAAAAGAAGTCTAGCTTGTGCTTATCAGTTTTAAATGATTCAGGAATAACATTTAACATATTTTCAATGGGATATACATTGATCGCGATTACCTTTAGCGAGCTCCCGTCATTTCAACACGTCTTTCTCGTAAAAAATGTATGTAATACCTACATTCCTATGGCATTTAACTAGCTATTATGAAGGGTTTTCAATGAGCTATAGCATATTTAAAAATAGTACTATGCAAATAATAACTTGATGGATTCGTCAAATATGTTAATGCCAATCTTTTATCACTTTGACGTTGTCCTTACGTAAATACTACCACTGTTTGCGCACTTTTTCGAATGAAATTGGTTACTGTAGCCATTTAAGGGCACATAAAAGGGCGAACAACCGTAGTCCTCGCGCGGTAGTTTAGCAGTCGCTGAAATCTGCCAGGAGATACATATTGTGTATAATGTTAATACATCACGATATTCACGATTTAGTTAAAAACCTATCAACAGGGAGTAGACCTCGCATTTGAACAGTTCGCAACGAAACGGGAAAGGGAACGGAAAAAAACGTCTGGAAAATCTAAATGTCTAGCCATTACGACTACAAAATAAACAGCCGCAACCTTTAGAATCAGACCATAATTAATGCCTAAAATTCACGATCCAGTCAAAATTACATTTCTTTGAGCACGCTACGCTATACGTCTTATGCGGTCCTGTCAACACCTGCCTCTCATATTTCTGCGTCTAAATCGAGTCTTAGACATTAAAATTAAATGTCAAATGACGCCACCACTTCAACAGTCAATCACGAATACGCTAACGTCCTCAGTCTAACATATCCTGTCATGTCATGTCCCAGGGTTGACAGTGAGCTGTAATTAGGCAAAAACAAGGGAATACTATACGACGCCCACAGCCTACAGTTCTGTAGCTCAACCTGTAATTATGGCAAATGCATAACTTTAACGCACGACTCACTACTAACGTTAAATTACCGAGTGCAATATAAATTCTCTTCAACGAACACTTCGAAAGTCTCTTGTATGTAGCTTAGTATGCTCGGGCCTTTTCCTATTCAAGAATAAAATTCAAGAAAAAAAACTAAAAAAACTAGTTCTATTCTGTAAAAATTTGGAAAAATCTTTAACTAATTAGTGCACTTCCATGAGAGTCAAGGTATCTAGCTTCAAATGGGTTAGCCACTCTATTGACAATTTGGTCCTTCCACGAAATATCTAGGACATGAATTTGATTCCCAGTAAAGATATAAGACCTGGAGCCAAATTGAAACAGAAAACGATTACTAATGCCATTACAACAGCAACCAATTCATCCGAGATCGTTAAAAATCGGTGTTAGCTTTTTCCAACAACTCCTTGTTAATAATTAGTTGGACTCGTCGCTACCACTCGACGTCTAGCAGACAGCGTCGAATCATCCCGCCCACATCCTACTCGTCCTCTATATCCGTCCGTCTGTCATGCTTCTAATTGCGGTGAACAAAAACAGTTTAAAAATGGAAACGAATTAGTTTCGAGAAAATGGACGCGTTCTTTATGTGGATGATGTTGTCTGGAGTTAAGGTTAGGCTGAACACGTGATTAAACTAACTGACAAGGTGAAATACGTTGACAATGCGGGTCGTAAATTTCAATGCGGTGAACAATACAATGGAACAACTTTCTTTACTTCAAAAGAGAGTTAATAAATAAAATTTATTGAAATTTATCTTGCTTATATTTTTTACGGTAAGTATCAAAATTTAAGGAAGACTATGCAACTGGTAAACCAAATAATAAAACATTCATTAAAGGTTTTAGGTTGGTGTATTAAAGGTTTCATGCAACTGGTAAACCAAATAATAAAACATTCATTAAAGGTTTTGAACACTGAATGCGTTCTGCGGTCACGGTCAGGTCAAATTGAACGCAGCCCGCTTTATGTATGAACAACATTGTCGGTCTCTATATAATTTTGTATAGATATGCGATCTGATCATGCGGTCCGCACGGTCAGATCACACGCACGCGCAATATTATGTATAGAGACCGACAATGTTGTTCATTCATAATGCGGGCTGCGTTCAATTTGACCTGACCGCGACCGCAGAATGCATCCAGTGTGACAAATCCTTAAAAAATAAATACCTATACCTTTTTTATTTTTTTAGTAAATATGGCCTTGTTTCACGGTAGGCCGATTTTTGTAAAGATGGAGAAAGAAATTAAATTTAAATTTTAATGTTTCACCCACAATATTATTTGACGGAAAGTCCAGTTTCTTTTTAAAATCCAACATTACGATTTGATGTTTTAAAATCATATTTTGTCTTCAAAACAAACTTGTGTTTCAAAGTTAAAGACGTCTAGTAAATATTAAAAGCGTCGGATGTTGGGGTGCAATATCCGAGATTGCACATTTCCGCTTCGGCTTCGGCGCTGGCGCTCGGCTCGGCTCGGCTTTCGGCGAACGCTCATGAATTCGGAAATCACGGCTCGCCGAGGTTTCTGTTTATGTGTTCATAAAAATTTATGACCGAGCTGAAGACAGAGTCGTAAAGGATTACTCCGCGGTATTCCGGTAAATAAGCGAATGCAAAGTAGTAATGGGTTTTATTTAAATATTTCTGATGCTGAAGTAATAAAGTTCTGTTCTGAGGATATAAATATTTTATTACTCTATCACAAAAGCTACCCCAAGCTCATAACTTAACAACTGAAATTGTTTATCATATGAATTGCACAAAATAAGACAGGAATAGAAACTGAAGAGATCATCTTTTCCCACAAACGTCATGTAACGGAACAAGTTGAAATCAAAACAGAAACGACAGAGAATTTTAAGAATTCATGAAACCTTACGTGACTCGTCCCATTTGTCACTCGGGCAGAAAAACACAGATGTTCCCCTCGCTGACAGCATTAAGAAAAACATCTCAAAATTTGTTTCGACGTATCATAAAAATATTTCATCCGTACGATCCACCGACTGAAGGCAATGCGGCACTAAATTATATTTTTTCAAAGAAAAAAGGGCGTAAACATCTCAACGCTCATTAAAAATGTAAATCGAACCCCTTGGCGCAGCCCCGAACGAATCAAAAATTGAAACAACACACCCTGAACGTACCAATTCAAAAACATGGCGACGTTTATACAGACGGCTTGGTGTGTGACCTGAATACTGCACAGCGTTTGATTTCTGATCCCCATTAACTATTGACGGTTTAAATATTTCAATGGTGCCAGCTTGGTGCTCCCTGCTGAGAAATGCCGAGTTGGCTTGCGATCAGAACTGGCGTTATAATAATATTATTTTGATGTATTTGAGCTGATTCGAAATGTTATGACATGTATTTACATGAATACTAATCATACATTAATAATAGCGTGGATGAGTGCGACCTATTCTATATAAATTGGAATATAGTAAACTAGCGATAGCTTGTGACTTCTTTTGCACGGAACTGAAATCTATGGTGAAGCTTGGTAATCTCTAAAAATCTGAATCTAAAATCAGTCACTTTTTCTATCTCTATCTCAATATTTTTGTAACTAAATCTAACTTCTGCAATTATAATCCGAAACTTTCAAACAGCTATTTAAGATGGTGCAGATTGTTTTCAATAGATACTATATTTTGAACAAATGGAGAATAACTTTGCCCCATACGAAAACCCTATGAAGGGTCTAATAAACTCACAAAAACGTGTGAAGTTAATCCCAACGACAAAAGTTACCCTTCAACCAAATCTTACGGTATACGTTTGCTCCACCGTATTGTGAAGTTTAGTGATGGGGAGTAAGGGGGAGGCTGCGATCAAAAGACGCCGACGAAGCTCCATCGGACGACGTCGGCGATGCACTTGTAATTCCAATGAGTTGCGGGATACAGCCAAGACGTATCGACAAAACGAGGATACGGAAGACCCAAGTGCTATAAACGACGTCAGTTGCGCCAGAAGTGTTCCTTCAATACTGAAACATTGTAATTCGACTTATTGACTGACTGGGGCGAGGTGAATGGAGCAATGCTTCCCACGCCGGCAACTGGCTGCTAGCCAACCTATCCTCACAATGGCTGGAACGCTTTTCTGCAAATTACTTCACTTTAGATTTTTTACAGCGGACATGAAATTTTATAATTAGGATGACCCGTTTTGGCGTCTCTCCAATGATTATGATCTTTAATCTTGTTATCAAAGTAATATTACAAGAGCTAGCTACTTTAGAGTAGGCATTTGAGGCAGTTTATAAACACAGATCTGGCCAAACTATTAGGGTTGCTTAATTGACCCTTCCTTGTACATTATTGATTACTTGGCTGGCAGTGTGTCCCCCTAAATTGTGCTGGCATTTCTTATATCAGTTTTCAAATACCAATATTACTCTTGAAACATTTCATCGTGCCTCAAACACATTTTTCTAAACATCTGACTAAGACGTTGTCGGCCCAAGTAAATAAATGTTTTACTGTTGATACGCAAAATTTATACGTATTCAAAATTGAACTTGGCCCTAGAATATTTTTCATAAAAAATGGCCGCAATTTCCTCCAGATAGGCCTACGTTTTGTATGTAGATAGCATAAAGGAAATAGACCATTTTTTACCCCACTGCAAAGAAGGAGGGTTATTTAGTTTAGGCTGCAACGACCCAAATTTAATACTTATCACGAAATTAGTCTAACCATCTTTACTCTATATTCAATTTGAAATATAACATTCAAATTAAGAATCTCTGTTGTTGGTAATTGGCAATCACCGATAAAATACCCAACGAAACAAATTGGCACCCTTCTGATCAGCACGACACTTGTACCGGAGCTTCAAACTACCCTACAAAAAGGAATTAAAGGGGGGAACTGTAACAAATCAGCGCCGAACTAATCGCCGTGTCGTACCGGACAAATCCCGTGGACTGTTGACGGCTGACAGCAATCCGACTCGGATTGGAATGCGGGATCCAATCGGCTGTCCCCGCGTCTGCAAAAAGAGTTAGATGCGAAACACGAATTTCGGAGCGGTATTTGTAGCATCGAAAATTGAATATTCAAGGAAATTAAAGTTCTATACTAACAATCAACATGTTAAATGTCAATATCATCATTTCAGCCATAGGACGTCCACTAATGGAGATAAGCCTCCCTTGTTGATAGCCAATCATTGCGGTTGAAGCGGCTTGCATGCACACCGTGAACCTCCGGCCTTTACTAAACCATCCATCTACCTCGTTGGTAGACGTCCTACGCTGCGCTTGCCAGTCCGTGTCTCCATTGGAGAACTTTTCGACCCGAACTATGTCGGTGTATGTTGAAGGTACAGAGATTGTTTTATCTCACGAGCACGCGCTTCTCATGATTATGTGCGATGACACCTTGTCTGTGTGTGCATAAGCTCACACATGCTCATTACTTACTGCTCGTATTTTATGTAAGATGATAATTATGCCCCTGATCGTTATATCAAATGTTAAATAGTATGCATTTCAATCATCAAACAAAATAGTATTAAAGCTTAATGATATGAGCATTATGACAAAAATTGTTATTCTAAATGAGTTTTATGTAATTTAAACAGTTATGCACTTTGCTGTTAGCAAAACGTTTATTATGTTTAACATTGTTAGTCCACACGTTGTTATGCTTTTTTTTATACTGATTGAACGGCTCCCAGTTATTAGTTCACGCACGTTTTAATTTTACTGACCATTCGTTTGCAATTGTTCGCGCCCATCGATTTGCCATTACTCCAAAACATGTGTCGGAGGCATAAAACGACCGCTTAGCGCTCGTTAATCGCGTTATGTAAATATTCAAAGTGTCCAGTCTGTCGCCAGCCGCGGCCACCCGGACGTGCCGCGACTACCAACAGCGCCAAATGAAGACGCGTTATTTACTCGAGTGACCTCTATAAAAAGAAATGTTTCTCCAGGATTGCACCCCTCCCAGCGGTTGATCCTTGAATTTTAAACAGCGCCGCCGAACGCAACTCTCCTACTGATTTCGGCGTCTAAGGAGAATACTTAATGCGTGATGCGGACGTGTGACGAAACTACAATATTGAATTGTAGATCCGGACGTTCCGTTAGCGCAGCTTGTTGTGCGGTGGGATCAAAGGGAACTTCCTTGTACGCTTTACTGTTCGCAGATGAGTTTTTTTATCGAGATGGGGATTACCAACACCATGTGAGAAATGCATCTTATAAACTGACCCGTGATTGACCCTTATGACACTTTTTTATGTTAGAGAGGCCAGACAAACGAACTAGAGGGTCACCTGATGTTAAATGATCACCACTGTCCATAGACACCCGCAGCACTTTACGCGATGCCAGTGCGTTGTCGGCCCTAAAAGGGAGAGGAAAAAGAAAAGGGAATAAAGGAGGGGGAGAGGTATTGGGCTCCCGGCGCTCTCACTGAACGTGAGAAACGCAGCAGCAGCTTCACGCCGGAGTTCTGTGAGAGAGTGGTACTGCCCCGGACGAGCCGGCCCATTCGTGATGCAGCGGCTAGCTACAACATGGCTTTACCACTACTAAAACTTGTTGAAAAATGCGGGAAGAGGCTATTCGCTCCATGAGGATGATCAGATGGTGGGAGCGAAGAGTTTGTATTAGGAAAGATGAAGTGAACCCTTTTCGCGGGTCAATGGAATACTAACCACATTGATGAAGACGCTCCCCGGGCCTGGATGTCCGTATAGACTTCTGGAGTAGTTTTGTATTGATTTAAAATAAGGAAGCCCCTAATCACTTTAATGTCCATATGCTGAATACAATTAAGTCTAGATTTAGTTAAAAGTGGAAGCTTGACAATTCTAGATATTTAGCTACTACTAAACCAAGCTTGACGCTAACACGAGATTTAATTCATTTATTTAATTTTTGACGGCCGGATAGCCTAGTTGTTAGAGAACCTGACTACGAAGCTTGAGGTCCCGGGTTCGATTCCTGGTCGGGGCAGATATTTGTGTGAAAAATACGAATGTTTGTGCTCGAGTCTTGGATGTTAATTATGTATTTATCTATATAAGTATGTTTATCCGTCGTCTAGTACCCATAGTACAGTCAACGTTATAAATAAGTGATCACTTTTGTACCTTGTCACTTTCAGACGTTACATAATTTCGTATTAATGAACTAAAACAATTACTTTGCTCACCCGCGACCTTACAATAGTTACGTTTATGCAAGAAATGTGCGTTCATGCAGTTCCTCCACCTCCACACTGTACGAACACACACAAATCACATAAACCCAACCATCACCACCACCAAGCTACACTGACGCGTTTCGAACTCAACCAGAGCTCATCTTCAGAGTTACCACAACCGTATGCTATGCTACCAACTGTTAAACTAACAAACCAAAACAAATGTTTTAACTTGTCACTGTAACTTCTCAAGTACCCACTTTATTTTTCTTATTCTCAAACTACCCCACAAAAATTAACTTTTATTGACATATTATAAAACTACCTTGAATTTTTTTTTTTTTTTGTTTATTTATTTATAAGGCATATTTAATTAATACTAACTGTTCAAATTCGACCCAAGTCGCAGTAAAGGAGAAGATACTAAATTTACCTGTTCATTAATAATAGACCCCATAGTGTTGTACCTAATTATTTCCATGCATTCCAGAGCATCCAGACGCAACCCCTTGCCGCAATAATGTAACACTTCATAAGAATCTGAATCTAACAATGAATGATTTGATTCCAACAAATGTTTTGCAAAATTCGATCTATCTGGATGCTCATTCCTATATGCCGAAACATGCTCTTTAAATCTAGTATTAAAACTTCGGCCTGTCTGTCCTACGTATATCCCATTGCAGTCATTACAAGAAAGCTTGTATACCCCCGATCTAGTTCCCTTATCTACCTGTTCTTTGTGGTTACATAGCCTAGAGTACAAAGAGTTGTTAGTCTTAAAGGCAACATTAATATTGTTTGATTTAAAAAAAAAAAAAAAAAATTCAAGGTAGTTTTATAATATGTCAATAAAAGTTAATTTTTGTGGGGTAGTTTGAGAATAAGAAAAATAAAGTGGGTACTTGAGAAGTTACAGTGACAAGTTAAAACATTTGATTTGGTTTGTTAGTTTAACAGTTGGTAGCATAGCATACGGTTGTGGTAACTCTGAAGATGAGCTCTGGTTGAGTTCGAAACGCGTCAGTGTAGCTTGGTGGTGGTGATGGTTGGGTTTATGTGATTTGTGTGTGTTCGTACAGTGTGGAGGTGGAGGAACTGCATGAACGCACATTTCTTGCATAAACGTAACTATTGTAAGGTCGCGGGTGAGCAAAGTAATTGTTTTAGTTCATTAATATGGACCTCCGCAAAGTAACGCCTGATTCAATAAATTAATTTCGTATGGCGTTTCAAACATGACGTTAAAGTGATAAGGTACAAAAGTGATCACTTATTTATGACGTTGACCCTACAAGCTTTGCTTAGTTTGGGACCAGGTTCAATTGGTGTGAATTGTCCCGTGATATTTATTATTTCATTTATTATTTATTTGTAAGCTTTAATTTACAAATGTACGTATCCTCTTGATCTCGTCGAAGTTCACTCAATTTGATAACTTTATTATCGTCCCTAAACGTCGTTTCCATTCCCCTATCTTAGTGATAGTTCATAAACTGTTTCCATTTATCACCCGATTCACTGCGACACATTTCTAGCAACATTTGTGCTCATGCATATTTGAATGCATTAAAATTAGTGAGTTGCTGCAGTGTAGCAATCTGTCAAGGGCATTAGCGGGGTCCATGTAGGGAGGGGTCCAGAGCTCCGAGGGACTCCCTTGAATGCAGAATGGACTACGGACGGGTTACCATTTATATCTAAATGCTAAGTTTGCCGGGTTTTATTAGACAGGGGATTTCTTTATTTAATGTAAGACGTGCTTGCTTGCCAGCTTCTGGTATTGCTTGTATTTGAGACTGATTTTAGAAGACATTCTTAGACACAATAAGACGTTACACTGTTCTTTTATACTAAGTACGTCGAAACGAATCAAGAATATTTCGGCCTTTTCCATTCATGGAGACTTAAGGATTCAAATAGCTGTAAAAACGCTGTGGTAACTAGTGTTTTGAACAAAGGTTTCTCAAGCAAAGGGTCGTCGGTTCGAGCCCGTACTCGCACCTCTGATTTTTCGAAATTTATGGGCAAAATTAAATTTCAAATTTACCATGAGCTTTACAGTGAACGAAAACATCGTGAAGAAACCTGTACGTGACTACGAAGAAATTCAATGGTGTGTGTGAAGATACCAATCCGCACTGGGCCCGCGTGGAAACTACGGCTCAAGCCTTCTCATTTTGAAAGGGATCACGAAACTTTAATACGTGAGTTGGTTAATGATAATGAATAAGTCATTTTTTTTAAATTATTGAACAACAGTTAATAAATCACAAATCTCCTTAAGACCATTTGAAACATTAAATGAAATACAGCCTTTATCTTCCCAATAAATCACGCAGTAATCTCTTACGATTTGCATAGCGGGATTGATTGCATCGCCGCGTAATTGCGATCGGAATCAATAAGGTTTAGTTAGTCACTCGTTTCGCTGCCATTAGATGCCGATCGTTGAAGGAGAGTCAAAGCTAGTTGACTGGGCAAGATAAGAATGTCAGTGATCAAATGTTGAACCAGCCTGAAAGGATGGAGTACTTAGCTTGTTTAGCTTCATGAGTATACCTAGATATTTTTAACAATAACATCGACAATCCTGTTATCGATACGTATCACTTCAACGTCATAAATAAATACAATAATATGTAGTAGGTATTCGGAAATTTTCACAATGTCCTACAACTCATCGGTGTAAAAATGGCAAAATAATTAATACCAACATTAAGTAAATAAATGTTTTTAAAATGCAGACTTTTGTAAGTATTTTCTTTGCTTAGCAATGCGAAAAAATTGACAGTGATTTATGTAATTTTTTTTCTTCTTCAGTGAATAAGGACAATGAATGTAAAACGTTTTGATTACTTTACTTAACGTTACGGATTGGGATCTTCCCACACACCATTGAAATTCTTTGCAGGTGTGTGCAGGTTTGCCTTCATCGTAAAGCTTATGGCAAATGTCGAATGTAATTACGCACACTTTCGAAAAACTCAGAGGTGCGAGACAAAACACTATAGATCAAACCACCATAATCTATTGATGGTAAAGGCACCGTCAGTTTTCTTTTCAGCTCGAAATCCGTGAACTTGTCTGAAATCCACCATGATCATAGTTTGCTACACTAGTATTTAACAGCAATATTGTCACTGTAAGTGCTGCTAAATTTAGGTTACACGAGCAGTTCAGTTAATCCTTAATACCACTATAACAGGCGGCTGTGCTAGGACAAATTATGATGAATATTATTTAAACTAAACGCAATTTACATCTTGTATAAGTAGTATTTGTAGTAGGTTTTATGATCCGTAAACTCATTGGTGTCGGCTCTTGCAGGAATAAATATTTGTAGTTATGTTCCGTTTACAGCTCGTTCTGTATTCTGTATAAAATTAAAGTGCTACGTCTCTGAATAACGGTTAAATAGAAAGTTTTCATAGCGATATTAAAATACGACATTTATCTGCTACCGGAAAAAAATAAATCCTTTTTTTTGCTATAATGCAACCACACGTGGAACTCGGCTACATTTGAGAAAGAGACATGATGCAGTCATGATGGCATTTAGAATGCTAAAATGTCAACTATGATTCGCGGCAGAGAATTGATACCATGTTTTTTGATTTTTGAATCTTGTATCTAAAGACATTCATTGCTTTCGGTTTATCTGCTTGTTAGCCTTTCAAAGAGCACTGAAAATATCATAGCTGCTGATTTATTTTAGACTAATATGTTACAAAGATGTAATCATTGGTCAGCAACTTTAGGAGTACACGGTAAGTCACTTAAACAACAGCTAAATAAAAACTACCAAGGTCCTTTTTCACTCGACTGTCGAAGAGGGGTTATATTTTTCGAACGTATGTATTTATGTATGTATGTATGTAGCTATCAGTCTTTGGCACGCCCTGCTTTGAAGTGTGAGGTGTCGTTAGATTCGTTTCAGTTGCGCGAGTGACATAGGATATATATTTTCCTGGAATTCTTATGGGAACGGGAATTATACAGGCGGGTTTTTTTTCATCTAGTACATATATATATATTTTTCTTAATATACCCCCGACGGAGTACATATTGAAATTAATTAAAGTTATACCCTCAATTTTGGTGGAATCATCGGTTGTATTGATGGAGCTATATTCTTACCACCAAGTAACTGGATCTCCATTCCCTACCTTATATTTAGCGTGAACGCTTTACTTTTTTAATAAATTATTTCATTTTTAAAACCTTTGCAGCCGGAATAGCGCCATGAATCGTGACTGGGACTGAATGCAGCGAGCTAATTGTGTTTTACGAGAATCTGACCGACAATAACTGCTGACCTATTGCGAACATAGCTATTGCTCATTGCTTAGTGTCGGAGTAAGCAGTCGTGACTCGATCTTTGCCGGCGTCTCAATTATCATAACACGTACCGTTAGACTTGCAGAATGTCACAGGTTGATAATTGTTATCAATTTCAGTTCTAGCTGTTTTCTTAGAGGGCTTACTTGTAAAGTCTTCAAGATTATTTAGATTTGTATCTACGTAGTTTTAAAATTAATCTACAAGATGAAATTTAAAACGTGATACAAATTTAGTATTACTAACTCAGTTAATGCTGGGCAACATAATGCATTAACTCGGTTGTTAAAATAAAGGATGTTCATACTTTGTTGAAATTAAACCTCAAATTAAATAAGACAAATTAAAACAATATGTATTACACAGTATGTATTATATTGTCCAGCATTAACTAATATCACGGGACAATTCACACCAATTGGCCTAGTCCCAAACTAAGCAAAGCTTGTACTATGGGTACTAATAGACAACGGATAAACATACTTATATATAGATACATACTTAAATACATATTAAACACCCCAGACTCGAGCAAAAACATTCGTATTATTCACACAAATGTCTGCCCCGACCGGAAATCGAACCCGGGACCTCAAGCTTCGTAGTCAGGTTCTCTAACAACTAGGCTATCCGGTCGTCAACTGAGTTCGAAACACTCATTTTGTATTAAAATTAAAATTTTACCTGCAAAATAGTCGGAACTATATTTGAATCAAAAAAACCGATTAAAAATACTTACAGGGATTCACGTCGGTTGGAGTCTATATTTAAAAAATTAAAAATCATGAAACAATTGACACCAATCGACCTAATCCTACAACTAAGCAAAGCTTGTACTACTTATAAATATAAATAAACATTATACCTACATATTAAACATCCAAGACTCACAAACATTCGTGTTTTAACATTAATTTTCTGGCCTTAGCAGCCAGGTCTGAACTAAAACTCCATATAAAGTCTGAAACAGACTAAAAAAAAATCTCCCCAAACTATTCCAAATCGACTTGACTTTACACTACTCATTATTAGCTTAAAATGACCTGAGGAACCTATGTTTTAAATCTGTCACGATACTCACTAGCCGCGGTGTATATTGATACTTCCAATTAAATAAACAACAGAGCAGTCACCTTGTTTTTCTCAAGCCTGTCGTTTCCCCACGCCCTGCGACGGTCGCCAGACCAGTCGACTTATTCCAGTCGCCAAGAGTGATGGCGGACGCGGAGTGCATGCGGCGCTAACGAATTCATCGCTCACGCAGCTTTTAGTTTTCTTACTCCTAGGATTCCTTCTCCATGAGTTGCTTGGGGTTTTCGAAGTGTTTGTTTCTGTGGTATCATCAGCATTTTCTAGGTTTCAAAATTGACAAATGTTTAAAAGCTTTTTATTAACTTGCAATGTATGTATGTACGGGTCAAATCTTGGAAGTTAAATCTGACCCACTTCTAGTGGTCGGATTGACTTGAAATTTGGTACACTTAATGTAGGTTGGATGACAATGCAAGTACAGTTCACAAATAGAACAGTCAGCGAAAGAGCTCGTTTTTTAGGCGTTTATAAACTGGTACCAACGAAACAGCTTATAAAATTGATGATCTTAATAAACCGTGGATAAGAAACGCTTTACTAAATATTAGTTAAATTTGTGCAAGAACAAGAGGGTAACAGTATAAAAAAGAAAGCGGATGTAAGAGGGGCCCCCCATAAATAACGTCACATATGGGGGGCGGGGGTATTTGGGACCACTAAACAAAATAATTCCTACTATCATTGCATCGGTTTTCAGTTGGATTGGAGTTTGGATAAGCATCTATTCAAAAATATTTGTTCCCAGGAGTTAATAAATTAGTGCTTTCTTTGGAAAGAACGTAGCGTTTCGATTCCTCATGTTCATTGCATTTATCGAATTACCTTGTTCAAGATGCATGCTAAAATGCACTGCTTGTTCCATATTTAGAAAATCAACCCATTAAAAACATTGCTATATTTTCTAAATGTTTTATACACGGAACCAAACTCGAAACCTCTCTTCCCTTCTCGGTCCCTCGCTGCACTTGTCACCCCTTATTAATCCGCGCCATCTAGGTGATGAAGTATGAATCGCATTAAATCCCCGATGCGCCGGAGTGCGCCTTGTAACGCGGCCATAACTCAAGCTTGTCCGGGCAAACGTCTAAATGAAGAACTCGAGAATGACGTGAAGCTAAATTGTCATTTAAAGAGAGCGACAAAAGTCAGGTTGACATGAGAACAAGTATGCTGAGAATTAAGTTTTGTTTGACTAATTAACTTCTGTCAAAAAGGAATAATGACACTATCAATGAACTGACGTCCTTTTTATGAGCTAGCACGATACGGTTTTCCCTTAGATTTTGTATGTCAATACTAGCTATTATTACTAGTAATGAGGTGACTTATTTGCCAATTCAGTCGATTGATTATTTATTTGTTTAAAGCAATGAATGAAACCTGGGGCTAAATTCAGGAACGGCCCAACACGGTTTGCGAGCGGTAATTTAATCGTTTGGGAGAGGACAGGAATGGGCGGAGCTTGGGATGAGCTTTATTTTCCTGTTAATTCACTTTGTAAATAAATAAATGAATAAATAAATAAATAAGGCTCATCCCAATCTCAGCCCAAACCTCTCGCAAACCAGTGATTTTTGGCGTTCTTGAATAGCAGATCATTCCTATCCTCTTGCAAACGATTGAATTACCGCTCGCAAACCATGTTGAGCCGTTCCTGAATGTAGCCCTTGTTAGTAAGGAGATCTCAAATCGCATCAGACCCGCGTGAGAACTACAGCCCAAGCTCTCACATTCGGACAGGAGGCCTGTGCCTGCTGAAGCCCACTATTCTTGTTTGAAAAAAATACCGAGACATTGAGTTTCCTATGCTTCAATCCAGTTCTTTATCCATCTGTACGCCAAGTTTCATCTAACAATCTAAATCTATACTAACTATAATAACTGTAACCCTATTTCATAAATTGAAACTCTAAGCTTTCACTTTCTTGACATACAACTAGGAAGGACTCCCATAAATCACACATAAACTTGAACAACCAAAGCAGGCGTCACACGAAAGCGAACCTATTGCCTGTAACAACAGTTCTGAACAAGCGAAGGTCAAACACAAATCCGAAACAAGCGACGCGCGACCGCACGTTGGCCCAACGTTGGCGTTGTGGCCAAACGTTCACAAACTTATGACATTGTTTCGAATCAGTTACAATAACATTTTGATGTTTCGCGTTATTGTATAAACGATGTTTTGGAAGCAGTGGCTCCTTAAATATATACACGGAACGTTTGAGTTTTGGTAAGTAGGAATTAATGATCGCGGACTAGCTTTATCGCTTGTTTTTGCTCCTGTTGATGAACAGAAAATGGCTAACTCGCAAATTTCTTCTTAATGCACCTTTGAAGCCGTGGTGGAAGCCTATATGGGACAGTGGGACATTTAGCAGTTTTTATGCGGCGAACGATAAAAGTCATTATTCATTATAACAGGTGCTTATGAATGTCCAAGGATCTACATTCGGAAAAACCCTGTTGAGAAGAATCCGTTAAGAAACTCAACGAGCTATATTTTTTAAACAATCGTAGTTTCATTTCCCAACTGTTTTTTTTTCTGAAACTGTAAACTATTCAGGATATATTTCAGGACTGTCCTGTAGGTTAGGTTAGGTTAGGTTTTTTTATAGCAATCCTGAAAAGTTTACAGTTTCATAAAAAATAAACAGTTGCCAAATGAAACATTTAGCAAATGAATCATTTGGAAAAAATATAGTCGCGAAACATTAGTAAACCCATTATCAGAATCATAGTGAAAAAATACGGATAACTCACGTTTATGAATGAAGTGTGCGTTTGGCAACCGCAGTGCCGTGTTGCTCTAAGAAAAAGAGCTACGGATTAGCCCGAAACATGACATGTAGAACTTTAAAGCAGATCTACAATGTTATTTAATTACATGCCTATAAGCTCTTGTCTGCACCCTTACGCATTACGGTCAGATTTATTCGCAGAGACGCTGAAAAACAAAATGAACAAAGAATAACAAATCTCGAAGACCTAATACTTAACATGATGATCTATCTAGAAGTCTCGACACAAATACTCGACAATTGTCTTATTGGCGACGTAAATCAGCTGCCGCGATAAACCGTCTGTGAAGAGACAGAATTATATTTGGCTCACTACGTCTGTGTAGTACAGGGACTTATTTGTTCTCAAGACAACTTATTGCTTTAAGACAGATAAGTTTAATTTTATTTTTAGACCCCAAAGATTTATGATGGAAAAATGAATAAAAACTCCGGACAAAAGTAGCCTAAAGACTGATCGGCAGATGTGTATTAACTCAGCCTGATTATCGACGTGCAAAATCACATTTGAACTATACCATGAGCTTCTTTACGGTGTAAAAAAAATCGTGATGTAACTTTCACACACCTGCGAAGGAATTGGTGTGTATGAAGTTTCCAATCTGCTCTGGGTCCGCCAAGCCATTTCATTCTAAAACGAAGCCTATTATCTGCTGTGAAACGTTTGTAAGTAACAATTTTTATGCGGTGATCGATAAAAGCAATTTGCGATTTGTTAGAGCGTGCAAGTTCAAGGTGGATGCTAGCCGCTTCCAACCTTAATGATTGGGTATCAATCTATGTCCAGCAGTGGACGTCCTACAGCTGAAAATAAACAATGATGATGATAATGAACAATAAAAAAAATCTAGACTCTTTATCGTTTACCGTTTAAAAACTGTCATCTTCTTCTTGTGTCATCTTAATTATCATTTTGTCAACTCAACTAATTTTTACAAGCATTCATTTACCTTTATTCTTTCACTTGTACCATAGATGTCAAGCCAAAAAGGTTTTACAATACAATACAATACAATGACTCTTTATTGTACACCACAAGTAATACAATACAGAAAAACAAGTACAGTACAGTAGGTAAGCAATGGTCAGCCTTATCGCTTCGAAGAGATCACTCTTGCAACCTTTAAAAAACCGGCCAAGAGCGTGTCGGACACGCCCAAGGTAGGGTTCCGTAGCCATTACGAAAAAATCAAGTAATATTTTTCTAAGGATTTCGTATGTGTACGGAATCATCCAAGTTTAGGTATGTTTTATACCTTAGGCTACTATTTATTCTTAAACTACAAATAATTTCCAAGCAATCTTAGCCGCTATAATTTTCCTAGTAAATTTGATATATTTACTACTATTCTGAATTTTTTCAAATTTTTCCACCCAACAGTTTAGATTTTAGAGGGGGGGGGACGGTCGATTTTAATGAAAATTGACACTTTAAAGTTGAATTTTTCGCAAACAGATCACTGAATAGAAAAATCATTTTAGCAACCCCGCAATGGTTTTAAAAGACCCCCCCCCCTTTACGTCTATGGGAGGTACACTAAAAAAAATTATTTTTTATTTTTTATTTTACCACTTTGTCGGCGTGACTGATATATATATTCATCCCAAATTACAGCTTTCTAGTACTAACAGTCTCTGAGCTTAGCCGCGGACAGACAGACAGACGGACAGACATGGCGAAACTATAAGGGTTCCTAGTTGACTACGGAACCCTAAAAAGAAAGAAAGCAAGGAATGCATTTCAGCAGGTGGTGCAATATAAAATTAATACTAATAAAAATCAGACATTTTGGTAAAACAACTAATTTAATAACATCCAATAATACACATCATAAAACATACATAGATAAGTGCTACACAATATACTAGGGGCGTTCAATAAAAAGAGAGAATGAGTATGTTATAAACAACTTTTACTAAATGTCATTTTATTTTTCGACATAGTCACCTTTTAGCATAATACACTTAGTATATCTTTTTTCTAAACTTAAAATTCCATTTTTAAAAAGGTCTCTTCTTGAGTACTTAAAAAATCTTGTACTGCAGCGACTACCGCGTCGTCGTCTTCAAATTTCTGGCCTCTCAGGTATTGTTTCAATCTCGGAAATAGGTAGAAATCACTGGGAGCGAGATCTGGTGAATACGGAGGATGCTTAAGGATATCGAACCCAGCATCACGAATTGCAGCCATTGCAACGGCGGACTTGTGTGCCTGGACATTTTGTCCTGGTGGAACAGCACAACTTTCGAGAGTTTACCTCGCCGTTTTTCGCGGATTTCATTGCGCAATGTTGCTATTTGTTTGGCGTATAAAGTGCCCGTAATAGTGGCTCCATGCTCGAGATACTCAATCATTAATACCCCTTTACCATCCCAAAAAACAGAGCCCATGACCTTACCGGCAGATGGGCTCACCTTGAATTTCTTCGGAGTTGGAGATGATGGCCTTTTCCATGTCATAGACTGCAGTTTCGTTTCAGGGTCGTAATGATGGAGCCATGTTTCGTCCATTGTTATAAATCGCGCCAAAAAAAGTTCCCGGTCTTGCTGCATCAGGTTCAAAGCTTCTTGACAAATCTCTAGTCTAGTTTGTTTTTGCGTGTCAGTAAACATTCTTGGTACCCAACGCGCAGATACCTTTTTCATACCCAAGCGTTCATGTAAAATATTATGCACGCTCCCCGTTGAAATCTTTACATTTTCAGCAATAAAACGAACTGTGACACGACGATCCGCCAAAACTGAGTTTTCGACTTTTTTCACAATTTTTTTTTTTTTTTTTTACATAAAACTGACCCGTGATTGACCACTATCTCACCTGATGAAAAGTGTAGATGAGGCCAAAGGTGTACCTCACTGGTTCAGTAACAGCCTATTCACTCTAGCCTTGAAGAGACCTTAGGTTGTATTTATCAGGAAATACAGACGACGGGAGCGAATTCCATTCTTTAGCAGTTCGCATTAGGAAGGATGACGCGAAGCGCTTCGTACGGGCCACTGGAATACTAACCACATAAGGATGAAGACGCTCCCCCCGCCTGGATGTCCGATGGTGAAATGGAGATGGAGGAAATAAATCATGTAATTCCTGCGCACACTCTCCAAAATGTATCCGATAAAAAACAGACAAACAAGCAACTCGACGACGGTGCTCGAGGCTCTTTCTTCAGTTACTGCTGTAGTAGGGCGTCCGGAGCGGGGGTCGTCCATTGTCGATGTTCTTCCACGTCTAAATTCGGCGCACCAACGTGCGACTGTCGAATACGGAGGAGCATTAGACCCTAAAGTGTCCCGCAAATCCAAATTGACTTGGTCCGTAGAAAAATTTTTCAAATACAAATATTTGATAACGGCGCGCAGTTCAATTTTCTCCATTTTTGCTAACGTACTCAATAGCATTGCAAAGAAATTACCGTATATTTTTTTAAACAAAAGACAGTTAGTTTTTTTTTTCATAGCAATCAGCTAGATAGATTAGCTTTACCAGCCAGTATTTAATTTCGTAATATTAAAAGAGTTTGCATCTCATTCTCACTTTATATTGAACGCCCCTCGTACTTGTAAATAAATGGACTATAATATAATTCTCAAGCACGAGATAAGAGATAGTGTTGCTTGAGCATAGATTAGTTTAGTCTTAGTGCACGAACACCTAGTAAGATTGTTACGGAGTGGCCTATCACCCGCAATATCATACATAAAGCTCCATTTTCCCAACCCCAATGCCAACGTCAAAGGTAAATAAGATCTTATTCCACAAGATCAGCAATTCATCATGACCACCGAACCCTGGCACACCTCGCCGCTCAAGAGCGCAATACCGAATAAAAACCGTAAAACTGCTCTGGCAAGTTGCCAGCACGCCTGTCTTCGACTCTCCACATTGCTTATTAGTTTTTGGAGTATCAAGTTTCGACTAATAGCTTACTGTATTGGAACCATGTCTGCTTTAACAAAATAAGGAGCATTGCGTAGTTTATTTTGCGTTATGTCTCTGAGTATAGTTACAATTGTTTGCTAGACATCAAAAACTCAATTACTGTCCGAAGTAGCCGTCTAAATTCAGACAGTTAGAATTCTGTTAAAGATTCAAATATAATAGAATATTATTAAGGCTTGAGCGCATTGAAATTAGTGTAGTCGGGTAAGAAAAGGTTTCTCGCCTTAAAGTAGACATTTGCTTACAGCAAGGCAATTGTTAGTCCTGTCAATATTTTAATTCAAATGGGCCAATATCGCATTAACGTTTCTATTTTTCAAAAAGTGCTAAAGTGTCTGTAACTTGATAAAGGAATCAATCAATAATAACTGAGGAAGGTTTTCGTACCCGACTGTATTTATACTTAGGTTTGTCGAAAACATTACAAGTATTGTATGTTCAAAATATGTTAAGTACACAGCCGTGGAAGCCTAGTGATTTGACCTATGGTCTCTCAAGCAGAAGATCGTTGGTTCGAACTCAGCCTCGTACCTCTGAGTTTTTCAGAATGTATATGCGAAATTACGTTCTAAATTTACTAAGAGCTACATAATAATATTATTATAGTGAAGGAAAACGTTGTGAGGAAAGTTTAATACGCTTGGAAGAAATTCAATGGTGTGGTGGTCATTCTGAGAGGAGGCCTGTCTCTTGCAGTGGGGCGTAAATAGGCTGAGACGACGAATACACTCACACAATTCGTTTTAGCTTTTTTTTTGACAAATTTTTTCATACGAAAATTATTTCTTTTTGGGGTTGGATTAATGTCACTAAACGTCTGTAGGTAATTTTTTATATATTTTTTTAATTGCAGTGAGCAAAATTTTTCCAATATGGTTGATGTTCACAGTTTACCGCAAACAAACACACCTGATGAAAATTTTTACAGGGGTGTTAAATATTAATAATACTGACCTAACCACCTGATAAAAATTCCAGTTTAGACCTGCAACTGAAATCTTGTAAGATGCTTTACATTGCGGCGGGCGATTAATCACTTCAAGCTCATTTAAATTGCAGCTTCGCAACGATTTTCCTTACAAATCTAAACTGGGCTAAATATTCCAGCTTAGTTTCGTGACATCTTGTAATTAGCTCCGTTTAAAACAGCCTAAATGTACTGCCCCCAACTTTGCTCAGGAAGCATATCCCTATCACATTTCATAATTGCTTTAAGAAAAAAAGAAGTGTGGAACCATGTGTTCTAAAATTTATCACCACCACAACACGACAGTAATAACTACGGGCCTTAAAAAGCAACAGCATCGTGCTGCATTGCGCTGCCGCATTGAGCTCCGCAGAGACGGTCTCTTATCCATTTAACTGTGTTTTTATTTGTTTGTTTACTAACACTCTGTGGATATTCTGTTTGTCCGAAATAAAAAATGAATCTAAAAAAATTGAAATGTTTAACTGGGGAGAATGCCAGTTTGAACTATGCTGTCAACATTTTGAATAACGGCCGCTAAGAAGTAAATCCTGACACATTGCGCAACTATAAAGTTTCTAAATATTGTCAATATCAACCATACAAAAACATAGCATTTTATCCCGATGGGCCACATTGTCAATTGGCTAAGTAAAGTTTTTTGAAGAGATGCTAATTATATTTTTTTTCGACAGTGGTCGACTTCAACACCAAGAAACTGCAGCTGTTTTATTTTTATCTCCTTTTATTTATTGGAAATATTTTTTTAAGTGTTCGAGATGACATTTGTGAGATTTTATGGCTAACAAGCGGTTCGTGCTCAGTACTAAGAAGAAATAGAAAAAAAAAACGAATTCAACTGTCGCTTCTGTCAATGTCAAATGAAATCTAACCGTTTGCGTTTCGTTTGCTTTGCGTTGTCCAAGAAGCAGTTCCAAAATAGTGATCGAAAGTATTCAATCGTGACGTGATCCAATTATTGTGCATAAGTTGTGGAGAAATGCGGTAAAATTTAAAGTCCGGATTTTATGCGGAGGTCGATAAAAATAGTAAAAAAATCACACTGAGCACACCAAAACGCAAAGCAAACGAAACGCAAACGATTTGACATTGACAGCAGTGACAGTTCACTTCGGTTTTTTTTTCTGTTTCTACTAAGTTCTGAGCACGAACGGCTTGTCAACCATAAAATCTCACAAATGTCATCTCAAACACTTAAAAAATATTTCCAGTAAACAATAGGAGATAAAAATAAAACAGCTGCAGTTTCTCAGTCTCCAGAACGCCGACTGCCGAAAAAAAATATAATTAGTACCTCTTCAAAAAACTTTAGTTAGCCAATTATTCAAAAACTTCATGTCTGTGCATTGTGCAAATGTGCCTATCAGATTTACGTCTTAGCAGCCGTTGACTACATACTTTTAGGGTTGTTTTGAATATTTCATCAATGCTTCGGTTAGTTTTAATTAACACCCCTGTGAAATTATTCGCCGGGTTTTCGTACATACATGTATGTATAATGTTTATTATTATTTATTTATGTATTATTCTTTGGTACGTCCTGCAGCCTAAATGGCATGATGGATTTTAAAATATGAGGTGTCATTAGATTAGTCTCAGTTGAAACAGTGACATCGGGTATAAATTTTCCCGGAATTTCCGTGGAAACGGAAATCACGCAGAAAAAAACGGATTTACGATACTACTTACACTATTTTAAAACTTCCCATTGAGTTTTAGTTGGAATTTCGTACTCATATGTAAATCGGGAACCCAAGACGGCCATAAGTTGTGAGCAACTACATGTGCGTGTACACCTCGATACAATGAACATTAATAATGCAGTCTATTATTGAATTACTGGCTTATCACAGCAATAACCATAAATGTCACTTGGCCTTCTTGACCCGTAGTAAATTCAAATCCAATCAATATGTACATGCAGAGAAATATTGTCCTTACGACATACCAGCTTGCCGGCGGCTACTGGAGGCGCGTGCGATGAAAACGTAATGAGGAGTCATTAATAACACCTTTACATTACGTATTTGAAAATCGTTAATACATACCAAGCAGGTTCACATGGCAAAAAATAGAGAAAAAAAAGAAATCAAGTGAGAGATTTATTTACACATTTGATAGGAAAAGATACCTTTAACGACCGCCTTAGCCTAGTTGGTAGTGACCTTGCCTACGAAGCAAGAGGTCCTGAGTTCGAATCCCGGCATTTATTTGTGTGATGAGCACGAATATTTGTTCCTGAGTTATGGATGTTTTCTATGTATTTAAGTATTTATTTATCTATATAAGTATGTTTATCGTCGTCTAGTACCCATTAGTACAAGCTTTGCTTAGTTTGGGACTAGGTCGATTTGTATAAGATTGTCCCCTAATATTTATTAATATTTATTTATTTTATTTATTTATACAGATAAAAACATCCAATAGTAGGTATAAACGGGGCCTCACTCGCCATAATGTTGCGCCAAGCCATAACTCTATTTTTTAGTGGGACCCATTTCCCATTTACAAACTACAAAGTTATTCACACTGATGACACGAACGCCAGCGGAAAGTACAGTTCACAACGAAAAAATTACGCGTCAATTCTGCAATCAACAGATGGCATTGTCCAAGCGAACGGTATGCTTTGAAAATGCTACCGTAACATTTTTTCAGGCAAAACTCTGTGATGCAAATTTTTCAAGTGAAGGTATTTCTAACGCGGGTTGAGACTAGTGCTTATTATTCGAACATAGCACGTTCAATAAAAGCTTACAAAAATAATCTCCTTCACCTGCGTGGAAGCTTCCTGGAAATGGAAGTTGAATATACTAGCGTACTGGTTCTCTCTTAGCATCACATTAATAGTACATGGGTATTAGGTACCGCATTAACTACGGGCGCGGGCGATGTCAGGGCGCAGAGGCCAAGCGGGTTAGCGGTAGACAGATAGATACATTCGCTGTTCGATGAGCCAGTAATTTTTCAAATTGTATTCAATGTATGTGATTGAAATGAGTAAGGAATAGAGGTGTAAAATTAGCGTCAATTTTCCGTATGAAGCACCGCGCTACACCGCAATCATGCTTCCAAGATAGCTTGTCTGTACGACAGATATATTAGCATCCCTGCCTATATTATATGCAGGGTTTTTTTTAATCAGGAACTTTCACAATAGAGATAGGTGGCTATATTCATAAATCTGAGCTCAAAAGTTTTTTTTTAATATCCTCGTTATTTTGTAAATAACATTGTGCACGGTGATTACGTAATTAATGTCTTCGGTAAACCCGGCGCGTGGTGACCACAATAATGTGAAATAATGGGAAAAAATTAAAATGCAGTTTCTCTGACCTCCTAAGGTTTTTAATTGTTTAATGGAATATTTGGTTTCAGCAATAATTAAAGTATCTCTCCTGTTTTGCAATTGTCGATCAACTCTCTGTACGTCCCCCAGCTAACCTATATCATTTCATCGAATTTACAGCAGTGTCTCAACTCAAATCTTTGATCAGTGTATGCTCCCAGTGATCCACGGAACTGAGACGTCGTCGCTAATGAATGAGCCTCAGAGGTGATAGAGAGGGGGCTCGGAGTTTCTCTGCGGGATCACATTAGAAAAATGATGAAATCCGCGCAAGAACTAAAGTCAGCTCGACGAATCGCCAGATTCAAGCGGCAGTGGACAGAGCACATCGCTCGTAGAACCAAATGACTTATGTTCCTTATCAAGTCGCACTTATCGCATCTATTATTAATTTCATCACAGTAATAGTTTCCATTTGCATCGCCGCGTTTACCATTACATCGATTAAGTCTAATTTAGGTGCGGGAAATATCGCATGAGCTCCGTTACACTGCGGGGTGCGTTGGCTATAGATTTAGAAGTGATCGGTCGTCGGAGGCAATGTAACTGCAAGTTCTACAATTCGATCTAAAGGAGGCGCTTTACCCGACACGCTTGTATGCCTGCCCATTGATTCTATTAATTAATACACCGAGAGACTATTGTGGTGATAACCTTTGCATCTTAATGTTAAGATATTAGGAAAATGTGAATAATGTTATGCTCGTAC
Source organism: Archips crataeganus (assembly GCA_947859365.1). Classification (NCBI taxonomy): domain Eukaryota; kingdom Metazoa; phylum Arthropoda; class Insecta; order Lepidoptera; family Tortricidae; genus Archips; species Archips crataeganus. The sequence goes on from OX402054.1 coordinate 22,351,256, forward strand.
AATGGTCGTCTTAATTTGGAATATTTCTGAGCAATGCTTGGATTAGTTTGACTTTAAAGCCCTGTAATGGTTTTTAAATTGTAATTGAATTATAACTATCTTGAGTATACTAAAGCAAGAAACATAATTATAAGTCTCTCGCGTATGCCTAATGCCCATCACTCAAAGTATGCCCGACATTTTTCAACCGACGAAAACAAAAGGAGGAGGTTCTCAATTCGACGTGTATATATTTTTTTTTTTAGTACCTGGGCGACCGAGCTCTGCTCGGGCAGAAACTCGGTACCAAGCGTTTTCCCAGAGATAAGACCAAGCTAGATCAATTTTTCATCCCCGAAAACCCCCACATACCAAATTTCATCGAAATCGTTGGAGCCGTTTCCGAGATCCTGATTATATATTTGTGGGGGAGGGGGTTCGGGGGTTTCAAGGGGGGATGAAAATTTCATTGATTTTGCCGTAGGATGCACAGTTTTCAAGATATTTGACAAAAACACCGGAGGGGTTGGGGCACAGAAATAAATTTATTATTATTTCTGTGGGTTGGGGGGTGAGAGGGGGGAGGGGGTGCGGGGGGGATGCGTGGGAGGGAGCGTGGGGGCATCAAAGGGGGGATGAAAATTTCATTGATTTTGCCGTAGGATGCACCGTTTTCAAGATATTTGACAAAAAAACCGGAGGGGGTGGGGGGGTGAGCCACGTTAAACTATCGTCCGTAAACCGACTTTACAGACAACCGGTTTTTCTTGTTCTTTGCTCCCAATAGGGAACGTGCACATAGACGGTGCTGCCAACTGGTGTCATAAGGGTGCCATCAATTTGAATGCTTTACCTTGATAAATTTGTTTTACTGTCCGCATAGTGTCTCTTTTGTCGCATTAGTGCTGCCGCCTATAGTTACTGCACGTTCCCTATAATACTTTTTCTCACAAAAAAGTAACTTTTTCTCACAAAAGAAGAAACTTCGTTTTCTCATGAAAAATAAACTTAAAAAAAAACTAAAATCCTTAAAAACAACGTGGAATCGAACCGAGGTCGGCTGGATCCGCGACCACCCGATTTCTACTGTGCTATTATGATCTGCTCGAAGCCGGCGAAATTTAGCTTTGTATTCTAATGCAAACAAAAATAGCCGGAAAACACGAGTAAAAGCGGTTTTCTGAAAATGAAACATAGCTAGATCAGTTTTTCATCCCCGAAAACCCCCACTTACCAAATTTCATCGAAATCGTTGGAGCCGTTTCCGAGATCCTGATTATATATACAAGAATTGCTCGTTTAATGGTATTAGATAGATAGATGTATGATCACGCATAACTTTTTACAGAGTAGCCCGATTTTGATGATTCTTTTTTATTGGAAAGCATATTTCCCGAGGGTGGTCCCATTTAAATTTGGAAACAATATTCCTACCCTAAGGGTAGAAAAACAGGGGATGATTGACTAACTTTTTACAGAGTAGTCTGATTTTCATAATTCTTTTTTATTGGATAGATAGGGTATACCTTGAAGTTGGTATTATAAGTTTGGAAAAAAAAATACCCCAATGATGGAAAAAAGTATAAAATAAAAACTTTTTAACAAAAAATTAAACCGCCGAAAAAACTGAAAAGCAAAAAATAATACCTTTTTTGTTTGACCTTAATCTAGGTACCAGTTTGAAGTCGGTGCCTCAGCACGAGCCAGGAGGAGTGATAGAAGCCAATCAGTTAGACGATTATAGGTCCACTCCTCCTGGCTAAGTGCTGAGGCACCGACTTCAAACTGGTACCTAGATTAAGGTCAAACAAAAAAGGTATTATTTTTTGCTTTTCAGTTTTTTCGGCGGTTTAATTTTTTGTTAAAAAGTTTTTGAAACCAATCCGTAGTTCATTTTTAAGGTTGGTTCAAACGGAAAGCCAACCGTGAACTGCACGTCAGCCTCTTTTGGCTCATCTTCATTATAATCATCATCATCACCACAGCTTGTATACGTCCCACTGCAGGGCACAGGCCTCCTCTCAGAGTGAGAGGTTGGAAACTTCACACACGCCATTAAATTTCATCGCAGTTGTATGATGGTTTCCTCACGATGTTTTCCTTCACCGTAAAGCTCATGGTAAATTACAAATGTAATTTCGCACATCAATTCCGAAAACTCAAAGGAGCCGGGATTTGAACCCACAACCCTGTGCGTAAGAGGCCATAGGTCAAATCACTAAGCCACCACGGCTATTTCTTCTTCATTACAACTATAAATATCACAAATAAGATTGCACACTACACTGACCACATCACTCTTCCATTTTCATCATCATTTCTAATGGTATCCCGCAGAGAAACTCCGAGCATAGCCCTCTCCATCGCCCTCTGAGTGACTTCGGACCGGAAGACGCAGTGTAGGTAGGCTTCCAACAAGATGAAGACGACCTGGTTAAGGTTGCGGGATCGCGTTGGATGCGGATGGCACGGGACCGATCTGTTTGGCGAGCCTTGAGGGAGGCCTGATTCAGCAGTGGACGTCTTTCGGCTGAAATGATGATGATGATGTGACTCGTGGTTATTCTGTTTAATATCGTTAACAGCCTTATTTTCTTTTAAATGAAAACAACCCTGCAAACCTAACTCAACGTCTGAAACCAACCAAGCAGCGTTTCTTAGCCCGCTATTTGCCAGGAACAAAACATTACTGTGCTCCCTTGTAATTTCTGGGCTGGAAGTTTGGCAGCTGGAGCGGCCCGAGCAAACAGACTTAAATACTAGTTAATTATAATGCTTCTTTGTTAATGTTTCGGCGAAGCAACTTCTGAACGAAATTTGCTTACGAAATGACCGGCATTACGGAGCCGTGGGCCCTGAATTATTCGATAACTGACAAGACAATGTTCCAATTTGTGGAACTTTACTAAATGCCTCTGATCAATTGTGTAGAAAATATTTTAGTGAAATGTAGACGTCAATTAAGTCAAAAAATAACTATCTAAATTGTTTAGAAAATAATGATAACTAAACAAGTTTTAAGGCGTGGAATCCAATTCCTTCAAATTAAAGTCTATTTTATGTTTAACATTGCTGGCATTCTACCTCAATGAGTTTGACTTTAAAAAAATTAATATCATTAACAACTACTACTGTGGTATCGTAATGGTTTGACTTATACTTACAGTTTGTAGTCTCTCAAGCAAAAGGTCCTGGGTTCAAACCTGGGCTCGCTCGTCTGAGTTTTTGGAAATTTATGTGGGAAATTACATTTAAAATTTACTAAATAGGAGCTTTACGGTGAAGGAAAACATCACCAGCCAGCACACACGTGCGAAGAAATTCAGTGGTAAAGCCTAAGCCCTCGCATTCTGAGAGGAGGCCCTGCAGTTGGACGAGTACTTTAATCAAGTTTTTCTCTAATTCCATTCCGTTTAACTACTTCTTCCTCAATTACACGCTTTATTGGGCTGTAATAGAGTTTTTCGCTATCTTTTTCCGCGTTGTTCTCGCCGCTCTATCTTGACTGTTCCCCTGCTGCCATTTACATACATTTACATGATAATCCTTGGTGAGGGTAGACTGCTGACGATTCTGGCAATCTTTGACTTCGGATAAGAGGAGGACAATATTGCACGTTTGCCGTAATTCATCAGTTTTTTAGGTTGCTATTGTCTTGTGAAAAGTATGTTAAATATTTCAAAAAATTTCAAAAGTTAAGTGAAAATAAAATGTTCTGCTAAATTCACATCGTAGTTTTTGTTTTACTATTGACGACATTTTTCATGTTTTGAGTATTGAGTAGTTATTTATTTTTTGTTTTGAGTAGTTATTTATTTATTTACCTTGACATTAAAGTACCGTAAAGTCGGGTTACTTTGGCCTCGAAGGATAACTTTGGCCATCGGGTAACCTTAGTGTAAATTTTACTATTACATTTTTTTAAAACACTATAAAGGACTTATCTTCTTTTTTCCTAAGTTAAACTTCAGTGATAGGCCATAATAGAGAGATCTCTCTCTCTCAGATACCTATTATTACATTTCAGTCGTCCCACCATCTACTTTAAAATCCTGTAAACAGTAAGACACTTTTTGCTAACATAGTTTTTGTTGAATCGTGTAAGTTATTTTCGTTCAATCTTTTATTCATACGCTGCCGCTACAAACATTTTCTATAAAATCCAATATTTAAAAGTCAAAATCTTGGCATCAAATTCACATCAGAATTCAGAATGCAAGCTCTATCGCGCTTGCTGTCCGTGCGTGGAAGATTGGACGCCGCCGACCAAAAACTCAGGTCCTTACACGAAGCAACCGCTCTCATTACTAGGGGTCTAAGTAAACTAGCTGTTAAGGCTTCACAATGTCTAGTATATCAGACACTTGAGTGGAACATATGCGGTCTTCACCAGGGGTCTTTATTGCTGGTTATTTGTAGTCAGCTGCAGTGTACGCCTGTACAATCCCTCTTCTATTACTATTTAGATGTCATAGGGCGAGATAATTCATGGTGCACTTGTATATCTCCTGACATAAAACGGGGAGTTTAATGAAAGTTGATATGGTGTACGTAAATTGGAGTTAGCACTGGTGTTGTGTTGGTCGCTTTGTCTGAAATATAGTATGTCGTTTTCGAATGGTGAAGACTCAACGCACAAATGGTAAAAGTTCGGAATAATTCATTCGAAATTTAAGATACGCGTTAGTTTTTTTATTGCTTTTAAACTTGTCTTAAACAACATTCTAAGCCAGGGTTTCCCTAACTATGCGTCACAAAGCCCTAGGGCGTCGCAACATTATCCTAAGGGCGATTCCCATGGATTGGCTGTCTTTGTCGATGCGACGGAGTCCAGTGAACGCCGCGCGCATTCTGATAACTTTTTAGTTTTTTTTAGTTTTTCTGATAACTTGTTACTAGGCTAGAAATTGAAAACTGGTATGGTACTTAGATAGTTTTTGATCAGCGGGAGGACGTCGAAAATAAATGCCAAATTCCCAAGGGTCTCGCAGCAAAAAAAAGTTTGGGAAACCGTCCTAAACTTAGAAATCATTATCATTATCGTTAGTTACATTAAAAATACATAATGAAAAGGAGTTCTCTTACGCAATGTTTTGAAGATGCTGACAGCGTTCCCTCTGTGTATAGCTAAGCTAAAACTTTGTCTGAAGTAGCTGCTCTTCGGTCTCCTGTGACGTCAACTAACCTCTTTCTTGTTTCTTTATAACCCTGAGACCCCATGTACCAAGGGTCTCGACGCCGACTGAGTATATCTCCACCAACTATCCTCATTCATACTAATATTATAAATGCAAAATTGTGTCTGTCTGTTACCTTTTCACGCTTCACGCTCAAATCGCTAAACCGATTTTTGATTCTGGGAAGGTCATAGAATATTTTTTCACGGAAAATTGCATAATGTATTATTTTCAAACGAAGTCGCGGACAACATCTACTTTGATATATTAGAAGAATTAATGTAGGATTTTGCCTGATTCTCCGCAGCGCGAAAGAATCAAGCACACACGCACTTACCAACTCTATAAATTTAGTAGGATTAATTTAGTAACTCCTTGTACGCCCAGACCAGGCGTGCTAATATGGCAGGAATTGCGAATCTCGCGTGATATCTAACGTTCGATTGGTACAATTGATTATGTCGATTGTTTTCGCTGTAACAGTGGGTGTAATATCGGCGGCGGCACGACTGCGAACCCGCCCGCGGCACTCCGGGTCAGGACTGTATCGACTGCGATTGTTTGCGCCATTTGCATATCATTACACGTGCATTTGCATTTGATTCATTTTGCTTTCCCTTTGTAAATAAATGACGCATTTGTCCGTGTTTACTTTTGAATCTGTGCTTTATCTTCGTTTAAAGTGTTTTGATTGTGCCAAGAGCAATAGTTTTATCATCATTTTCGTCATTTTTGATTCTTGTGCTGTTTACTGCACGTGTTTTAAACGTTTACACAGATATTAAATTAGGGTTCTTGGCAATGAAATAATGTAAGCCCTTTTGAACCACCATCTGTGCAACGGCCTTTTATAAGGAATTTGAAATTATTTTGAAATTATTTTAATGATACGAATCTAATAAATGTAAAATATAATGTAAGGACTAGCACACATACAAAACTTAAATTAACAGTGACAGATCTTTGGAATAAACTTAAATTCTTCTAAGAATTAATTTACAATGATGAGACTATAAAACAATAATTCATGCGACTCTTGTAAACAAAAAAACGCTTCATTTCACCCCCGAAGAACTGGACCGATTATCAATTAACTGTAAAATTACAAATTCTTGTTGGCATGGAAGTGTCGCTGAAGTGACGTCACAGCTAGCTTAAGCCATTCAAAAACTATGAAATAATTGGGTTTTGACAGCTCTGAAAAAGTGCGCAAACAGTGGTGTCATCATCCATATTGACCTACGAAAATAACTAAATACATAGTTCAATTATGAAGGCGTAAATCTTCAGAATTAAACTGTCTCAATTCGAAATATTCTTTACTTAAAGAATCAGTTTTAGTTTTAAAACGAGAATAATTCCTATTGTTTTTTTTATTTTGTTTGATTCATCACCCATTGATTAATTTTAACTGACGGATAAATGTGATGCCGTCTCCGTCTATTTGATCAAAACAAACAGAGACGGCATCACATTTATCCGTCAAATAGATTTGATCAATGGATGGTGAAACAGGGGGTAAAAGTTCAAATATCGCACAACTTTATTTAGATGTATCAACTTAAAATAACACCATTCCAATTTGGAATTTCCAGAAACCGAATGAAATCTAAATTAAAATGGGGTTAATTTGAGTTGAGACACTTCTCATCTAGTAGTGCGCGGCTTTTTAGATGCGCAGTCATGTTTTTAATTCGCCTGGCTTTTCTAATTACTGTTACTATTATTTCTGTAGTACCTTTATCTATCTTTGTTTGAAGTGATTAGATTATCCTCTGTCATTTCATCAAGAGTTATTGCGTTTAGTTGGAATTCTCCTCCAAACATTACTTGCTAACATATTACCGCTGGTTTGTCTCCATTATCAGCACTAACTCTAAACTAACGTAACAATTTGAATCCTAAACTTCATTAAGCCTGACTCGTGTTAAATTAAATCGTGAACTATTTGACGCCGGTTTCCGTTCGGGTGCTATTAAGGAACCCTAATTGGACACATTTCAGACAAAATCAAACGGTCCATTTGGTTTGCAAATTTGTCTGGTTTTGTTTTAATCTGTGTTGTCCAAAGTGATTTAGTTTTCGAATACATGTCTATTAGCAACGGGAATGACACGATAACGATAAAGATAAAGCGATAATTTGCTCAATTTATCTGCGACTACATTTTATCTCGTTGCTCGTTTAAACTAGTAGAACCAACGTAACAGTTAATAGCCGGGATTTTACTAAAATCCCAAAATTACACCGTGGATTATTTACGTCACATCAAGGGTAACTGAGCAAAATTTCATATCTTGCACTTACACTTTAAAATGAAACTGCCGTGAGACTCACTCACAGTAAAAATATACGGATCACTCACATCTTAAAACGAGTTTAACTCGACATGTTTCGAGCTAATCCGTATCCCTTCGCCCTTCTTCCCGGAGCCACACGTCACAGCGGCTGCCAAACGTTTTCATCATTACTTTAATATGCTATTTTTAATATGTTTGTTTTGTGCACGTTTGGCAGCCGCCGTGACGTGTGGCTCCGGGTAGAAGGGCTACGACTTATCCCGAAACAAGTCGAGTTGAACTCGTTTTAAGACGTGAGTGATTCGTATATAACCATATAAACCAGTATATACGCGTATATAAAACGCGAAAACCGCTCTATTGGTTGAAATTCTTATATGAAAAGGTTTCATTCTACATTACAGCGGTACAATATCTGTCGCCTTGTTATTTGTCATCATCATCATCATTTCAGCCGAAACACGTCCTCTGGCTGAACATAGGCGAGGCCTCCCCGAAGGCTCGCCTTGCTAGTAACTTTACGTAACTTGCATTTCTGTGTCAAAGTTTAATCTGCAAAATCTAATCCCTTGTTACAGGTACGGTAACGGTTCTCATCAGTGCAGGTAACGCTGTCGCGCCACCCCGTCACTCTGTCACGCTGTCACGCTGTCACCCCGTCACTCCCACCGCGGGGCTCTAATCCATCACGGGCGCCGGCGGTGACAGTCGCATACACCGGACAATGTCACGCTCAAATTATGACGGGACAATAGTTAGGCGAAAAGGTTTGACAAAAGGATGGGGAAGAAATAGCGAAAGGCTACTAGAAACACGGGGAAGCTTAAAGTCACGTCTTATAGACCGGCTCAAGTCAAAAAGAGGTTTTCGGGAAAGTCCATACGATTTCATACATTTCAAAACTACAAACCAAACAGTTACAAAATTCAAATCTGTCGTCAAGAAGACAATAATATTGTCTAAACGTCTAAGGCGTATTATAAAATAGCCAAATATTTTTATGGACAGGGATGATTGGAAATAATTTTGATCCTCATTGGCAATCCCTAGTTTCAAATAGTCTACTGTGTTATATACCTACTTTATATGCATGCAATTAAATAACATTGTAGATTACTTTGAAAAAATATATTAAAAAAAACCGTTTGTTGCCCATCAAAAAGAAAAAGAAAAAATACACAAAATTATGTGGCAAAAGGCTCAGGCTCAGCATGTGCGGTGAGGATTACTCATCACCGCGCTGGTTTTCAGCCTGCGCCCTTATATAGCGTGCTGACATTGCAAAACAGGCGGTAGGACGATAAAAAAAAAACGTATAGCGGTATAGTCAACTAAGAAATCCCTTCACCATCCAAGGTTCAATGACAGTTGCATGGCTCAAAACATCAAAAGCTATTTTCACTCACAAGTCAGTGCGACAACCAGGCCCTATACTACGAAGCGCGAAACTCGAACCCCGTTTCATGCCGTATATACCTATACCTATATACCTTGTTGAGGTTACCAGTTTCTTCTCAACAGTGTTTTTGAATTTGGCATGGAGATAATTTGATACAAATATACAACAACAATATGTTCGTAAGAAGAGTTGCGGGCAACAGCTTATTATATCATCATCATCATCATCATTTCAGCCGGAAGACGTCCACTGCTGAACATAGGCCTCCCCCAAGGCTCGCCAAACAGATCGGTCCCGTGCCATCCGCGTCTAACGCGATCCCGCAACCTTAACCAGGTCACCGCTCCATCTTGCTGGAGGCCTACCTACACTGCGCCTTCCAGTCCGTGGACGCCACTCAAGAACCTTTTTCCCCCATCTGCCATCAGTTCTACGAGCGATGTGCCCTGCCCACTGCCACTTGAGTCTAGCGATTCTTCGAGTTATGTCGGTGACTTTAGTTCTTGCGCGGATTTCATAATTTCTAATGCGATCCCGCAGAGAAACTCCGAGCATAGCCCTCTCCATCGTCCTCTGAGTGGTTTTCTTATGAGACCCATCATTAGTGGCCACGTTAATAATGTGCAAACAAAATCGATTGTACAACACTACTGATAGTGTTGTAACACCCGGCTGAACCGTTAATAGCGACTGTTCTAAGGCACTGGTCCCACCGCCGGCGATGAGCGATAAACGAGTAGAACTAGAAACGAGTGGGCGAGCGGCGAGAAGCGAGTGTATAGTTTCGATAGTTTTGTCGCTCAGCTACAAGCGAGTGTTCGAGTGCGACGGGCGATTGTACGGTAGAATGATCGCTGTGATCGCCAAGCGTTCATTGCCGAGTACCTACCGCTGAGCGAGTTTTATCGTTGATAGCTTCTATCACTGCGATCAACTAGTGGAGAGAGAGTCCTCGCCGGCAGTGTGAACAGCCAGATAAATTATAAATATGTCTCTCTTTTATTAACACGGGAGCGATTATCTTTTGTTCGTTTCTTGGGCGAGGAAATCGCCAATAGCTCATCGCTTACTCGCCGGCGGCGGGACCAGTGCCTAAGCCTCACATTACACTTAAATGAACTAGCGCACAATAAACACGTTGTAATAGAATCGCAAATCCCCATCAGCCGGCCGCCGGCGCCAGCCCAGCGCCGATTACTCTCAATTATGAGCACGTGGCGGGACCAGAACCTTTCGACGGCCAACTCTCGTGTTAACAGATTAAGAAGACGATTAGGATACTTTGCAGCTTCTGCTTTTTAAGACTAAAGTGAATTGGAGAGAACACAGCGTTTATCTTCGATCTCCCTTGTGACAATGTAGTATCCTCTACCCTCATCCTCGTCCGCGTAATACCGAACTACTCTCAATCTCCTGTACTCTGAGACAAGCGCCTTGGAGCATTGTACTTCCGAATAAACTGAACGCGCGCGTCACTTGATTGGCCCAAAAGCTCGGCCAAGTTCTGTGCTTTGGGAACTGCCTAGTGTTTACCGTGAGTGGCTGCCGATATCCTCAGTCTGGGCTGTGTACCGGAATCGATGCTCATAAGCCGTGAGTACCACCCTGATCCTGTTTTATTACCTCATCCATTACACATTGTCACACCCTACAACGCATAGTGCGGTACTTCGGTCATGTAGCGCGTAGGAGAGCGGACAGTTTGGGGAAGATAATGGTGACCGGAAAAATACAGGGTAAAAGAGTAAAAGACCTCGAGACCGAAGTCCCAGACGATGGTCAAATCGGCAAACTTTGAGATGCATGCACTAAGTAAACTTGTCCATCCTACAAACCTCTCAACTTTTACATTAAAACAATACAGCCTCATAACAACATAGTCCTCATAGTAACACAATCTTCCACTAAGCAATGGAGTGTTAAAAGAATGGAGAATGAAAAGAAAGAAAAAAAAAATATTCGTGACAGAGCTACAAACAACAGGCATAAAGATTACAATATAAAGCAACTATCACGAAGCGGACCCACCTCAGCATAATGCCAGATATCAGATACATCTTCACACCATAGGCCTCCGGTATCTCTATGCATAGTGTCGGTATGCGCGGCGCGGCAACCGCGCGGCGCGGCGCTAGTTAATTATACCTGGAGTGCGCCGCGACGGAAATATACAGCTCAGTTAATTACATACCTGGAGAGATAGGGGATCTGTTGCAACGTGAAATTTGGGTGCACTGACCGTAGCAAAGACAAAATATAGAAGGTATCTAAAAATTAATCTAATAGGGGTAGTTTGACTTAACACTCCTTTTAATATAATGGAATACTTATTTTGGATTGATTCCTTTTTCGTCATATTCCTGATTGGACATATTCTTGTTTAGGCACATTCCTGTTTGGACGTACCTATTCCGTTTGCGGCAAATTCTTGTAACTAATGAAATACTTGTAACTTTGCTTTACCTTTACGGTAGTTGTTTATTTGATATATTCGCTATCGGAAATGATACACGTACCTAATCATTACGTTACTACGATCCACGCCATAGATTCTACCATACCAATGCTAACATACGTAACAAGCGGTTCCAATCTCTACAAACCAAGCAGAGATGACATGTTTCAGGTGTTTGAACTCTTGAATCTAATCAAATTACTCCCCCACCGTTAACGTCGATACTAATTGTGCACTCAAACCGGCACAGGCAGAGGCACCTATCGGTAGGTGAGACGCATATTAATCATTGATTAGCGACACGAGTTCTCTATTATCCCCCCTCCGCTGATCATCATTAGGACACGTTGGCGAGGAACATTTGTGTCATGTAGGCGTGAATGGGACAATGACAGTAAAATATTGCGAGAATAGACTTCAAATGAAGTGGAAGCGAGTTTCATCTTGTGGAAAAAAGATTTTGCCAAAGCATGTTGTTCGTAAAGTCATTTGAACACTCAATTATAAACAGGTACTTAATTATTCAAAATATATAGTCATTCAAGGAGTTCCTTTACCATCGCCACCCTTCAAATGGTTCAATGTCAGTTCTATGGCTTAAAAAACATCAAGGTGATTTTCACTTATAACACAATATAATGACAATCATCCTTATTATTTTTCTTCTGACATAGGAAATATTTTTAAGACGGTAAATCATTTACTTAGTCGATTATACTTCCGCACATAAATTCCGGAAAATTTAGATGTTCGAACCCACAGGAATTAACCATACAGTCTTAATGGTTTCTGTGTTTACTGCGGAACATTTTCAAACTATTCTTAGCAATTAACTGATGTCTTACTTCAAATTATCCCCAAACGTTATTGTGATCAAAGCCAGATTTCTTTTAATTTCACTCTTAAATGGCGCCCAATATGAGACCAAAAATTACAAATATAATACCTAAATACATGAACAGCAAAAAATAAAGTCACTGCAATGGGTCGAAGAATCGTCAGAGTCAAGTGCTAGTGGGAGAGTATAGTCGACCATGTAAGTGCTTTACCATTTTTTGTGACAGTTCCTCCATCAGAATAAAACCAATAGGCCGATTGTCACATTGACTTGTAAGTGAAAATAGCCTTTGACGTCTTAAGTCATACAACTGACAATGAACCTTAGGGTGGTAAAGGAGTTTCTTGGTCGACTATACATCGCTTGTAGAACTGAAGGCCAATGAGGCCAAAAGACCGGAAAGTAGGCCGCGGGCCTCCATCAAAATGGAGCGACGACCTTTTTAAAATTGCGGGAATATGGCGCACCTTATGGGAGGTCTATGTTCAGTAGTGAACGTCTTTCGGCTAAAATGGCGATGTTAATAATTATGAACAGCAAAATTATTTTCTGCTTATTTTACTACCTCTTGAAAAAAGCAAGAACAAAAGCGAATGTGAAAAAGAGTAACCGAAGACTTTCCCATTGTTCAAACAAATAGTCATTTGCGACAACTTTATCGTTAATGAACTGGGAGTCAGTAACTTCCACGGCAGCCAAAGCACACAGAAGAGAGGGCAAAGCACCGGACAAAAGCTAGTTAATTATGGAACTCCCAACAATACCCGCTGTCCAAACAGACGGCAATTAACGAAGTGCACCGAATCCATTCAACTTGTACTATCGCAACTTGCCCCCATTCGTTTCGATAGTTATAAGCTCCGGCAACGCGCTCCTCGGGAATTATGTCAATTATTACTCGCTTTATATCCAGGTTATTTAAGAATGCTTATGATGAATGATGATTGAATGGTAGCACAAAAAATGCTCTGAATTTTGTATTGAAACTGCAGAACACTCAACTGTTGAAACTTACTGCTTTAATCAGTCCGTCTATGGCGGCTCTTATAAATTAAGTAAAATTCTTAAAATTTAATTTTACCGCCAGACCGAAGCCACGTATAAAAGCGAAAGTTCGCTGCTGTGACGTGCGACTCTGAGAAGAAGGGCTACGAATTAGCCCGAAACATGTCGAGTTAAACTCGTTTTAAGACGTGAGTGATCCGTTTATTTTCACTATGAAAGTTTGGATGTTAAGATATTTGAATGTTTGTTACTCTATCGTGCAAAAATAGCTTAACAGATTTCGATTTGGCACACAGATAGTTCATAAACTCTTTAAGCATAGGATACTTTTTGTCTTGGAAAAGTGCATAGTTCCGCAAGATAGCGTTGATTAACTAAACAGTTTCAAAATGCAAATCCGTGGTTAAGACAACAATAATATCTTAAGCGTACTACTAAATTAATGATTACTATTATATCATGGACACCGATTTTTGGAAATGATTCCTATCACATTAGCAATTCCTACTTTAAAATAGTTTACTTCTACTAAGTTACAATTTTTTGTTATGTTAAATACTTTAGATGTAAGTAATTAACTTCTTAGATCTGTCTGAAAGAAACATTATCTGAGTTTCTTGCCAGATTCTTCTCAACGGGTTTTTTAAAACGGTGGTAGATTCATCGAATTTCATATAGGTAACATAAACTTAATGAGTTTGATTTTCACCTTGAATTAAATCACAGACGAAAGCAAGGGTAAAGTTAGTGGTGCCTATAACTACTATATAGAATCCCTTTTTCTCAAACATCCAAGGAAATGTGGTCCTTATAGTCGTGACAATAGAACACGAAGTATGCCATTGTATAGCAGTTGAGGAAGATTCGTTCTAATTTCAAATTAGACGACAATAATGGAATTTCATACAAACATTGCTGGCCAAGGCCAGCAAAGAGATTGTCTTTTGTTTTAGTGGGTCGTATTTTCTTTTATTGACTATCAATGACATACTGCCAATTAAGAAAAATTTAGTTTGTGAATTTACTTTTTAATATCTTACTTGGCTAGATTTAATAAAATAAATAAGGATTGGCGTTTATTGTTAACAATTTTTTAAAATAATTAATAAGGTCTTAATTTTTTAATAAATATAAATCATCTCAAGATTTTGCGTCAAAAACATTAACTGGAACAGCTTACAAATAAATTGCTGGAAAAAAAATATTTTGGCGGGAATCAAAAAAAAAACAATTTGAATTAAATATGAATATATAAGTTGAACATTCGTGTCATTTCCTTGGATTTATTTGAGAAAAGCACTATACAAGCCTTGGCCACGAACAGGGATTGCCGGCCTCGTATCTCTAGGTGGCCTCGTTAACACTCGGCCATCTATAACTACTCGGCCGGCAATCCCCTATTTCGCGGCCGCTGCAGTAATGTACTATTACTCACATCTCAGAAACCTCATGAGCCTACCCTTGTATACGAAAGCCAAAATTATCTTGTCGGAAGTTGCACGGCTTCACGTTCAACTTCAGGTATAGTGTATAGTGTATTATCGTATGTTTATCTTCATTCTCATGTTACGTAACGTTATTGTATATCTCTACTGCGGTAATGCCTGAGGATTTTCGGTGGATGTTATGCGATATCGCTATCTCAACATAATATGCGTATCTGTGTGATGTGTTTAAGAATATAATTAGTTTGATAATGTCTTAATTTTTGATTGTGATTCTTTCTCATTTATTATCTATCCTTCTATTTAGAAGTCAGACAGAAACAAAAAAGTCCTATTCGAGAAGAAAAACAATTATATTTCTATATTTCAAACTAAATACAAAGTGAAACATGGATGCATAGAAAGATTACCAGCGCTGGGAATCGTACCCAGGTCCTCAGCATTCCGTGCCGCGTGCTATTCCCCTACACCACCACTGGTCAGGAGTTTAGACACAAATTTTTCCCATACATTAACTAATCACCTTACGCAGTGATACAGCGCCATCTATGTTACACCCTCATCGCATATTCTTTTATTCTTTATCGATTATATTTCTTTATTCTCCCACTTTATTGCACTTCTTATTTATTTTACTGACCACATTATTTGATTTATAATATCATCTCACCACTAGGCACATAATTTTAAACAAGAAATCTGAACAATTTGTACCCACGGTGCTCTGTTTGAATGGTAGTTCATAGGCTATAAATTCATCGATATAGAATACCAAAAGTATTCTATATCGATGCATAAATTACTTAGATAAGCCCCGTGCGGACTGGGGACTATGACATACGCCATGTAATTTCTTCGCAGGTATTTGCAGGTTTTATGACGATATTCTCCTTCAAAGTTAAGCTCATGATAAATTTTAAATTTAATTTAAAACTCTAAGGTACGAGCTGGGGCTCGAACCCATGACGTTCTGCTTGAGAGGCCATAGGTAAGACTCTCACGGCTTAGCTGACAATGCAACTGTTATTAGTATCATTAATTTTCCTTAACTACAGTGGCTTAAAAAATTCTAGGTCTGTTAAACGTGTAAAAGGTTTTAAAACCCTTCGTAGGTATTGGTCAGAATTCGACTAACTTTTGATCATTACAGTCTAACTTCAAATTCAACGTCCGCACAAAAGCTACCGAAACAATTTAAATATGTAACTTTTTATCATGATCCAGTAAATCCATAGAAAGCCCAAATTATTTCCATTCCCAAAACATACGAAATTAAATTTAAACCTTTGACTTGTCAAACGACCTTTCGGGCTCTAGGGTCCGGTCCCACTGTTTGAGTTAGAGCCTTTAGCAAAGTTCTTATAAGCCTTAAGGAATTAAGAGAATGTCTTATATCTAATCTATTTACAAAAGAATCTTTTGAGCATCCCTTTTGATCGCAAGCAGAAATACTTCACTAACGGCATAATAAATGAGCGTAAGCTAAACGTTATCTTTCAGTTGAAAAACCAGCATTAAAGAAATTTGCTATTGAATAAATAAATCAATTGCTAGATTGAGAAGATCGTTTTAATATTATAATTACATTATTTACAATACAACTTTACAGATATTCAAAATACGATTAACAATAAAAATTAAAAAACTGATCAACTTGCATTGACATTTTTACATGAATCAATTCAAATTAGAACTACATCGACGCGAGAACTTACCGCGGATTAGTTTAACACAAAACCCAGAAGCAAGCTGCAAATACTTTGCAATGCATCACGTCCGAGCAGTAAATATGGCCTCATACCACACTTGGTGGCCGCCTCGCGTATTAGCCTATTAATAGTCATCTGCAATAAGACGAGCATCCCATCCATCACGCATACGCTTATTCCAGCTGATGTTTAGTCTGCTGGTATGTTTTTGCGACCCGAGGTAACTAGTTGTACGCCTCGTTACATTTTAAATGGTTTTAATTCAAAGTCAATTGATTTTTCCAAGAGTTACATATTTTTATATGCTATAGAATCTGAGGTTTCTTATAAATAATAAGTGTCTGTCTGTAGACACACGACAGGAAGTTTTGAGACTTTTAACGATCTTAGACTTTCTTTATCGGCAGCGAAATCACTTTCTCCAAACTAACATCCATTGAAAAACACCTAAGCGCGAGAATCAGAAGACATGAAAAGGATAACATTTTCGGGTTTCTCAGGTCTTTTTCTGTTGAGACTAGCGACAAAAAAATATAATTTTATCATCCTTTTATTGAGAAGAAAGCTCTATCCAAAAAGATCCGGTTGTTCGACCTTTGGGATATCAGATTCAGTTGAACCGGAACTCAGGTAATCTCGTTCCTAGAAACTGTCAAATGTATTCTCATACAGTAAAATGGGAAGGTGCTGTGCATGTGTCTATCATTATTGTAATAGGGCTGTTTGCTGCGCCGGCGGGTGTTTAGTCTGCGCCCGCGCCGCCGAGAGCCGGCGTTTGCGCAGCTACGCTCGCCAAACCAAACAAACTATACACTACAAGCTGTACAAGCATCGACTTCTGATTTGTCAGGGATTACAAGTCTCAATATGACTCGAGAGAGCGACCGAAATAGCTACAAAATGTATCCGTACCCGTACGACCACCGGAGCCGAATCAAACTGAAAGCTTTCATCGAAATTATGTTATTCACTACGAACGCAACTTTATCGGCAGACGGCTTCGAATTTGCTTAATCGAAGAATATTTACGGAGAAACGAATACATTATCATAATTTTTCTATTCCTTGTCAAGGCCTATGATTTATTCATTATTCCCAGAAAATAGTCGAAAACAACCTTCGAATTAGGCGTAATCCAGTCCGCCACCTCGCTCGCGTAATATCGTATTAAGATGAGTAATTCCATATGAGCGGCGACCACACTTGACGAATTAATGTAAGCCCGGTATAATAACACGCGTCAGTTTATTCTGTAATGGATTATAATTCATCAGAGAGCGGTCGTAAACATGCCGCGGCACGCGATCTCTAGCCGATCACTCATGCTGATACCCTCCCTATTTCGTGAGTTCGAAAGGTTAAAGTTGCGTGCGGAAGGTGACGGGTGGTGATGTATACGGCAGGTTCTGCTGCACTTGTCGGCCAGATGCGGTATCGAGGCTGTGCTGAATCTTAATGCTTCGCTCTTGTGCGGCTTAATGCCTGAACCGGGAGTTACGAGCGGCAAATTGCCGTACATGAAATAATGCCGCGTCAGGCCGGACTAGTAAGTCGTTGGGAGCTCGATTTACAGGATCTGTCGATAATTGTCTATGTCTGATAGATTTATGTGAGATTAAGAAAATATTTTATTCGATCACAACTCTCCTTGTGAAGTCGTCGTCATAAACATAGGTGACCACACGTTTAAAGAAAGAAAGAATATAATTATATATGTCACTAGCGACCCGCCCCGGCTTCGCACGGGTGTAACTTTGAAAAATAGGTGTGAAAAATAAAGAAAGTCTATAATTTAAGGTTTATATATTTACCTCTTTTTCCCCAAACTACACCCACACGAAGTCGGGGCGCGTCGCTAGTTTTATGAATAAAATTTCGACCCGTACATTTAATTTAAACGATCGTATTCTGTTAATCACGCCAACTGTCAAACGACTGGCAGTTATGTCAAATGCCATAAGGTTACATTAGAAAAGTTATTATGGACGGTAATTTTTCTTATATTTTCTAATTTTCCGCGCAATTTTCTTAATTTTTTCTTTCATAAGAACCTTCTCCTGACAATGACAAACACAACAAAAAAAGAATTAGTGAAATCGGTCCAGCCGTTCATGCGTGATGCCGTGACCAAGGGAAATAGGGATTCATTTTTATATATATAAGATGAATGCTCCCAGATTAGCATAATCTTCCTTTGGGACCATCAAATCATTTATGTTCAACATTTTAAAAAATAAACAACAATAATACATAAGCAGCTAGGTACCAGCCTGTCAGTTTTTCAGAATTCAGTGCGAAATCACGTTTGAAATTTACCTTGATCTTTACGATAAAGAGAAACATCGTGAGAGAACCTGCACACACCTGCCAAGAATTTCATGTTGAAATTTGTTGTTGGTCCGTATTGAAATTACGGCCCTAGCCATCCCAGTCTGAGAGGAGGCCTGTGCGCTGTAGTGTTACGTACGGCCGAGATAAGTGAGATGATCATTATTCTGTCTATGTTTTTCTTAGGAATAATTTATGGCTATTCAAGCGTAGAGCATACGCTGTAGATAATACATAGAATATAATTATAGAACCAATAAGCGTAAACGTAGCGTGGGACGTCCTCAGACTCGGTGGAGCGATGATCTTCGCAAAGCGGCTGGCAAGAGCTGGATGAGAGTGGCCGAGGATCGTGCTCAGTGGCGTGCCATGGGAGAGGCCTATGTCCAGCAGTGGATGAATATAGGCTGATGATGATGATGAACCAATAAGCTATAGCTCCAGCCTCATCTGTACTTATCATTAGGTGAAATAAAGGTCAATCGCTAGTCAGTTTTAAATTAAAAATAATCTCGACGGGAAGCGATTAGTTTCACTGAGTATCTAATAACTGGCCACGTCGAAACATTAAAGCCTTTATTTTACAACAATGTCAATTATCAGTGCGGCGGTGGGCGTGTGTAGGTGGCCTTATCGCTAGGCCGCGTGTACTCATACAAATCGACGCATTAAGGAGCGATCACACTGGTGCTCAAAACACGTTGACGCACCGTAAACTCTGTGACTTGAATTATACGTTATATTTTTAACTTGTGGCTTCTATACTTCAAAATACGCTATTCAAAATACGCTGACCGTTAACGCAGTGCTACTTGACGTACGTATATAAACTCATTTTTGCACATAAACTTATTCATATTAAAGAATCTCTACCAGTTGATCTAGTTAGTGAAATCAAATTTACAAAAATAGGCAAACAGTCAAGATTAATTGCGGTAAAAGGAAAAAAATACTACCAACAAAGAATTTAATGTAATAAATTCAGTGGCGTGACTCATGTGTAAGGTTTTTACGTGTACCGTCACCGCTGTTAAAAATAAATAATAGTTTAAAAAAACTAAAAAACACGCTTTAAAAAATAAAAAATAAATTTTAATAAATTTCAATTCACTATTCTTATAGTGCAGTAAAAAATCTTAATAAGCAATTATTATATTGTTATATCCAGATCAAAATTTGTAAACAATTCTAAATATTGATAAAATAAATAATAATAGTTTAAAATATTTTATTGTAAAAAAAGCGTGGGGTGCATGGTGTCAATTGTCAAGGATTATCATTTTGATAACATCTTAAAAAGCACCCCACGCTTTTTTTACAATAAAATATTTTAAACTATTATTATTTATTTTATCAATATTTAGAATTGTTTACAAATTTTGATCTGGATATAACAATATAATAATTGCTCATTAAGATTTTTTACTGCACTATAAGAATAGTGAATTGAAATTTATTAAAATTTATTTTTTATTTTTTAAAGCGTGTTTTTTAGTTTTTTTTAACTATTATTTATTTTCTATTTTTTAGTTGCATTTTTTTTCTTTCTAACTTTACCCCCCTCACCTACAACCCCCAAACCCCCTAAACCCAACCCCCCAACATCCCCCACCCCATTCCCCAACCCCCCCCCCCCAAACCCCACACCCTTACCCCCAATCCCCTAAACCCCCCTTACCCCCCTCCTCATTTTACAAACCCCCGAACCACCTAAACCCAACCCCCCTAACACCGAACCCCCCAAGCCCCCGGACCCCTCCCCTCCCCCACCCCACCACCTACCCCCCAACCCCTCCCCCCCCGCCACCTACCGCCCCCCCCCCTTCCAGTTCCATCATCAAACCCTTGTTACCATCTAGGCCTCTTACCCCCTCCCCATTTTCCACAACCCCCCAAAATCACTTACCCCCGAACCCCCCAACACCCCCACCCTATTCCCCGTAAACCCCCCCTCCATCTCCTAACCCCAACCGCCACACCCTAACCCCCAACCCTCTAAACCCCCGACCCCCTTACCCCATACCCCATTCCCCCCCCACCCCGCCACCTACCCCCCATCCAGCTCCATCATCAGACCCTTGTTACCATCTAGGACCAAAGTACTCGTCAAAACGAATCAAACGAGCCCAAACTCGATGGGGTTGTTTCGTTTTATTGTGGAGTGCCTTTGGCCATCTTCCAGCTCCATCATCAGACCCTGGTTACCATCTAGGATCAAAGTGCTCGTCAAGACGAATCAAACGAGCCCAAACTCGACGGGGTTGTGTAGTTTTATTGTGGAGTGCCTTTGGCCATCTTCCAGCTCCATCATCAGACCCTGGTTACCATCTGAGATCAAAGTGCTCGTCAAGACGAATCAAACGAGCCCAAACTCGACGGGATTGTGTTGTTTTATTACATAGTTCCTATGGCCACCATGCAGCTCCATCATCAGATCAGCTCCATGTTACAATAATATTGCATTGTCATCCAATTTACACATATGTGCAAAATTTCAGCTCAATCGGAAACCGGGAAGTGGGTCAAAATCGCGCCCTAAGGAGTCGGTTACAAACATACAAACATACAAACACACATACAAACATACAGGTGAAGCTAATATAAAGACGCTCGCCGCACAGTGATTATCTGTACCTCTACCATACACTAGTTTACAGTGACCGTACTCGCTAGCGACGGCGTAAATGATTTGTATGGAGAATTGTACTTCCGTAAGTGACCGCTAGAGGCGCTGTACAATTCTCCATACAAATAATTTACGCCGTCGCTAGCGAGTACGGTCACGTAAACTAGTGTAAACTCATGGTAGAGGTACTGGTGGCACACGCAATGAACTGATAAAACGCTCGCCGCTGCCGCCGGTCGCGCAAATTCGTGGCCGGGCCATGACACACCGTCAACGCAAAAAAGAGACTGATGCGTCACATTTCTAACGCGTACTATCGACGTCAAAATACATTGGTACAACGTTAACGCAGCGATGTGACTCACGTCAATTTATGACGCGTACCTTCCAAACCAGTGTCAAAATACACATTGGCTTAGCGCGTTAACTTTTAAAAACTTGACGCATGAATTTACTGCGTTTACGTTGCCTCAGCGATTTTTGAGCGACATGTCATAATAGTTTGATCGCGCCCTTATCGCTAGGAAGCGTGTGCGCATATAAATCGACGCATTATAGCTTCGATTGTAATCTAAACGATGCGCCCAAATGAAGCTATATCCAGCGTTTATCTGCCGCCGTTGGGACATTGCTTGTACATGGGTTTTCACTTACAAGGACCCATTTGTTCGTCGTTGCGGGCAATTTATCGACATCCAATCAAATAAGGACGATCGTTGGTTTACAATGTAATCGATTTGATAAAAAAAAGCCTAGATTCGACTGATTTTTAAAGTAACGTCGCTCAACAACACACTTCTCGTGGAACTTTTGCCATGCGAGGTGACTCTTCAAAAACCGGCCATGGGCGTGTCGGACACGCCCAAGGTAGGGTTCCGTAGCCATTACGAAAAATCAAGTAATATTTTTCTAAGGATTTCGTATGTGTACCGAATCATCCAAGTTTAGGTATGTTTTATACCTTAGGCTACTATTTACTCTTAAACTACAAATAATTTCCAAGCAATCTTAGCCGCTATAATTTTCCTAGTAAATTTGATATATTTACTACCCTTCTGAATTTTTTCAAATTTTTCCACCCAACAGTTTAGATTTTAGAGGGGGGGACGGCCGATTTTAATGAAAAATTTCACTTTAAAGTTGAATATTTCGCAAACAGATCACTGAGTAGAAAAATCATGTTAGCAACCCCGCAATGGTTTTAAAAGACCTATCCAACCATACCCCACACTATAGGGTTAGCCGAGAAAAAAAAATCACCCCACTTTACGTCTATGGGAGGTACCCTAAAAAAATTTTTTTTACTTTTTTTTATTCAATCACTTTGTCGGCGTGACTGATATATATATTGATGCCAAATTACAGCTTTCTAGTACTAACAGTCTCTGAGCTTAGCCGCGGACAGACAGACAGACGGACAGACATGGCGAAACTATAAGGGTTCCTAGTTGACTACGGAACCCTAAAAATGAGTCAACTCTTTCAAAGGGCTCGTAGGTAATTTAAATCTAATAAAAACTGTGCTGAATTTGAAATATGAGTTTTGAATACTAGAAAATTAGAATTTTAATGAAGTATTTCAACATAGAATTAATTTGAGCTGCAATTTTGTAGCAGTGCACAGAATTTCTGCATTTTTACAAGCTTTTTATTATATTGCAATGCACGTATGCAACTATGTATGTTCAAGTAGGTATGTTGGTACGGGTCAAATCTTGCAAGTTAAATTTGACCCACTTTCCGGTTTCTGATTAAACTGAAATTTTGCATGCATACCTATATGTAAATCGGATGACAACGTAATAATTATGACGTGGACCTGATCTGATGATGGAGCTGGCAGGTGGCCATAGGAACTCTGTAATTAAACGCGTACTTTGTTCCTAGATGGTAACCAGGGGCAAAAAGTACAGTCAACAAAAAAATAGAATAATAGAATGCAGCATTTTTTCCTACAGATCACATTGCCAATATTCAGAAACTTGAGTTGTGCAGTTTGTCAGGATTTAGAACATTACAGCCTTTGACTTATAGTACAGATATAGATCAGTATATAAATTGTTTTCAAATGTGCAAGCTATTTAAATTCATATTTTTCTCTTTTGATTGCTACACGGGAGTCCATTAAAGTATAATTATTGATATGCGATCAACATCGACATGGGTGGTCGCTACCAGCTAGAAAACGCGTAGGCTACCGCTGGGATCGATCGTAGTATTATGCACTCACATGCCGTAAATTATGCATTTCGACACTGCAGTAATGGTCGTCGCTATTGAAGCGGTCCATTTGTTAGGGTTCATCTCTGGGTTGTAAAAGTCCCACTTCTGGGCAGACAGGCCATGCTTATAAATAATAATAAATATCACAGGACAATTCACACCAATTGGGGATGTCTAAAAAAAAATACCCATGGTTTTTATATTTTTTTTGTATCGAAAAGTCAATTATAAGAAACTAATTTCAATATTTTGTTATTTAGTTCTCTACTTTTTTCAAAATTAATTATTGAAACTATTTTAGTTGATGACGTCAAATTATAATTGAGGGCTCCCACAATGCCAAATTTCTAAATCTATCTAAATGCGTACTTTAATTATTTTTTGCGTAATGGTACACTATACACTGTGTCACTTTACTGGCACTGTCAAAGTGCTAGATGTCAGACAACGGGTCCAAATCAAACTCCGTAGTAAATTGTGAAGAATTCTAACCACACAGAATGAAGTACGACTTGAACCGGTCACGCAATTTACACCAATGTCAAATGAAGGTCATTGCTTATTTGTTATATTATAAATTCATTACATAATATTAAAATTAAATAACTACAGCAAACGAGTTAAAAAGCATTTCTCTCGAAATGGTTTTCGATTTACTATACATTGCAAAAAAATAGACATCCCCAATTTTATTGACCTAGTCCCAAAGTAAGCAAAGCTTGTGTTATGGGTACTGAGCAACGGATAAACATACTTATATAGATAGATACAAAATTAAATACATATTAAACACCCAAGACTCGAGAGCAAACATTCATATTTTTCATACAAATATCTGCCCCGACACGGAAATCGAACCCGGGAGCGCAAGCTTCGCAGTCAGGTTCTCTAACCACTAGGCCATCTGGTCGTCAATATATGTATAGATAGATAACAAATAACATAATGGACTTTGGCTGTGAATATTTCGGAATTTACGTGCGAAATCGCATTATTTCAAACTGACCTTTTACACTGGTTCAGCTATAAAATTTAAGTACGGATGGCCGTTGGGGTCGAAAAGTTCTCGAATGGAGACCTTGGACTGGCAAACGCACCGTGAGACATCCACCAACGAATTGGACGGACGATTTGGTTAAAGCCACAGGTTCAAGGCTGATGCAATCCGCTTCCAACCGTAGTGATTGGATATCAATGAGGGGGCCATGTCGAGCAGTGGACGTCTGGACGTCCTACGGCTGGAATTATGACTTGACCGATTTTTTACGCTAGCATGACCCGACATACTCGTAAATTACAGGGGTCACAATGAGTCCCAAACTAATAAAGCAGGTGGGTAAGCATAAGTGGAACATTGTTTTCGGGAAACTAATTTAATTTGAAGTAGCACATTGGCGCCGGACGGAGGGTGGTCAACTAATTGAAAAAGTTTTCGTCGCGACGCGAGAGGGCGCGGTGGCCGCGGACCTTAATGAAAAGCTATCATCTGTGGGATGTTTGGTTGTTGCGACCATGATCAGAAAAGGTCAGAAAGCGCCCGTCATTTTACTTTGGGTGCGTAACGACTATAATATGGCCCATGTAGGAAACGAAACAGTTCGTTGTCTACGGATGTCATTGGAGATTCAGAAGAAAGATCTGTAGATGCCAAGTCAAGGTGACTTAGGGTAGCAGCATTCCTTTGTTGAATAGCGATGACAATAGGGATGTTGACGCCATTAAAAAATAATTCGAAGGCACGACTCTAGTAAAAAAAGCACTTTATTTTAGCCCTGAAAACTAGATTAATTTTCGATTAACTGCAATATTTAGATTTTTGTTGCTTTAAAACAAATAAATAGTTAGTTGATTGAGTTGGCGAACAAGTGACGTCATAAGTTTCTATTTCCTTTCAACTCTATGAAGACTCTATGCGAGAAATTGTGTTTTGACAGCTCATAAAAAGTACGTCAGTTGATTGGTGGTTTCAACATCCCTATTCGTCTCTAATGTTATTTGAAATATTACAATAAAGGTGGATTTATTTAAACTAATATAACAAGAGAAAAAATTTTAGTGTTTCTTTGTTTCTAATGAATAAACTTATAAAGTACTGAACCGATTTAAACAATTCGTTCACCCATAGAAAGCTTATTATTAACGAGTAACATAGGGTTTATAAGAACCTGAATGCGTAGTTGCCACGGGGTGCAGGCGAAGCTACGAGCAACTGCTATTGTTTATCCGTAGTAATATTATAAATGTGAAAGTGTGTCTGTATAATTACCTCTTCACGCTTAAACGATTAGGATGAAATTTGGTATGGAGATAGTTTGAAACCCTGAAAAGTACAAAGGATAATTCCCGTAGGATAGCGAATTTTCAATAAACTTTTCCCTGAAACAGATTGTATTAGTAAAGGAGCATTTAAAACCAAAGTAAGAGCGTATTTGATACATGCTTTCCTTGAAGAAAATAATTAAGTATCATATAACTAAGTTACATCATAAACTATGTGATGTAACTGAATTAATAGTAGGTACCTATTGCTAAATAGTAGTGGTGGTATGAGTATAGAAACATAATGTTAAAAATAAGGAGTGTAGTATTCGCCAACAAACTGTTTTGCAGTTAGGCGAAGTATTTGTCGTAAATTTAATGTATTTTTTTGTTGAAATTAATTTAAAAAAATGAACTATTTGCAGACAGAGTCGCGGGCAACAGCCACTTGTTTATAAACGCTCAATCCGTCTGGTAGCAGAGCCATCGCAATTTTCAATCCGATTGTTTCCAACCGATTCTAGCTCAAACAAAAACACCGTAATTTTAGCGTATCGACGCGTGCGCCAAAACTTTATGACTGAAAAATGAAGCGCATACAATTTTATATTCTCGTGCTGTTTGGAAAAAAACCGGGGGCTTTATAAAGTGGAATCCGGGTAAGCCGTAATAATTTATGTAGAGCTGTTAGGCTGCATGAAACGCTCTGGATTTCGCGGATTGCGACGTATTTTATTTTAAACTGCGTAGCGTCGCTTAATTGGATCCGCTGTCGGGTGGTCGGGCGCGACCGTCGTGTGCTGTGATAGGTTTAAAGTAGTTTTTGCTTAGCGGAACCTTTACTTTATTGCTTTTGACTGCGGTCGCGTTAACCGTATTGCTCTCTTGAGTCATCAATCATTATCATATCAGCCAAAAGAGGTCTACTGGACAAAGGCTTCCTCCAATCAGTTCCACAATGATCACTGCTACGGTGCCCGCACATTTGTAGATTTAAGTGGTTACTGCGACCTTTGCCACTACAGTTTGTTTTTTTATTCCTGACTAACCAATAAATAAAAAAATAAAATAAATAAATATCACGGGACAATTCACACCAATTGACCTAGTCCCAAAGTAAGCTAGGAAAGCTTGTGTTATGGGTACTAGGCAACGGATAAACATGCTTATGTAGATAGATACATACTTAAATACATATTAAACACCCAAGACCCGAGAACAAACATTCGTATTTTTCATACAAATATCTGCCCCGACACGGGAATCGAACCCGGGACCTCAAGCTTCATAGTCAGGTTCTCTAACCACTAAGCCATCTGGTCGTCTAAATATAAAATGATCTCACACTGGATCTACTAACACTGGATTATTATAGTTACGGCTGTTTACGGCGTATATTTTGACATAGGTACCCAAAAATTTGTACGGAACCCTCGGTGCGCGAGTCCTTCTCGCACTTGGCCGGTTTTTCTTTATACGTATACATCTGACGAACATTTAGTGGTGGTGTAGTTATTATTTCAGAGAACAATGATCCATCAATTTCTTAATAAACACGGAATGGAATCGCACGACCTTATTCCGCCTGCTCCTTTCCTCCACAGGTCGACCAGGAGTAGGCGGGGTCTCCATCCTTACGTTGTCAGTATTCCCAAAATCCGCACAAAGCGTTTTCGCTCTTCCTTCATCAACCGCACAGCTAAGGAGTGGAATTCCCTGCCTGCGACTGTGTTCCCTGAAAACTACAATTTTGCCGCTTTCAAGTCTAGGGCGAATAAACATTTACAAGGCAAGCGTGCTCCATCGTAGGCCTCATCTTCGCTTTCCATCAGGCGTGATTGTGGCCAAACGCAAGACTTTAGGTATTGTATAAAAAACAGTTTTCCAAAAAATATAATTAATTATGTTTGTTCGACTAAAAATTCAAATTCACAAAACAATAAGGTAGGTAAATGACGGTAAGGTAAACACCCCTGTGCTTGACACTGACCCAATACATGGCACCTTCAATCTTATGTCATAGTAAGAGAGGAGACGGATGGGTGTCATCTACAGGGCGTTGAGTTGTCGAGCATTCATACGTTTACCTTACCTATCTCAAAAAAAATAAAAACTTTTTAACAAAAAAATTAAACCGCTGAAAAAACTGAAAAGCAAAAAATAATACCTTATTTGTTTGACCTTAATCTAGGTACCAGTTTGAAGTCGGTGCCTCAGCACTAGCCAGGAGGAGTGGACCTATAATCTTCTACCTGATTGGCTTCTATCACTCCTCCTGGCTCGTGCTGAGGCACCGACTTCAAACTGGTACCTAGATTAAGGTCAAACAAATAAGGTATTATTTTTTGCTTTTCAGTTTTTTCGGCGGTTTAATTTTTTTGTTAAAAAGTTATTATTTTATACTTTTTCCCCATCCTTAGGGGTATTTTTTTTCCAAATTTATATAATACCAACTTCAAGGTATACCCTATCCAATAAAAAAGAATTATGAAAATCAGACTACTCTGTAAAAAGTTAGTCAATCATCCCCTGTTTTCCTACCCATAGGGTAGGAATATTATTTCCAAATTTACATGGAACCACCCTCGGGGTATACGCTTTCCAATAAAAAAAGAATCATCAAAATCGGACTACTCTGTAAAAAGTTATGCGTGATCATACATAAAAAAAATATATATATACACGTCGACTTGAGAACCTCCTCCTTTTGTTTTCGTCGGTTGAAAACGCTTTTGGGTATACCATGGTGTAGTTTACGACATTCTGCATTAAATGGTACAAGTAACTCGAAAGTGTTTTTATCTCAATACCGCCTTAAACTTTACCATAAACTTAATTAGCGTTTTTGAACAAGGGGGTACTGTTACTGTAACCTTGCAATGAACTTTGAACTTAAACAGTTTAAATTGGCAACAATATGAAAGTGCAATCTATCTATTCTATACATATAATAAATCTGTAACAAGTCGGTGTCTGTACATTGAAGATATTTGAGAAAAACTGTCACTAGGGCTATTTATTAGCGCAATAGAACCCAAAACAATGATTTTTAGAATTATTGTCTGTTTGTCTGTTTGTCTGTTTGTCTGTGCGTTTGTGCGCGCTAATCTCAGAAACGGCTTAACCTAGAAGGATGCGGTTTTCACTGATATGTTGGTATTTTCTTGGATTAACATTTAGTGTTTGTTTCATTTGAATCGGTTCACAAATAAGAAAGATACGTCTATTTTAAGAATTTATCGAACAGGTTTTTTTGTTTGAACGCGCTAATCTCAAGAACTACTGCTCCAATTTGAAAAATTCTTTCAGTGTTAGATAGCACATTTATCGAGGAAGGCTATAGGCTATATATCATCACGCTAACACCAATAGGAGCGGAGCGGAGCGGAAGAATGTTTCAAAATCGGGGGTTTTTGGAGTAAAACTTCTATAGGCACGCTTGACTTGGGAGAGTACGGTGTTGAATGCGAACGCGGGTGTGCGGGGGCGGGTATTTTTTTTTATATCGAGGAACTAAGGAGAGCCATAATTGATGAAAAAGCAAATAGGATAAAAAAAATAAGCTGCCCAAATTACTAATTCCACGCAAACGGAGTCGCGGGCAAATGCTAGTGTTTACTAAATGATGTTATGAAGTCAGTCGGGAAGTACATTAATTTATTGGGTGAAGTTGGCTGGAGTTTGAGGATGCTTCGGAGCGAGTGCTCCCGGGGTCCAGGACAAGTTCCGCGGTAGATCAACAAGTACTATAAACAGAAATGCTGTAAGTAGCTTTGTAATATTTAGTTCAATATTTCTAATGCGATTTGATTGGAAATGGGACTGGGCTGGACATGTCTGTTGAATAAAACCAGAACGTTGTGCACGACGAAAAATACTTGCTAAGTACGGTGCGGATCAATACTATTTAGATACACTACCAATTTCGTTACTATTTTGTTACGAAATGAGAATGTGCCGCAAGAAGAGAGAATGTGCCGAATGTGCCATCAAGCCGTTTCGGAGGAGTTCGATAACAAACACCGTGACACGAGATTTTTATATATTAGATGATGGTATTCCCTGTCTGCGACTGTGTTCCCTGAACACTACAATCTGGCCACTTTCAAGTCTAGGGTGCATTTACTAGGCAAGCGTGCTCTATCGTAGGCCTCATATTCGCTTTCCATCAGGCGTGACTGTAGTCAAACGCAAGCCTATATTGTATTAAAAAAAAACTTTAAATATGAAGAAAAAGCACTGTCCAAGAACGTTGATGTACAATGTGCGTCGGGTTACAAAAATGGCGTCTTTTGAGTGAAAATTATGCTTTTAAAAATGTCAACGTAACCAAAAGTTTCAGGCTGAACGCTAGAATTGTAAATGTTTTTCATGAATGTAGTTCTAACTCAGGCAAAGTCACGGGTCAAAGATGTAAGAGAGTGAGTCACAGAATGAGTCACTTAACGAACTGAATGTTTGGATCGATCGCTATTAAATAAGTCTTTGTTCAAGAACTAAATATTCATTCATAACGCCTTAAATATACGGTATCGCCGACTTCTACGCTGCTCATCATAGCTGGGAATACGAATCACTACCAATCTGATTTCAATTTGCGACAGCTTTCCAGAGTGGACTCACTGCCTCCACTAGACAGGCGAGTCGGAGACAAATGTCGCCGCTCCATTCCTCACATCTTGGCGCGGCTCTAATGAGTAAATTGTTGTCCGCGCGGAATTTAATATACTGCCCTGCCGTCCCCTCCGGAAGCTGGCTACGAGAATTTGCTACAAAAATGTTTTATCTCCTCGGATTTTTCTTCGCGAAGGACAAGCTTCTTCATTTAGAGCGTCGACGAATAAATTGAGGACATCAACCGTTCTTTATGTTTGTCTTTGTTGTAATAATGTTTTTGGATAAAAGTCAGATGGCAGCGAGAGACGTTATGTTGGCCATATTATTATCATAATAACCGATCTGTACCCGTACCCGTTAAATTCCAGTGTTGGTTGGCATGCGTGGCAACGGACTTATATGATTGTGTTGCTCGTTTTCCTACCTCTCAGAATAAAAAGCGGCCAAGTGCGTGTCAGTTAGAGGTAGGCCAAACGCCGAGTAGTGTTCCGTATTATGCGGAAAATATATACAATACTACTCGTCGGTGTTGTTCACGACTCCCGTCTACAAAGAATACGTTTATCGCTATTCCACGGCAACTCTGCAGTTTTCTTGGATAAACACTATCCTATTAAGGCGCAAGCCACACAGAAGAGACGTGGGACGGGGGCGCGTCGCAGTCCGCGTCGTTTGTTCGCAGGCCGCGTCTCCGCCCCGTCTCTTCTGTCGGCTTTGGATCGCGACGCTTCTATACATTTAGTATGAAAACTGATTCAAAGGGCGCCGCGAATACAACGCGCCCCTGTCCCATGACTTTTCTATATGTTTTACGCCTTAGGGTCTCAAAATATTACCATAGCAAATTACATTTATAATATTGGTAAGTACGGACCGAATCCAAATCCTGAAGCTCTTTCTTCGATGAGTATTTTACATTTTTATTCCACGTCGGAACTGAACGCAAGGCGCCAGTTCAATTTCTCTCAAAGGTGTATTTCTCTGCAGTGCTAGATAAAAGTTACCCATATCACAGGGGGGCGGAAGGGGGGCGAGTAAAGCTGCAAAAAGACTAGCACATACATATGAAGTTAGCAATCGTAGCTGCCGACGGCCCGGTAAGAACAAATGGATCGGACAGGGCGGCGTGCGGGGTAAAAAGGTCTTGACTTATAAGCGAGAAGCGACTAAGTATTCTATCATTATTTTGTAATACTTTGTTCTATTCTACTACGAGTATTAATATGAATGAGAAAGTTTCTGAAGATTTTTGGATGTTTGGTTGACATGTTAGACTATCAGGGAAGTCTAGCTAGGGAACATAACAATTTACCTATACTTTGTAGGGTTGAATTGTCTATATCGTATAAAGTACCTAGATAATCTTTCGATTTCACAAATGCTAAATCGCTACTGATACCTCGGAAATTTGAATTCGATTTTTCGCAACCACTTCCAGATCAAACAAACCCCATATAAGAAACCTGGAACAGCGTTGTAGTTTGCCGCAACATTGTGCTGGGCTTAATTTCAGCTGCATTGTTTTCCTGTGCATCTAATATGGTAAAAATATCTCTCTTCCTCTCTCTCTTTCTGTCTCTCATAATGCCACCATCACCACTAACAGTATTTAATTTTGTAGCTACCATAGCCAGCCCGCTGCCGCCAGTCGCTTGCCATGCCGAGCTTGGTGTTTCCGCGCTTGCTGGATTGCCACCGCGTCTACTAGTTGCATGCTCCCTATTATTTCCCTATCATTACCAGATGTGTGCCTGTACTTACTAACGAAGTGCAATTGCATATTGTGTAAATAAATGTGTCTTTTTTTCTCCCACACTCTCGCATATTTTCAGTTCTATCAACGCCACTGACTGTAAGTGTAGCTGCCATAGCCAGCCCGCTGCCGCCAGTCGCTTGCCATGCTGAGGTTGGAGTTTCCGCGCTCAATCGCCGCCGCGTCTACCAGTTGCATGCTTTACAATATCAGGCATGTGCGTGTACTTACTAACCAAGTGCAATTGAATTTAATCATGGCATCTGTATTTACTGTCGGGGTCGAAGATATGTTTACACTTTATCATGGAAAGGGATGTTTGCAAATAGTTTAGATTTGCATTGGCGATACCTAGCTTCTAATAGTGTGTCTACTGTGTTAAAAAATATTTGTATTTTGGATGTATGTAATTAAACTAAAAACATATTGTAGATCTGTTTTCATTAGGTGACCTGGATATTGAAACGATTCATGACTTAGGTATATCAAGACCTCGTAGTTAGTGTATCCAAATTTAGGCAATCGGTAGGCTTCTTTATCTTGTCCCTCCGCTACCGCAAAGCAAGATAATAGTTAGGAGCTAGGTAAAAGATTGTAGTTCATTGATAAAGACCTCCACAAAGAAACGACGGAATCAATCAAGAACAAGAAAGCTAAGGCTGCCGTTCCCACGCGACCTTAGCGCCGCTTGGGAAACATTGAATTACTTCGCTTATATGCATGAAAATATCATGAAAATCACAATTTTTGCTCTAACTTGTCTGTCTGTGGTCACTTTTAGAGAGTCACTGATTAGATTAAACAGCCCCAAAAAAATCTCTAAAACCAATTCCTCGTTTACCTAACTCAGTTCATAACCACAATTACACCAGTCGCAAAAACAAATACGCTTGCTAATGCCTTGCTACGACTTCAAACAATGCCAGTATCTACATTACGACCTAATCCAGGAAAATAGGTCACTGTTTAGAAACCAAGTCCAACAGCTATCACTAAAAGCCACAAGTTTGTTTCTCCGACTATACCCATACGCTCCACGGAAACTCCGACTCGCCTTGCACGTCCATTGACTCGGAGAGGTTTGTGGTCTGCATCCAATTTCCTCAGATGAATTGGACAGATAGCGCCGCTTGCTCAGCAACTAGCTATGCGTTTACTTCCAAGGACTGTGCAGAAGTTTGTTTAATGTCACATTGTTGATATTTTCCTGAAAAACATACATTAATTTACGGTGCACCTTGATTTCCCATATAATAAAGTCATAATTATCATTATGTATGTCTTATTAAATAATGGGAAACCGTGGAGACCTTTAATTTACATTTTCAGTAGTCTTTAAGTTCCTACGTCTTACAGGATTTAGCGTGAAATAGTTATTTGCGAGGTAAGTAAACCAAGACTGAAAGAGTCCACAATTCTGCCAACGATAAAGTTTAAAGGCATAAAATCCAGTTTCCACAATGTTTCACTTAATACCTATTATAATCCATCATGTTAAGCAAGTCAAGTCCCTGGAGACAGTCGCTCGGGTCCATTACCGTCGCGCTGTATTATTTATTGGCTACGGCAAAGTGAATACCGGGCGAGTTACTCGGCCAGCTACTGGCAGTACTAGGATGAGTGCTCGTAGCATTGTGCAGACGACTCTCGTAATGTTTTTGTTTTAGCAATGAAATTAAAGAGTTAATCTTACTAAAATAATATTATAAACGCGAAAGTTTGTATGGGTGGATGTATAGATGTTTCTTTCACGCTAAAACGATTTCACAGATTCTGATGAAATTCACCATAAAACTTATAACCTGGATTAACACATCGGAGAATTGTTATCCTGGAAAATTTCATAGTTCTCGCGGGATAACGATAAACGAATTCTCAAACGGCCCTGCCACATATTTCTACTAAGGTGTAGTGTAGAGTGTGTGAAGTTAGGGGTTAGGGACGTGTACGGCAGAAGTTTATCGCTACGAATATTATCTCTTTCTCTTTCTCTCTCTTTTTCAACCTTTCACCACCCAATGCTGAGTGTAGGTCTCTTCCAATGCACGCATCCAGTCCTTTCCGGCCACTCTAACAAGAATATTACGAGAATATTACGAATATTATCAGATCTAATAAATTTTTGGCAGTGCGAGGTCCCGTCCCGTCTTGACAACATTGTACATGAAAACGTTTTTGGTGGTATCCGTTTCTTTATGACATAGTGTGGCAAATGAAACAGTGGGTCACCTGGTGGGTAGTAAGTGAGCACCATCAGCCTTGGACATCTGCAACACTAAAGACAAATTACGAGACGTAACGATTGTTTGTGTAAAAAGAAGATGATGGTGTGAAGGTACAAGTATGAAGTATCTTTTTCTATTTATTTTTTTCAACTTCATTTTTTATTACTTTTACGGTCATCCCGTGAAACCATATATTTCAAACTAAATACAAACTGAAATATAGATGCACAGAAAAAACCCCAGAAAAAAGACCAATGCTGGGAATCGAACCCAGGTCCTCAGCGTTCCGTGCTGCGATGATGCCGCTGCTGCCAGTGATGGTGTAGGGGTAAGCATGCAGCACGAAACGCTGAGGACCTGGGTTCGATTCCCAGCATTGGTCTTTTTTCTGGGGTTTTTTCTGTGCATCTATATTTCAGTTTGTATTTAGTTTGAAATATAGGTATGGTTTCACGGGATGACCGTAAAAGTTATAAAAAATGAAATTGTAAAAAATAAATAGAAAAAGATACTTCATACTTATAAAAGTTGGCTTAGTAGCGCCATCTCTTGGTCCAGGTGAGCTATAGCTCCGAAGGAGTGTTAAAGTCTCTCGGTAGAGGGCATAACATAGATGCGCGCTTTATCACTGCATAATGTGATTATCCTTAGATTTTCCTAAAGCCCAGTTTGGGCATGCAAAATAAATCGTGCAATTAGCATTACATTGCGGCACTCGAGTGACGGCTTCAAGCTCGTTCGCTTTCCAGCCGTACAATGTAATGCTACTTACCAATTTTTTCTTGCAAGAGTAAACTGGGGTTAACACACAGGATACTCCTGTTGAAAAATTGATAGATAGATACAAATTTGATTCACAAAGATAAATAATTTTCAATAAAAAATTCACATAAAAAAAATTATACAAATGAGAAATGACTCAATCATATTTCTGTGCTCAATCCAATACTCAATCACATAAATTTTCTTACATATTCTCTAAATTAAGAGCCACGCGATGATGTCACGAATAGGCGCTGACTCAGCATGTACTGCAGTAACCTGCAGTGCTGATATTCTGTCAGAAACCTGACGTGTTTGCTGAACAAGACAGTCAGCCTTTTCGCTCATTTTTTTGACAATTTTATGAACAAAAAAACTAAAACAAAAAATCGAAACGGTTAGCCCCGCCAATTATTCCTGTGAATAATTATGCAATTCTTTTAGTTGTGTTTGTGCCAAATTTCTAAATACGAATGCTTGTCCCGAGATCAAACAAGAATAATGCGGATAGGCGTGCAAGACAAACCGGTCCGTCTGTGCATGTTAATCGCCTCTCTCATCGGCAACGAGTGACAGCCGAAGAAGCAGCGGATCCGAGTTCGCAGAACCTGTCCGCGATTGTTTAGTAAACTGGACAGAGTAAGTAGATGCAGAACAGTACACTATCATCTCAAAGCCGTGGTAGACTAGTGGTTTAACCATTGTATTTAATACACACGCCTCGCACTTTTAGCTCGCGGGACATTTCCAATCTTCATATTATTAGTTTTGTGAATCAGACTACCAAACTTAGACAAATTATCGTGCAGATGAGAATTTGGCGCGCAAAGTTGGGTCTGTTTATTGTAAAACTTCTTAAAGATTACAAATGAATTTTTGTTGGCATTTCTAATACTCCCACTAACTTTACCGTAGGTAATTTTTTTTTGTACGTGCTCGAATCCTTGGCAAAAATCGCTGCGAAAATGCTTGGTATCCTTTCCAAGGTTCGGCGATAGTGCACTACGGAGCAGCTAATTGTTTTTTTACCGAGCTTTAGCTTTACCGAGCCCTTAGGGCCACGTGACTGTTAAAAGTTAATAAACCGTAAACTTATTACAATTGTCATAAAACTAACCTAACCTAATGGGTTCTCTACAAAACTGTTTTAATAAAGTTCGAGAAGTTAACGATTTCAGAAAAAAAATTTTGTTATTTCCCTATTTATTCTATTCTATCCATTGCTCGTATGATCTTCAAAACAAAGTTTGGCTTTGCCAGCTATATTCGGGCACACAAAATAACAAACAAGCTTAAAGGACATCATCTATTGCTTGTGGCGCGTACAACGACGACATGCGACTCACGCGATGTACCATTATTGGGATGGTTTACTGTTCTATATTTACTTTGTGCCGCCTAACAATAGCCAGCAGGCGATGGCAAATATTAATCCGCTCGGCGAAGACCATTTAAATCTGTCTCAATGAGCTTTGTTCATGATACACTAATACACTAATACACTTGGGTCATATACATTCTATTGTTCGTGTCTCTCCTGTGGACATGGTAAAAGTAAAAAATAGCCTATGACCTATTTCCAGACCTACCGAATATGGAGAAAAAGTTTCATAAAAATCGGTCAAGCCGTTTTGGAGGTGTTCCTTGTTCTATAACAAACTAGTGACACGAGATTTTTATATATTAGAAGAAGATTAGAAGATTTATCGGCAGTTTTGAACATGTAAATACCGTGAAACTCACTCATAGTAAAAATTAGGGATAAATAACTCACATCTTTAATCATGTTGTTGGCTACGGATTAGCCTAAAAGATGTCGGGCAACACGCGATTAACGACCTGAGTTATCTTGGGGACGGTAGTGCCCCGCTAAGTCATGCAAAACAAAAGCAAGGCCGTACCATCCTTTTCTAGAAATAAAGTCGGTTTACGGACGATACTTTAACGTGACAACGTCATAACAAAACATCCAAAAAACAAAAATGAAACCAGGCGGTCACCCATCCAAGTACTGACCGCGCCCGACGTTGCTTAACCTCGGTGATCGGACGAGAACCGGTGTTTTGTCAAATATATTGAAAACGGTGCATCCTACGGCAAAATCAATGAAATTTTCATCCCCCCTTATGCCCCCGAACCCGAGCGCTAGTACTAAGATTGTACATGCTGGCGTTCGCTGCTCTCTTGTACATACTGGCCTTCACTGCTCTGTAAGTACAGTCAAGTGTAAAAATATGGGTGCACATAACTTGCTCATAAATATGTCCCATAGCTCTATTGTCGTCGAATTAAGGTATAGGTATATAACGATGGGAGGATTAAATCGATACTTATTTTTGCACTTGACCGTACATGTACGTTACATTGCGTCATCCTTTCTCGTGCATGCAGCCGGCGTTCATCGATTTATTAGACGTTGTCACGTCAAAAATTCAGACTATTTTCAATCGCCCTTATTTTTCAGCTTTGTATTAAAAATGTAATAAGTACTAAATTGTAGTTCTTGATAACGCTATGAGCGTATGAATATTATATTATTTTTCGCCGAAATTCACGCTTACATAAATAATAAGGTTTTCATTATTTTCTTAACAATGGGAAGCTACTAGTGACAGGTGAAAGCCACTTGGCGTCGTCGGGAAAGCATTCCTAGAAGCCACAACCATTTTCTCAAGAACATATTATTTTTACCAAACTGCCGAAGGAGGGTAATGTTTTTCGAACGTATGTATAATCGAGGAAGTAAGTGCTTAACCAATTTTAGGGTTCCGGAGGCAAAATGTCAAAAATGGAACCCTTACAGTCTTTTTTATATAAGAGGGGGCAAACGAGCAGATGGGTCACCTGATGGAGAGCGATCACCGTCGCCCATGGACACCCGCAACACAGTTTAGTCCGTCCGTCCGCGGCTTAGCTCAGAAACTATTAGGACTAGAAAGCTGTGTGTAGCAAATATCTGGACAAAGTAAATAAATAAATAAATATAAATATATTAGGGGGACAATCTTACACAAATCGACCTAGTCCCAAACTAAGCAAAGCTTGTACTATGGGTACTAGACGACGATAAACATACTTATATAGATAAATAAATACTTAAATACATAGAAAACATCCATAACTCAGGAACAAATATTCGTGCTCATCACACAAATAAATGCCCTGACCAGGATTCGAACCCAGGACCTCTTGCTTCGTAGGCAGGGTCACTACCAACTAGGCTAAAGCGGTCGTTAAAAAAAATCGGTCGGTCGGTCGTTAAAGTGAAAAAAAATGTAGAAAATATTTTTTTTAGTGTCTCTCATAGACGTAAAGTGGGGGTGATTTTTTTTCTCGCCTAACCTTTAGTGTGGGGTATCGTTGGATAGGTCTTTTAAAATCATTCCAAGGCTTTGAAGAAGATTTTTCGACAAAGTGATCCGTTTGTGAAATATTTAACTTTAAATTGCAATTTTTTGTTAACATCAAGCGTTCGAGCGCTTGAATAATTCAAAGAATCTACTTTTTACTAAGTATTCTGACGGGGTGCCCCAGGAAAACCCACCTACGTTCTCATATTGGCTTGAGGTACTCTAGAGGATATAAAAGGTATTCCCCCAATATTATATTAATCTGCCGCGCTCGAGTGACTCCCCATATCCCACCACCATCCACCACGGCCACTGCAATGTGGCCGAAACGACGAAGCAATTATTTCTCGTTTCGTTCCCGGGTATGATAACAGTTACAAACGAATTCTTCGCACACGGAGTCGCGGGCAACGGCTGGTAACAAAATACTTTTACGTAGTCGTGTTTTTTTTCATAACTGATCTACAACATAATTCATATCGCCGTTATCATTTTTTTGCAATATTACTCCCGCATTTAATCTTCAGCTGTGTTGTCGCCGAGCGAGAAATCTACTGATATTACTGTTGCTGTCATAAATCTTATCTCGCTTGGCTTTGTAAGTTGGTTTCGCATTTTCATCAAGTTCCAAAGAATACTTTATCCAATCCTCTGTATTGCAATCTTTCTGATTCGTAGAAACGCGAAAATTTTATTTGAAAGCAGGTTTTTTGGCGATGGTTCTTAGACATGTTTCATCAAAATTGGTCCCACCATTTCAAAGTGATCAGCTCTTTTGTTGGTTGCGGAAGAGATCTTAGACGCATAAATTTTATAAATTTATAAAATTTTCAATTTAAGTTATCACATTCATCATAAGGGCCATTACAGACGGACTGCATTCTAACTGCAACCACAGACAGACTGACGCAGCTAGCGTGCAGTTTGCTCGCAGTTTTGCCGACTGCAATGCAACTGCAATGGAAAATGTAAGAGAGAGTAAGCTATATTGAACCAGCGCTTAAATTGGACCACTTCCGTATTTCTACCAAATTACACTATTTATTAACACTGGCAACAAAAAATTAAGCGATGACAGCGCCACAAATAGTCCGCCATTTTGCGGCATCGCTTCACTTTTTGTTGCCAGTGTAAATAGATAGTGTAATTTGGTAGAGATATGGAAGTGGTCCAATTTAAGCGCCGGTTCAATATAGGTTACTCTCCCCTATAGGTAGTCGGCAGTTGGCAGTTACCTTGAGTTGGAATGCAGTCCGCCTGTTACGGCCCTAAGTCGCGTTAGAAGTCGTGGTAACCTAATGGTTTGACCTATAGTCTCTCAAGCAGAGGGTCATGGGTTCGAACCCGGCCTCGCACCTCTGAGCTTTTCCGAATTTATGTGCGAAATTACATTTGAAACTTAACATAAGCTTTACGTCGAAGGGAAACAGGGAAACCTGCATGGAATGGAATGGTTTGTGTGAAGTTCCTAATCCGCACTGAGCGCGCGTGGGAACTACGGCCCATGCCCTCTCATTTCTGAGAGGAAGCCTTTGCCTTGCAGTGGGACGTGGCTGGGATGATGATGTTGTCTTTTTAACCAGATAGACGCCTCGTTCTTTAAGCTCAAATTTGTAAACATCGTATTGGTTCTGTAAGTAAAATCGAATGCGATAAAACTGTTTTGATACGGCTTTATAGCCATATACACGTCTCGTTCATACCGTGAACAATGGAACGAGCGCTGGGTCGCCACAATAATCCATTTAATACGCCTATCTGGCAGTTTATCTGTACTACATATTTTATTATAGGGCGGTGGAGTCCCTATAATATCGTCGGGTGACAAGCAAAAGTCACTAAGTACCAAATACCTACTTAAAACAAAGCTCGTATCTCAGTATGAAATTACTAACTAGATACGACTTTTTGAAGAGCAGTGACAGAAATTTTGGTGAGTTTTGCTTGTCATCCGGCGATATAATGTGTAAAAATATTGTTGGCAAATGACCTATGGCCTCTACAGCAGAGGGTCGTGGTTTCAAACCGGGTTTGCACCTCTGAGTTTTTCGGAATTTACGTTTGACCTTACATTTGAAATATACCATGAGCTTTTGTATATAAAAATATCGGGAGGGAACCTGCACACACTTGCGAAGAAATTCAATGGTGCGTGACGTTCCCAATTTGCACTGGGCCCGCGTGGGAACTACGCCCCAAGCTCTCTCGTTCGGAAAGGAGGCCTGTGCCTTGTTATTCAACAATGTATGTAGACTGATCATGATTATATTGTCCAGCTTTAACTGAGCTAGAATCACTAATGGACTGAAACAATTACTTTGCTCACCCGCGACAAAGCAAAACAAGCAAAGTAATTGTTTCAGTTCATTTATATGGACCTCCGCAAAGTACGCTGCTGGCTAATTATCTAACTTCCTCGCAATTGCCATCGCGTTCATTTTGACAGTTCTTGTATGGGCTGACAGTTCAATTCAATTCAATTTTTAAAAATATAGCTCCATCGATGTGGATGATTCTGCCAATGTCGATGTTGAGAAAGACACTATCGGTTGGCCGTTGTTCGGTAAAAAATGTGGAACGCTTCACGATTTTGCGTGTCATCCTTGCGCAGGGGCCATGCTAATCTTCTCTGTATGGTTCCAATTTTAGATGTACCGCCGAAGCAAGTGCAGGGCTGACAATTGTGGTAACGGAAACAGCCAGCTGTCACAGCCATACAAAAACTGTAATTTCGATCCGATGCCGAGTGTCCAAAAAGTTACATAAGTCCTGCCGATTCACTAAATTATTTAGAATCACTAATTTTGTAGCTCTTTTAAAATTTAACTTTGTATTGTGTCTAAGAACGATTTGGTCCTTATTTCAACGGTATTACGAAAAGTCCTACAATGACTCCCATTCGCAATAAATAGCAAATTAAACCGGACCGTTTTCGGCGCAGCCATGAATCAACCGGATAAACACATCCCCCGCGATTTATAACCTCTTTTATTTAAATACATTGTTGCGTGTCGTTTGTCGCGCGATTTGAGCTTCCGCGCGTTTGCGCCGCCGGCTCGTTGGCTGCGACGCGGGAACCGACTACCCTACACTGATGTGCCAATTTATAGGTTTAGGTATGATGAAATTTATTATCTACAAAGACATAATTGTCACTTATGTGATAACATAATTTTAACTTAATAACTATTTAATGGATGTTCGCCACCGCACTCATTGAACATACATAAACAAAGCTGTTTGGTCCGTTGCTCGTTTGGTCCAAACAAGCTAGAAACCCCACAAACAATCACAAACAGACGAGTAGGAAGGTACGTACTCACTTCACGCATATAAATATAAATCGTTATAAAACGATTTGAGATGAAGAGTTAAGTATCAGCAATAACATGTTTTGCTAACTGTTTTTTAAATGCGTGAAATGAGCTCACATTTTTGATTTGCGAGGGTATTTTATTATAAAGTCGCACTCCTTCATTAGTAAGCATCGTTTTGCCGTATTTATTATAATGTATTATCCTACTCTCAAGTCAAAAGTCTTTGGCCAGTGTGTGTTGCCAGTGATGACTTATGGCACTGAGACGTGGCCGCTAACGATGGGCCTCCTAAGAAATCTCAAAGTCTCAGATGGCGATGGAGACGGCTATGCTCGGAGTTTCTCTGTGGGGCCGCTTATGAAATGAAATCCGCGCAAGAACTAAAGTCACCGACATAGCTCGAAGAATCACCAGACTCAAGTAGCAGTGGGCAGGGCACATCGCTCGTAGAACTGACGGCCGATGAGGCGAAAAGGTTCTCGAGTGGCGTCTACAGACCAGAAGACGCAGTATAGATAGGCCTCCAACAAGATGGAGCGACAACAAGCGGGATCACGTTTGATGCGGATGGCATTGGACCGATCTGTTTGGCAAGCCTTGGGGGAGGTCTATGTCCAGCTGTGGACGTCTTTCAACTGAAATGATGATGATGATGATAATCCTACTGTACATTGTGCGTATGGATGATGGACTCTCTAAGGCCGTATTTTACTTCCAATCAAAGAAGGGAAACCGGACTCCTGTAGGCCAGTTCTTGCTTTAAAATGACGTCTCAAACGCCACCTCACCTCTTGTAATATCCTTTGCGAGAGTTGGGAACATCTCGCGAAACAGAGACCAGAATGGCACAGCTCTGTAAATAAGGCTGTTACAGTTTTTGAAACGACTCGCCAAGAGCACCTGGATGGCAGATGGATTGGGAACTTGAAGCAAAATTGAATTTCTTCTCAAGTTTGCAGAGGATTCTTCCCGATATTTACCTTCACCGTAAAGCTCATGGTAAATTTCAAAATTGTATTTTCACACGTAAATTCCGTAAACTTAGAGGTGTGAGCCTGGGTTTGAACTTCTGCTTGAGAGGCTATAAATCAAACAACTCTAGGCTACCATAAATTACATGGCTTCAATACCGTTATTCATTAGGTATTTGAAAAGTAAATATACAATTCTGACTTTATTATTATCCTCCATTTCAGGCTACATCTTCGCTTACCATCAGGCGTGATTATAGTTTTTTTTAATGCACGCATAATATCTGCAAAAAAAACCGGAGTTGACTTGTGTGGGGCAGCGACCTTCGGAGTCAAGTCTTTAACGCTGCGACAGCGATTTCGGTTACGCAATATAAATTTGCCAGCGGCGCGGCGGGTCAAACGCATACAAAAAACGCTAATTTATAGCCGGACGCGCAGATTTATCGATTGCGCACTTCCGGACAATGACGTACTAAGATTTGGGCTGTACTTGCAGAGTTTTGCTGATATCAGAAAATAACGTGCAAGATGTTTTAAATGTCTGAAGTCAAAAGTCTTTGACCAGTGTGTGTTGCTAGTGATGACTTATGGCACTGAGACGTCTAACGATGGGCCTCATAAGAAAGCTCAAAGTCACTCAGAGGGCGATGGCTCTCCCAAGAAGAAGGGTTATGCTCGGAGTTTCTCTACGGGATCGCATTAGAAATGATGAAATACGCGTGAAAACTAACGTCACCTACATAGTTCGAAGAATCGCCAGACTCAAGTGGCAGTGGGCAGGGCACATCGCTCGTAGAACTGATGGCCGATGGGGCAAAAAGGTTCTCGAGTGGCGTCCACGTATCGGAAGACGCAGTGTAGGTAGTCCTCCAACATGATGTAGCGACGACCTGGAGCGGGAACGCGTTGGATGCTGATGGCACGGGACCGATCTGTTTGGCGAGCCTTGGGGGAGGCCTATGTTCAGCAATGGACGTCTTTCGGCTGACATGATGATGATGAATGATGATGATGTTTTAAAATGAATCCACTAAACACGCTAAACTTAAGTGTGCATTTCTAGAATTAGTAGTTTAAATTTTGAGATTTTAAATGAAGTTTTTAAATTACGCCCAAAGCCGTTTCAGTGTGAAGAAGTAACAAACATAAACCGACAAACACACTCACATACACACAACTCTCTAAATTTCGCATTTATGATATTTGCAGGATTACAATATGATCTTGATAATCATGTTAGCATTAAAGATAGTTCTAAGAACAAAGTTATAGCATGTAACTTAAACACTAATAATAAATCAAGTCTGCAGATCGAAGAAGTTGCTAAGAGA
The DNA here is from genome assembly GCA_947859365.1 of Archips crataeganus. Lineage (NCBI taxonomy): Eukaryota > Metazoa > Arthropoda > Insecta > Lepidoptera > Tortricidae > Archips > Archips crataeganus. The sequence goes on from OX402054.1 coordinate 22,395,328, forward strand.
GCAACACAATACTGTAGTAATAACGATTCCGATGCAGCAGAAATCATAAACAACTACTTACTACTTTTTGGCGCGGACTTCGCGAATAAAAGGATTTAAAACTGGCACGTCGCCAAGTCTCGACCACTGCTAACCGTCCTTTTTAGACCACTAGATTAAGAGCAGGATAGAGAATTTAATGCAGGGTAAACTGCACAATAGAAGAGCGTTCTTTTAGTAGAAAACCTAGCTGTTGTCTATTCTGGAATATGTGACTTGACTGGTTATTTATTGAGTTTGATTTGCAATGGTAAGCTTGATTTATGTAGACTGAGTATGGAAGTCGATTAATCGGATGTAGAGTTATCTGCCAAAAGCTGAAAACTGTGTTATTGCTGATGTTAGCTTTGAAGAAGTATTGGTTTTTAATTAGCATGAGTCGTGTTAGTCTAGTGGTTTGACCTATGGCCTCTCAAGCAGAGGGTCTTGGATTCAAGCCCGAGGTCATACTTCTTAGTTTTTCGAAAATACATTTGATGTTTACCTTGGGCTGTAAGATAAAGATAAACATCGTGAGGAAGCATTTACAAACTTGCGGAAATTCCATGGTGTATGTTAAGTTCCTAATCCGAACTGAGCCCGCGAGGGAACTCCAACCCAAGCCCTCTGAGAGGAAACCCAGCGGCTTGCAGTGGGAGGTATTAATAGTTCTATGGCTATGTATAATAATACTTAATCGTACACTGTTCTCACAACTCTTCTAATCTGGGTGTGAAATACGTAATTAAAAGACAGCGGCTGGCAGTTAACTGTTTATTAATCTGTACTTGACTACCCTCAATATATATCTAAATCTACCTACATTACACATCTCTCTTCTACATAAAGGCTTCAAACATATAGAATATATACTTAAACAATTAACGTGTACAGGAACTAATGTTTTTCTCTTCTACATTTACCTCCCCTTCTTATTTGAGAAGGAACAAGAAAATTACAATTTAGTCTTACAAAATAGTGTTTTATTTATAATTATACTTAGTTAGGTACTTTTTTTTTTTTTTTTTTTTTTTTTTTTTTTTTTTTTTTTTTTTAAACAAAACAAATATTTATTCACTAATGTGCTGTATGTAATCTGCTTAGTGCTTACCTATTATAGTACATACTAAAATTCTTAAACAAAAACTTATACTTATTTGACTTAAGTTCTTAAACTTAAAAATACTATTTTTTTTAAATATAACTCAACTGTTTGTGTTAAGCAAAGAATGTTGTTAAACTAAAAACTCTTTGTTGTGTCTACGCTGCTCCCTTTTTTTTTTAATTCTCTGCGGATGGCCCGCTGGCCGCGGTCACTGAGCGGTGTTGCCAACTCGTCTGTGCCGCGCTGTGCCAGCCCCTGCGCCAGCGCAGGTGCAGGCGCCGGCGTCGCAATGCTCACACCCTCGGTTTCTAGGGGAACATCAGCCGCGTTGGCGCCTTCTGACTTGTTGTGGTGTACTAACGCCTTTGGTTCATAATTATTTTCTACGTTAAGGCCGGCATTTACAGTTGAAAATCTGCTATTTCTATTCGGCAACAGCTGATCAATATGTCTGCGACAAATATTTCCGCTATTTAATGTTATTTTATACGACACTGGGCCTGTTTTTTCTGCTACCTGTCCCGCTGACCACTTATCCTTATTATTCGAATAATCTCGAGTTAACACTGGGTCTCCAATTTCAAAATTCCTAACGACACCCCCTGCTGCTTCTAACTGCTTATTTTGCGCTGCCCAAACTGTGTGCCTAGTACTTGGGCGTAGTGCGTCTAGCCTGCTGCGCAACCGTCGGCCCAGTAACGCTACTGCGGGAGCTACCCCAGTCGTTGAATGCTCGCAATTTCTATATTGCAACAGAAATCTACTCAAACTAACTGACAAATCATTTCCTTCATACATTGCTTTTTTTAATGTTTTTTTTACTGTTTTTACCGAATTTTCTGCTAATCCATTTCCTTGGGGCCTATAGGGGGAAGACGTAGTATGTCTAATCATGTTCCTTTTACAGAATTCCTTAAATTCAAAACTTTGAAATGGTGGCCCGTTATCAGTTACTAGTTGCAACGGCAACCCAAACTTTGCAAACAAATTTCTTAAGAATTTCAATGTCTCAAACGCTGATGTACTACGTACTTCCTCTGCTTCAACCCATTTACTGTAGGCATCAACTAATATAATAAAATATCTCCCATTTAACTGTGCAAAATCTGCATGGAGTCTTTGCCACGGGCCTGCCGGGAATTCCCATGGATGTATGGAATGGCGTGGCGGCGCATCACGCACACTACGACAAGCATCGCAGTTTTGACCTAACCCCTCAATATCTTTGTCTATGGAAGGCCAGTAAACAAAATTTCTAGCTATCGATTTCATTTTTACGATACCCATATGTCCATCATGAATCTCCGTTAATATTTGTTTTTGTAATTTTTGTGGTATCACTACTCTATACTTATATAGTATACAACCGTGCTCTGCATACAACTCATCGCGCCTATTGTAAAAACACATTTCATCTATATTTTCACATTTAGTTGGCCATCCAAACATAATGTAACCATAAATTCTATTTAACAATTTATCTTGTTTTGAGGCTAACGCTATATCTTTAGAACTCACCGGAAACATTTCACTAACCATATGTAAATAATTTAGTTCGGACTTATCGCCGTTTTCATTTTTTTCGCACAACAATGGGAGTCGCGACAGTGCGTCTGCGTTCCCATTGTCCTTTGAAGTGACGTACTCAATATTGAAATCATATGCTGCCAATTTTACAGCCCACCGTTGCAGCCTGCTAGCTGCCGTTTGGGGAATACCCCCTTTTGGTCCAAAAATGTACACAAGTGGTTTGTGATCTGTCTTTAGCCTAAAACTCCTACCAAATAGGTATTGGTGATGTTTTTGTATTCCGTATACGATCGCTAGAGCTTCCTTATCTAGTTGACTGTAATTTTTCTCTGTGTCTGTTAAAGTCCTTGACGCACAGCTGATCGGACGTTCCGCGCCGTCCGGGTAGCGATGCGCGAGTACCGCCCCTATTCCGTACGAACTACTGTCTACGGACAAAATTAACGGTAAAGACTGCTCGTAATGACATAACACGGTATCGCTCGCTAATATTTTTTTTATCTGTTTAAAAGCATTGTTACAGTGCTCGTTCCATGTCCAATCCTGATCTTTTTTAAGTAACACATACAAGGGATGAAGCAACGAACTTAAATTAGGAACGAATTTCCCGTAGTAGTTGATTAAACCTAAAAAAGCTTTCAGTTGAGTTATATTTTCAGGTATTGGGGCACGCACAATAGCTTCTATTTTTGACTCATCAGGGCGCAACCCATTTTTGTCAATAATGAACCCTAAGTAAGCTACACTTGTTTGTAAAAATTGACACTTGTCAATTTTTATAGTCAGGCCCATTTTCGCTAGTCGCTCGATTACAGCTCGCAGATTTTTTTTATGCGTTTTTCTGTCTTTACCCGTAATACATATGTCATCTAAAAATACTACTGTGTCTGGTAAACCGCGAAGGGTCTCCTCCATAATTTTTTGGAACTTTTCCGGCACACAACTTAATCCGTAAGGAGTGCGACGAAATGCAAATGTACCGACATGAGTTGAAATAGCCGTACACGCCTGCGAGTCTGGGGAAAGAGGAACCTGCATGTACGCCGTGGTCAGATCTATCTTGGAATATTCTTCCCCTCCACTCAACGCGGCGAACAACTCATCTATCCGTGGTAGCGGATAGTGATCCATTTTTAATTTAGGGTTTATTGTCGACTTGTAGTCTCCACAGATGCGGATTTCACCGGAGGATTTGATAACCGGCACTATTGGAGTTCCGTATTCCGAATGTTCAACCGGGTAAATTGACCCTTCGCGCTCTAACCGGGCAAGTTCATTCTCCACTGCCAAACGCAGTGCCAATGGTACCGGACGCGCGCGGACAAAAACCGGTTCGTTATCTGTGAGCTGCAAACGAATCTCTTTTTTACAAGTTCCTAATGTATCCTTAAAAACGGCTGGAAAATCATTTTTTAGCTCACTAATGAACTGCTGGTGGTAGTGTTTTTCGTCTGGCACTATGTTATTAATGCAAAGTTGGTTAATTTTGAAACGCCGAATCCATGACCTACCCAGTAACGGGCGGTTTCCATTTCTAATTACATACAATTGCAAGTTATTTTCTTTCGTTTCATTAATACAAGCTTCTACCAAAATGTACCCCAACGGTTCAATTAGTGAGCCTGAATATGAACATAATTTAATATCATCGTTATATAAGTGATATGAAGAAAACAATTTTTTATAGCATTCTTCATTTATTGCGGAGATCTTACTGCCCGTATCTAACTCACAATTTAGAACAACCTCCCCTATTATAACTTTAATAAAATACGGTTTATCTCCCGCTGAAAATGCTGTTATATTGTACATCTCATTATCCGATTCCTCATCCATAAAATTATGTCTTTTATTTTTTAACTTTTGCTCTGGAACTTTGCACATATTTTTTAAATGACCTTTACTATGACATCTGTCACACGTGTACTGCTTAAAACGACACTTATCTGCGCGGTGCCGCCTTCCGCACCGCCAACAATCGTCTGGCGCGGGCGCCGCCGCGGCCGGGGCCGAGCGCGCCCCGCGCAGGGCGTGCAGGCCCTCGCCCGCCGCCGCGCCTGCGCCCGCGCCGCTCGCGCCGCCGCCGGCGCCGCCGCTGCTGCCGAAGCCTCCGGTCGAGCCCCCGCCTCCGAAACTATTGCGCCCGCTCACCTTCCACATGCTTCTCCGCAGCCTCCAGTCCAAGAGCTAACTCCAACGCTTTTTGTAGGTCAAGTTTTTTTCTCCGAGTAACCGTGATTTCATATCAATACTCGCTAATCCGATCACAAATTGATCACGAAGGTTCTCTTCCAAGGTGTTTTTAAAGTTGCATGTTATTGCTAAATGTTTTAGTTGTTGTAAAAAATCCATCACGGTTTCCCCACTATTTTGTTTCCTTTCCCTAAATATTTGTCTTTCTGCGATTTCGGAAGTTTGCGGTTCAATGTGCTTTCTGACTATTTCCACTAAATCGGTGAACGACTTATTTTCCGGTTGGTCAGGTGCACACAAGTCACACATAAGATTATAAGTACGTTCACCCACCACCGTGACCAACGTGGCCACTTTAAGTGCATCTTTGATCTCGTTGAGCATAATGTACTGCTCCACACGACGCACGTAGGTCAACCATCGTCCCGAACACAAATCAAACGACTCAATTTTTCCGTATGGCATCTTGTAACTTGCACACGCGTGATAATTGGAAAAAAAAAATCCGAACTCGTCGCCAGTGTGAAATACGTAATTAAAAGACAGCGGCTGGCAGTTAACTGTTTATTAATCTGTACTTGACTACCCTCAATATATATCTAAATCTACCTACATTACACTGGGAAGGCACGTAAATACGTCCGGAGGATTATTTACAAGTGCTGAGGACGTGTTATGAGTGTTTGAGTTTATTACGGTAGTTAATTAAACACATCTGCCAGTGTTTGGGATCGTGGAAACAAATCGTTAATCAAGAATGATAGTCATATGAATTCAGTAGTTAATGAGGCTAGCACACCGGCATAAAATGACTTGCCTAGAACATGACCTACTCAGAAATTGGGGTGTACGCTATTTTATAGAAAAATATTTTATAGATTTTCATTTTGTAGAAAATGTTTCTCATATTATCATTTCATAGAATAATCAATACGCAGAGTATTTATTTTGAAGAATTTTAGTTCCTTGATTTTTGTTTTAAATATAATTAATGTTAACAATTTCATATCATAGAATTTTAATTCAAATATTATCTTTCCTCATATTGTTTAGTTTATAAGAAACTTTTTACCAAGAAACACTTTCAATCAAATTACAGTTTTTAAACTTTCCATTTCATATTTTTAACTAAACGCATACCTATAAAAATAACATTATTTAAAAAGTAATTCTATAGTTTGATTTGAAGATTGACTAACCTAACCTAATCGCCAGCGCTTCGCGGGGTGCCTATTTCTGCTCTAAGGGACAGAAGAACTACTAGAACTAACTGCAAGAGTACAGAACATTTAGTTCTTTTTCTGCGGGGGGCGAAGCGAATGACTTACCTAGAAATACCAAATTTCAGCTCAATGGTACCAAGAAAGCGGCCTAAAACTGAGGCGCTACTACGAAATTCGAAAATCGAAGTTCGTATCGTATTATCCCTCTCACTCTCGTGTCAAATCATATTAGCGTGAGCGGGACGGCACAAAACGAAGTTCGAATTATGCACTTCGTGGTAGGGCTTCTGGTTTTCAAAATTCAAAACCACAACATTATAAAACGAAAGTTGCTAGTTAAATATGCTTGCAATAAACTGCTTACTTCAGCCGGAACATCAATTAAACTATTTATTAGAGTTAATGAAATTCAGAAAGATGAATCTTCTGTAAACGAACACCATGAGTTTCCTGGAGCTGGTCCAATTCGTTCCAGTATTATTTATTGTAGCAATATAATAAATAAAGCTACTGATAATAAGCCGTAAATAAAGGATGAATCCTATCAGTGTGATTGTCATATCCAATCACATTCTGTATTTCGTGCAGACATAAAAGATATAAATATCATGGGACAATTTTACACCAATTATCGTAGACTTAGGGGCTGTTTCACCACTTTTTTTAAAGTTCGAATTAGCTTAATTATAACCTTATTTGACAGATGAACTTAAAATTTCTGTTTCACCAGTCTTGATTAGCACTAAGTGACGGACAAACTGTTTTTTAATTTGACCATCAGATCGGGTGGCATTTCGCATTTTTATCCGTCACATAACTTTTTAATTAGTCAGTTAATTTTTTTGTGGTCATGGTTGGAGAGCCCTTCAGCCGGTTTCAGAAAAATAAATCAAAGTATTTTTTATTTTTTAAAGAAAGAAGTCATGCTAAATTGCAAACGAGGATTCAAATATCAAGATTTGAATAAAAAAATATAGGTACGCTTTTAGTATGTAAAAATAAATCCAAAATTTCGTAATATTTTTTAATAACAGACTTTTTTTCAGTGGCACAATCGTTTGTTTTACGTGAACTTGTACATCGCCATTAAAAAAAAGTTAATCTGTCAAATGGTTTGGCGCCACTTTTCGATTCGTTTTACGTGATTTTATTTTTCTTTGTTATTGTTAACAAAGTATCGTAAATAAATACCGTTTTTGGATTAATTATAATGTTACACATTTGTTTATGCAAAAAAATAGATGTATCTAAAAAATACATAGTTTACGATTTCTTTTGCTTTAACAATGAGCGACTCTTTGAACGAAAGTGTGCGAACAGGAACGCGTGATCGTGAAATGTGACGTTGCCATTCCCCCTCTATGTTAAACCGACGATTAGTTAAGTGGTACTTAGTTTGCACAGGACCGGAGTGGTGAAACTGAAAAAAAACTAGCCGACAGATTTGTCCAGTACTTAGTTTATTCATTGGTTACGTGACCAGTAGTTTGACAATAAGGTAGTGAAAAACCCCCTTAAATGAAGAATTATTTGACAGTTGACATCAATACAGACAAAACATAAATTTTATACTTGAAATATTAATTATTTTAATTGGAATTTGAATATACAAACTATTCTAAATTAAAAGTAGACATAAGATTGAAGGTGCCATGTATTGAGTCAGTGTCCAACACAGGGGCGTTTAACTTAACGAACAACAACATACTTAATAATAATAAAAATAAAAATAAAAATACTTGTATGTTTATCCGCTCTCTAGTACCCATAGTACAAGCTTTACTTAGTTTGGGACTAGGTCAATTGGTGTGAGTTGTCCCGTGGCATTTATTTATAGTTCAGCAGTCATTTGAACGCACATGTTCGTTTGTGACACCAGAAGAAGACTCGAATCTGACAGCCGGCAGCGAATACGTTAGCCATTTGCGGCTGTATTTTGAAGTGGAATCCATCATCATCAGTTCCCACGCGGGCCCAGTGCGGATTGAGAACTTCACACACACCATTGAATTTCTTCGCAGATGAATGCAATGCAGGGTTCCTCACGATGTTTCCCTTCACCGTAATGCTCTGGTAAATTTCAAATGTAATTTCGCACATAAATTCCGAAAAACTCAGAGGTGCGAGCCGAGTTTTGAACTCATGACCTTCTGCTTGAGAGGCCATAAGTCAAACCGCTAGGCCACCACGGCTTTCAGTCGAATTTTACAACTGTTATTATGAAAATTATTCTGTAGTACGAGTATGACATCAAACGTGGACCCGCGGCGGATTAAGCCTTTAACAAGAAGGACAGTGATGACGGTAGCTTCGAGCAAACCATTGCCAACTGCAGTGATGAAGGACTTTGAATCCATGCTACACTGGTATAGTGGTAGCGCCGGAGGCAATCGTTGTTGTAAACGGCTTTTGATCTGTTAATTCCATGGCTATTTAACTAAATAGTATCATTCTCTTCTTCATAAACGCTTGTCAAGCTTCTCACAAAGTCAGAATAGTACAGTCGCGGGGTGAAAAGGTTCGTCACTTTTCGACTCTCAACGAGTTAAGATCGAAAAGTGACGAACCTTTTTCATTCCGCTACTTACATACTATATTACTGCCGCGGTCCGAAAAATAGGAAATTTTCTGACGAGCTAGTTTACAAACCGAGTATAAGACAACTCATGTTTTCGTCGAAAAATATAGTGTTCTTCTCAAGTAAATTGAGAAAATGTATGCGTATAAAGTGGAAAGTCTTGACTGATTGACTGACTCACAACTAACTTATCAACGCCCAATCCAAACCCTTGACCCTAGAAAGCGAAAATTTGCAAAAGGTTAAGGTAATGATGGTAGAATTGTAGATAAGGAATAAAGGCTGATTTTTTTAAAATTCCCACGAGACACGGAATAAACGGGATTTATACTATATCCACTGACTGATAGTTATAATGATGATACATGTTTCAATATTGCTTTGCCGAATTTTTGCATTCTTGATTTAAAAATGTCCTTATTGAATTTACGACGTAGCTGCTTTGCATGCGTCCAACAAGATGGAACGATGACTTGGTTAAGGTTGCGGGTTGGATGCTGATGACGGAGGAACTGCTGTTTGATGAACCTTGGGCGAGGCCTATGTTCAGCAGTGGACGTTTATTTTCTGAAATAATGACGGTGATCCACCAGAATACAGCTGTGTTGCAGTAAGCCCAGAATCCGCCTTTATGCAAAGCAGCAGCAGTCGGCGGAACTTACTCTCCAATAACTATCGACTTCCCATACAGAATATTTTATCGTTTATGAATATTCCCTGTCCGACACTCCGTTTGTTAGAGCCGTAACGATAATGCATTTTATGTGCTGTTGCGACGGAATTATTCCATTCCATAAATGGTATGTGAAATGGGATGATGTTGTAATCCTGTGTACTCACATTGTTTTGTCATGAAGTAGCTTTAAGTTTAAGCATTGGGACTAACATTGAACTCAAATTCAAAAGTATGATTCAAAGCTACTATTGTGTTAAGAAATAAATTTGATTGAAATAAATAATTGCCAAAAGCATGTGAGTAGCTAAAATAGCATCGATATAAAACTATGAAACTTTAAACGGTGCTTTTTTTACAAAAATGAGTTATGAACATGCAACATTTACCTAAAATATCTTTATCATTTTAAAGCGAGAATCCTATGTCGTTCCCAGGGTCTTAAACCATCTCTAAACAATTAAACAAGCCATTAAGCGTTTTACATTAAGAACATTGATCTGAAAATAAAGCAGACTTATGGGAAAGAAAACAAACATGATAAAACGATAGCCTATATAAAAAGTGCACATAACGTAAAAGCAAAACTTATGGTAATGCTAATATTATAGGAATGTAAACATTGTAAATAGACGACTTTCTGAGACTGTACACATTTTAAGTAGCAGAAATTTTGAAAAAAGTTGACAAATAGAAGTGCTAACATTGTGAAAACGCAGACGTTTTGAGAATTTTACATTTGAGGAAAACAAATATTTCAGGCCTGAGCCGTTTATGAGTGCGAAGCTATAAGTAAAGTCTAAATTAGTACAAAAGAAGCCATAATAAATGAGCAATGATCGTTCAATGATTGCGTGGACGCGTTTCCAATCAAATCGAAAAGCAATCAACCCAAATGAATGTAGTAAGAGTGGTTGTTAAGAGCGCATTACGGTTTTACAAAACATGCTAGCTGTAAGCTTAAAGTTTAACGTAATTGGTTTCTGGAACTAAAGTCATTGCGATTATCATTAACGTTGAAACTATCAATCATTAAATTTATTACTCTGTCGCTCATTGAAGTCATCCTCGAGGAGCTTTGGAGAAAGTATACAGAGTGAGCTGGAAACATGCTCAAGAAAAACCCTGTCCAATGCAGTAACGTAAAGTATAAGCAAGCGTCTCGTAGCAGAAATTAGAAAGTTCTTTTCTTTTCAGTTTTTTCGCCGTGTGATTTTTGGGCTAGTAACACAATAGTAATATTCATTGAAACTCAAGATTCTAAAATTTATGGACGTGGTTCCAAATGACCACAAGAACACTATGTAATGTTGCTGTCTCCAAAGTCAGGACAGCTAAGACGATTGCCGATCTCCGCAAATAGAGGTAGCAGATGGCACTGCAAGAAGAAGAAAAAATAAAAATTAAAATATGAATACTTCACGTAACTACGGTGGTAAAAGACTTATACACATTTAGAGTTTCTATCAACTCAACCCGTTTTCAAAATTGTAAAAGGCACCTTCAAACGAGTAGTATAAACTAGAAAAAAAGAATGATTAATTATTAAAAAAAAAACAGAAAAGAAAGGCTGGGGCCAGGATTTGAATATTCGTCCTCGTTGATCCGTGACACGTGATTCACAATAAATCAATTCGAGCGCTACCGCTGGCATACTACACGTCGACTTTTTCCAACATGATCGAGACAACATTCCAAATTTCAAATCTTTTATCAATTAACGACGGCACACCGCGTAATTTAGGAGCTACTTCGCTACTCGGAGCAAATCGATACCCTGCAGTAAACTCAAATTTCCGACATTTGACATACGCTTCCTACCATTAATCTGCTTCCCAAATCGCTCTTCAATTCGTATATTGCGGCCGCGACACGTCGCATCGTCACCAGAACGCAGCGGTGAGGGTATATTAAGATTCCACCCTCTCCCCCTCGTACCAGGAACGCAATTTTTCCAAATACTTTATGCTAATGTTTACCGATACGGCATTAAGCCCCTTTCATTACATCGCTGAGATAAATTTCAATTGAATTTCCTCTGAAAACAATCTGTTTGGCCAAATTGAGAAGTTCGGCGTTCGTTTGCATAAAATAATAATGAGAGCGTTGTGATGAGCCAGCTCGCTGCTCGCTGCTAACGTCTGGATGTTCGGGGAAATGGCTGGATTTTTAGTTCAGAGTACCTATTCGTCTGCTCAATTTAAGTGGCCGGGTGAAATATGTGAGTCAGTGTAAGTATTTTTAACCACTAACAGGAATAGATCCGAATGCATTTAAACGCTTTTCTGACAAACTCAAACAAGTCGACTTTTTACTAAGTGGATTTGTAGCCAAGTTTACTTTTGTCTCAGGGCCATTTTTTACGAGCAACTTTTTTTTCCTCATCCCTGCGAATCTCTAAAATTCCTGATTTTTCTGTTATGATTACCTACTTGCAAGCCAAATTTAAATAGTATAATAATCATAGATAGATTTTTCTGAATAGAACATATTTACCCCGTTTATTCCTTCTCCCGTGTGAATTTCAACAACACCGTCCGTATTCCTTGTCTACATCATACAGACAACCTCTATGCAAAATTTCAGCTTTCTTGGTCAGTCAGTAAATCAGTCTGGACTTTTCTTTGCAAATATTTAATTATAATTAACAATGCATATTATTTTTGTTTCAGGTATGTCTTCAAATCCATTTCTGTGCACATGGCTCTTGAAAAATTACATGTATGTAAGTGAAATTGACTTTACAGTTGATTAAATTGAATCACGTACCAAGGTAGACCCTTATAATTGCAAATTTTATGTTGACATTCCATACATCTGCCAAAGAAATCATCGTGAAATTGGTTGTGAAAAGGTCCCACCCTAGTACACGGTTCAGTTTCCTTGACTGTACCTATACTATCTGACGGAGCGAGCGCAAAACGCGAGCGAAGCATAATCTCACCCGGTACTTGATCATGACTATCTATATCGCTCATTACCTCGTCGTCTCGACCACATTGCAGCGCTGCGGTCGCGATTACGAGTAAGTCTACTAGTCAAAAGTTAAGTCACTTGTGATAGTTTAAGAATAGGAATCGCGAATGTTTTAAAACCATGCGTCTCCGTTTCAGCTCGGACAAGATGCTTCCGTGTCTGTCCGGGAAATTTCCAGCTGTACTCAACAGGTCGCATTTTTCAACAGATTCTCGTGATTTTTTGTAAACAGGTTTGATAATTCATAACTGTTACCACACACGGGACGCAACGAAACGAGAAATAATTACCTTAACGTTTCGGACACATTGCAGTGACCAACTTGTGACCACGGCCACTGCAGTGTGGCTAAATCAAGGTAACTATTACATAAACATTTTTTCTTGTTTCGTTGCGCGATTAGTCCCATGTGTGGTAACAATTTTGAGTGAAAATCACGAAAGTTCAAAAACCCCTAACACCTTACCACCAAAACCTTAACTTAATTTTGTCAATGCAGTTCCATTCTCAAACTTGCGGGGTCCTCAACTCGCAAAGCAACTAGTAATATTTCTTTGAATGGAACGTACGAATGCCAACATGTTCCGTAGTTATTTATGTTAAATAGCAACCGGTATTCATCTCAAAATATAATATACTGTTTATTAGGCACTACCAATATCCTAAAAGCTTCCCTCCCACAATAAATAACATCGCTACATTAATCAAGCACTGTGAGTAAAGCGACAGAAATAGTGTCCCATTCTATGCTTATTAGTTGTATGAATAATGTATGTGGGTGTTGCATGGGAGAGTGCGAGTGATAGCGAGCGCTGTTTGATGAACTGTTGGAGGATGACTGGGCTGGGTGGACAGTTGCTTAACAGCTGATCAGTTGAAGTGTCATTTGATTGATTGTCATGATAACCCTGTGGCAGATTTAGTGTTTTCATCTGAAGGTTCCGTATGCTTACAAGGAACACCTTTAGTTTTGTCATGTTCGTCCATCTGTTTGTTTGTCCATCTGCGGTTTAGCTTAGAGACTGGGTAATATTAATCACACGGTAGAAAGTATTAAATAAAATTAAGATAAAATAAGTGTGGGGTGTCGTAGGATAAATCTTTCAAAAACATTATAAGTTTGCTACAAATATTTTTTAATTTAGTAATAAGTTTGCGAAATACGCTTTAATATTACGATACGCCTGAGATATTACGATATTAGAGTCTTGTTGGATTTGAAATAGTGTTTGGAAGCTAGGTATGCAATTTCCCAGAAAGGACTTTTTGGTTTTACCCGGTCAGTACCTAAGTGGGAACTTTATTCCTGTCTTTCTAATGGTCACTGGCTTATCGATGTCATTGGAAAAATCACATATATTTTTTCTTGTTCTTTGCTCGTTATTGACATTATGAGGGCTGGTGTCTACTCTCACATTAGGACTTTTAGTCGCCTTTTATGACTCCCATGGCGCCATTCTATATCAAAACTAGGTAGGACACAGATTATTTTAAACCTGGATCTATTTATTGAGAATGCTTGTTATAACTATAACGTGACCGAAAGAAAACGGTAATGTGGAACGTAGTAACATTATCATTGTAATTACAAAAGGCAAAGTATAACAAGAACCGTCCGCAGCCAAAGTTGTAACAGGTTAGCACTACTCCCCCGGCAATATAGCAGCAACAATAAAAACTTGCGGAAGCAATATCAAGCAAGTTCCTTGCAAAATTTACCAAATTAACTTCAAGTGTAATACGTTTTTCTATACAACTTTGGCCGAGCAAGTTTGGACTTTGCAGTCTTGTGTTTGCAGTTGGTTTTGCGTTGCGGCAGCGAGAGGCGGGGTGTAGCCGCTAATAGACAACTCGGTGGTTATTTGAAAAGTTTGCCGATCCCCCCCCCCCTTTCATACCGCACCACCTCTGCACGTTATTGTACTAATATTATAAACGCGAAAGTTTATGAGAAAATGCGAGCGTGCGTGTGCTACCCTTAAAATGGCTGATGACGCTGAATGTTACCATCATTATCCCAGTTTATATTATGTCCCACTGCAGGGCACGGGCCTTCTCTCAGAATGAAAGGTCTTCGGCCGTAGGTGCCACGCATACGCGCCCACACGTGCTTCCAAAAACGAGCTTAAGCTCATGCGTCTGGTAAGCATTCATTGGCCACGTCATCTATTGCAGATGATTGTTGCAGTGTCTCAGGTAAAATCAGGTGTTACGGAGAGGTTGATTGCAACGTCTGCGTCCTATACCAGAGCGGTATCTTCTGCCACAGCAATCACAAGCATGACGAGAGTCCAGGGAAGGTAGTCCGAAGCGCGGAGTCTTTTCTGCCTAAGCCTCTCTAACCAATCCCCGTCATGCTTGTCTCTACACCGGCTTTGAGAACACAACGCCACTCTGGTCTCATTTCAGCCTGAGACTCCCAATTGAGAGGTTGAATATCAAAGCAGATCAGGTCCATTTTGCAGCAATCCTTAAATCTAAGCTTAGGACGCCCAACCGGCCTCCTGCCGTTTGCTATTTGGCCCAGCATAACATGACGTGGGAATCTGATAGGGTTCATTCTATGCACATGGCCAAGCCAAGTGAGCCTTCTTTGTTTTAGGATTGCTGTTATAGAGGGACAGTGCGTTTTAGATAGCACAGTTTGGTTTGATTTGGTTTGGTTTGATCTGGTATGAAAGGACATGTTATCGCTTGCGCTTATACGAGCTCATGTGCGCGTCAATGCTCGAAGAAAACAAAACCGCAGCTGTACGCGCACGCGCTTCCAAAAAGGAACTAATACGCGCGCATACAAAACACTGCGCCCTAATCGTCACTGTTCTTCATGGTGGTTGCTAGAACGATTTCCTTAGAAAAAGTCCAGCATTATATATATTTCATCCATCCATCCATTCTGTACATTTGTCTTCTTCTTCTCTATGTAACTGTTAATATACCTTTTAAAGCACTATGCACCTAGATAAGAACAATGTAATTCGTTTCTGTTTGGAATACCAACTCTCCAGGGCGCCCAAGATACAGGCACTGCCTAGTTACTGTTTCGGCATCAATAAAAAATTTCATTTGTTTGTTATTTCATTATGCGGTTGATTAGTGGATCTGTCCTGGACTTGCAAAGTCTCTGACACCGCTTTAACGACCAATTAGAAATAAATAAATAAATAAATATCACAGGACAATTGACCTAGTCCCAAAGTAAGCTAGGCAAAGCTTGTGTTATGGGTACTAGGCAACGGATAAACATACTTATATAGATAAATACATACTTAAATACATATTAAACACCCAAGACCCGAGAACAAACATTCGTATTTTTCGTACAAATATCTGCCCCGACACGGGAACCGAACTCGGGACCTCAAGCTTCATAGTCAGATTCTCTAACCACTAGGCCATCTGGTCTTCAAAAACAGAAGTAATCAAGCACTAACTCCACCAACAACTTATAATCAAATCACTGACCATTGATTTCAAATTAACCGCGGCGGCTGTAGTCAATTACGTGGTAATTACATTTACAGCTGTGTAATTAATTAGCCTAACTAATTGTATTAAACCAGACCCGGTTGTTAACACGCTGCAATTAGCTTTCATAATCAAATAATACACCCATTATGTCGTTGATAAAAAACTAATCGGATATAACGCACCAGCATTGCTATAAAGCGAGGAAATGCTGCCAGCATCTTTGCGTCCATGTCGCGGCAACCATTGGCTTTTTTAGTATCTAGTTTTAATTTAAGTCTTCATTTTCTCTTCTCTTATTTTTAATTGTAGTTTTAATTTGGTTTAATTTTTCATTGGGTATGTATTACAATACCGAAGTACGAAAGACCGAATGTATTAAAACATCGAATGGGTCAAAAGACCGACACGATTTATTTCTGAAACCGTTAACTTTTTAAGATTGTTATAAAACAAACCTAACCTAACCTAATGGGTTCTGTATGATGCCGTTTTAATAAATTCTGAGAAGTTTACGGTTTCAGAAAAAAATCGTGTCGGTTTTTTGACCCATTCGATGTTTTAATACATTCGGTCTTTCGTACTTCGGTATTGTAATACATACCCGTTTTCATTATAGATCTTTAAAAATGATAAAAAAGAAATAATTCAGTGTGAGACGAGAAACTTTATAAAATGTCTTAGCAATAACTATTTATTTATTGTAAAAAAATAAAACATTCAAAAAACAAAAATCAAAATCAAAACGTTTATTCTGCAAATAGGCCGCAAAGGGCTCTTTTACATGTCACTTTTTTTAAACTACCAGCGCTTTCGTAAGGACCATCATTGCCAAGAAGAATGCGCCGCAAGAAACATGGCAGGAAGTCATCTTTTTAAATTAAAATATAATAAATTACAAACTAAAAAACCATACAAATATAGAATTAAATAAAAATAATAATAATTATATAAAAAAAATAATTCAGGGATGTATTGGGTCCCTTAGTTAAAAAAAAAACTAAAACTATATCTACATCTTAACTAACTATATCTATGTTCAGTGGAAGTGTAGAATGCTTTCACCGTCAAAAAAAAAAAGAAAAAGAAAAAAAAAAAAATAATATTGGAGATAGTCTTCCAATGTTCAACAAAAATGAAACTGCCTTTAATATCACCGCACCTACCTCCAACTGAATTGGTTCTAATTACGTCTCCAGAATTACTCTTTATGGCTATTTGGTTGGCCGATAAAGCAAACTGTCTCACTTATTCACTTTAAGGTTGTAAAGGACAACACTGGTCAGTCTCCGTTATCAAGCCATAACTGAAAACGGCGATCGCACCTCACGTACAATTTATGTGAAGCAATCTATGAATGATGCCGCGTAGCCGCTCGTAAAGCCCATTCATCTCGGCGTCACAATGCAACGACAGCTTTATACCCACAAACTGGCCACTTTAACTCCGAGACATAAAGACTAGTTCTCTTTATCACAATCCCTAGATAATTCTGATCGCTGGAGTTTGAATTCAACCGTATAGTTTTAAAGTAAGGTATAATGTTGACTGATGCGTTCCTAACTCATTTACAATAACACTTTGCTTTGTCGTAAACTTGCCTTTGCATGGGACAATGTAGTTTGCTTGAACTGTATGGGATCGTAACTAGGGTGGTGTTCTAGTGTTAAACGGAAAGCTATAAGTTGCAGGTTGGATGCATTTCCGCTTTATGTGTAGAAAATGCCTCGGTGTCCAGGTATCATGAAGTTTGGTGCTGTACTTGAAGTTTGTGGGTTTCATTTGCTTTATAATGCTTGCTTGTTTGCTTTTATTTTATGTGTCTCAGTGAGACCTGCTAAGGGAGTAAGTGCATGTTAATTAGTAGTTAGGCATTAGTAGTCTGTATTATCTTCTGTACACTTATTTCTGTTTGTTCTCCAAATAAATAAATAAATAAATGTTGATTTTTTGGAAATAATCTATAGCTTCAAATAGATATATATAATATATCTATAATATTTAAAATTTTGCTGTGTTATAAACTTTGGATGCTAGTAATTGAACAACACTGTAAATAGATCTGTTTTGAAAACCCTGTTTAGTTCTTGGCGGATTCTTCACAATAAGCTTTTTCCGAACCGGTGGTAGAATTTTTGTCATCCATAAGAACTTGTTATAGCCTAAATTAAATAAAGTTTTTTGACTTTGACAGACACTGTGACTTCGCCATTTTTCAGAATAATATTCATAAGTTTTCCACTTTTAAGCAATGTTCTCTTGTGTTCATCAATAATTTTAGTTTCGATTGTTTTATCAAAGCGTACGCAAACATTAACAAAAACATGATTCTATCCAGTTTCAAAATAAAATAGATACAAGTCATATTTTTCGGGGCTGTGTTTGTTGCATCTACGGGCGAAAAATAATGCGCTCCCAGCATCGCGTTTAAAACACCACGCCCCTGTTTTTACTGAGGAAACAAAAACAAAAGCGGAAATTCCATCAGTACCGTTCCCACGGACACCGTCACCACAGAAAACATCTGCTGGCTTACTAATATGAACAGCCGAAAGCGGAACCGCCGTAATCAATGAAAGTGCGTCGCCAACCTTAAAAAATTCTGCACTTTAAACCGATTCCCGCCCCATCTAATCCTCTTTGTCTTTATATAAAATTGCAAAAGTCCTAAACGCAGTTCCTCCCGACGACCCCCTTGATTACAAATAAATACCATTCACACACCCTCCACTTGGAGATAATTTCGTTTGGAGAGTGTTTTCCGTGTTTTTGCCCGCGCCGCGAGGGGAAACGACTTTTTAAGGCACGAGACGCGTAAATATACGACGTGTTGGTATAAATTTACCGTGTGTTTTGTAAATAGATAGGCTCGCGTGTGCTGCTCTTGCTTACGGTTCTCTTGGTATGAGAAAAACAATCTTGACTATTACTTTATCCGTTTTCCTCCATCTTCGTGGCCTTACGCTCGTTAGCAACTAATGGGAAATTAATCGCTTGAACTGCTATTGAACCTAATGAATTTGAATGAAAGCAAAAAAGTTGCATTTGAACTAACGATGCGAGAATCTACATACTTGCTAAAGCAACAAGGAATGCTATCACTAACATATTGCCAGAAATCGAATGCGGAAACTCGCGCCGTTGCAATCCATCTCAAACTCATTCTGCAAGTGAAGCGCATGCCGACGCGGCGGCAGATCTCGTCAAACAAATTGAAGTATATCAGAGAGCTATATAGCTCAGTTCCGATGTGGAGAAAGTTTGCTTTGGAAGCGATCTCACTCAGAACTCCGCATCTTCAGTAAATCTCCTAAATTAAGTTGCCCCTCCGTAACATCCGCGCATGCAAATATGCAGACAGACGCAGCGACGCACTACACAATAGGTACGCTAAAAATCACCCTATTGTGTGCAGCTAAAAGGGTTGTCAGCGGCAAATGCGAGCGTGTTTTTGACAGCGTACCAATGGGACCCGCAAAAATCGCGGTACATACATTATAATGGGTTACCGTCGCAGCCACTGCGGCGGGAGTACTGGAAGCGTACAGTTATAAACACATTTGTTTTGGAAAACATTATTACTGTATTAGATACCTACTACATGATTCAGTAGGAACTTTTCAAAATATTTGAATAGCGTCCCTACTAAAACAAAACCTACACGATGATTATTTGCAAGAAATAAGAAATTGAATAAATATTGACAAACAGCGTAAAATTACATGTGAAAGTTTAAACTCTGTGTGTTAACAAATAAGTTATTTTCCATATTCAAAAAATATCATGTCTAAAATGGCTTTTCTTTTCACTTTGCCCGTGTTCGAATACTATGTAAAAAGTTTACAATATATTTTTAAGGCAGAATGTTTCCTCGGACAACGCCATCTATGGATTACAGGATAAAGTTAACACGTCAACTTAAAAGCCTAGATACTTCAACGTTCTTGGCCAGCGCTCTTATTCTTGTTCATAAAATACATGCTGAGATTCAAACCCAATGCACTGATTACATTACCGATTCAAATTCCAAACCAACATATCTGCATCCTAAATTTTCAGAGCTTTTGGTAAGCGCGTACATCCTACTTCGTGACTAGGATAAAAGCATGTTTGGAAAATTCGGCATGTCCTTTGTTTACTATTTTACAATCAGCACGACTACTTTACTTAGCTTAAAATTTCCTATGTATCGAAATACTAGGAGTGTTCAATAAAAAGTGAGAATGAGTATGTTATAAACAACTTTTACTAAATGTCATTTTATTTTTCGACATAGTCACCTTTTAGCATAATACACTTAGTATATCTTTTTTCTAAACTTAAAATTTCATTTTTAAAAAAGGTCTCATCTTGAGTACTTAAAAAATCTTGTACTGCAGCGACTACCGCGTCGTCGTCTTCAAATTTCTGGCCTCTCGGGTATTGTTTCAATCTCGGAAATAGGTAGAAATCACTGGGAGCGAAATCTGGTGAATACAGAGGATGCTTAAGGATATTGAACCCAGCATCACGAATTGCAGCCATTGCAACGATGGACTTGTGTGCCGGGGCATTGTCCTGGTGGAACAGCACAACTTTCGAGAGCTTACCTCGCCGTTTTTCGCGGATCTCATTGCGCAATGTTGCTATTTGTTTGGCGTATAAAGTGCCCGTAATAGTGGCTCCATGCTCGAGATACTCAATCATTAATACCCCTTTACCATCCCAAAAAACAGAGCCCATGACCTTACCGGCAGATGGGCTCACCTTGAATTTCTTCGGAGTTGGAGATGATGGCCTTTTCCATGTCATAGACTGCAGTTTCGTTTCAGGGTCGTAATGATGGAGCCATGTTTCGCCCATTGTTATAAATCGCGCCAAAAAAAGTTCCCGGTCTTGCTGTATCAGGTCCAAAGCTTCTTGACAAATCTCGACTCTAGTTTGTTTTTGCGTGTCAGTAAGCATTCTTGGTACCCAACGCGCAGATACCTTTTTCATACCCAAGCGTTCATGTAAAATATTATGCACGCTCCCCGTTGAAATCTTTACATTTTCAGCAATAAAACGAACCGTGACACGACGATCCGCCAAAACTGAGTTTTAACTTTTTTCACAATTTCTTCAGTTATTGCAGTAGTAGGGCGTCCGGAGCGGGGGTCGTCCATGGTCGATGTTCTTCCATGTCTAAATTCGGGGCACCAACGTGCGACTGTCGAATACGGAGGAGCATTAGACCCTAAAGTGTCCCGCAAATCTAAATTGACTTGGTCCGTAGAAAAATTTTTCAAACACAAGTATTTGATAACGGCGCGCAGTTAAATTTTCTCCATTTTCGCTAACGTACTCAATAGCATTGCAAAGAAATTACCGTATTTTTTTTTAAACAAAAAACAGTTACTTTTTTTTTCATAGCAATCAGCTAGATAGATTAGCTTTACCGGCCAGTATTTAATTTCCTAATATTGAAAGAGTTTGCATCTCATTCTCACTTTATATTGAACGCCCCTCGTACTCAATTTTTGCGACAGCGAAATTGTAAAAAAAATTCGTGCTACTGTTTTACAGAACCGAAATGTTGCCGTCGCTAGTCTCTCCATTTTAATCTTTTTCATTCCAAGGAGTTTTCTTAACATTTTTAATCCACTATCCCTCCACCCTCTTCCAATACGTCAATTAGTTAAAAAGAATCGCGCAAACAAAGTTATTGGGTTATCGGCAATGCTTTATCCCAGAATTGAAAAGCTGCAGCTAAGTCTTTGACTTGCGAAAGATCTTCGACCGCGAGCATTAAGTGCTTAACTCACTTACTGTGTTCATGTCGTAGTTATCGACGGTTTCCATTGTTATTGTTGTGCAGTTTTAGATTTAGCTGCTGCAAATACAAGTTCACTTGTAACAATAACTCGAGTGTTTTGTTTCGAACACTATTTTTAAGGAGTTAAGTTTCACGAATATGCTATTTATATTTAACGATACACGATTAATTGAATGTTGTTGATTTCATGTAATTATATTACACAAGGCTTAACCAGCGGCTTCACTCGAGTTAAGAGTCCATAAAAAAAAGTCACTGTAATAATATTTTTAAAGCAAAACGTTTGCTCAGATAACGTTGTCTATTGATTACAGACGAAATTATCACGTCTTTTTGAAAGCCGTGATATCAATGTTTATATGTAGACAGCGGACTCTATTCTTATTCAAAGCTAAATTTTTATGATAGTGGAATTAATTATCGGGATAATAGTATCCAAATTCAATACAGACAGATCTTTGTGTATTTGTATGCCAAGTTTCAGCCGTGGCTAGTAAATATTTAAACATCCAAACGGGATATTTACCATGATTATCTTTGATGAGCCCTGATATTTCAAAGAAGTTGTATACTTTATAATAACGTTTATTTACGCTTATTTTTAAACATAAAGGTTGTAGAAAATATTCAAGAATCTTTCAGTGTGTATATTCACAACGTTTGTTTCATTTGTATTAAGTACAAAGTCAGCAATGTTGCCAATGGTTTCGTTACCAATAACATTATACTTTATCGCTTAGTCGGAACAGCCATGCAATGTAATTGTCAGGTCTTTTATCTCTTGTCCAGACTCTGGATTATGAAACTATTCTTAATGCAATAAGAACGTCAGCTGCGGGCGAGTCGCTGCAGACGCGCCGCGGCACACCCGCCGGACTGCACAGCTTATTGCTTGCAGTTTACGAGTTACCTACTACTTGTTTGTAAACTTTCTTTAATCAGCAAAGTTGTTTTTGTTCTAGATGTGGTGTTATTAGTTTCCTTTTTCAAAGTGTATGTCCGTGAGTTAGTGCTAACGTGTTACGTTTTATCTTTATTCGCGAGATTTTTATGGTTCTCATTCTCAATGCACGTGTTTAGTTTTCTTTGTTTTGCTATTTTGTTTTTCTGTAGAGAGAACTTAGTTAGAGTTAACACAAACTAGTGTATTTTTTTTTACGTAATACATATTGTTTCTAGCTATCCTACATGTATAATGATTTATCTTTCTTTTTATAAGTCTTACTTTTGAGGTGTCCATACTTCAAAGTAGTTTGTAATTTAAATCCAATAAATTGTATTCTTAATAAGAGTGAATTTACAAATATTCCATTTAAATTATTTTTTAAACATTTCGTATAATAGTACCCTTTGGTGTAAGGTAAACGTACCAATGGTCGACACCTTAACGCCCAGTAAATCACACCCAACTGTCACCACTTTTACTATGACAAAACATTGAAGGTGCTTTGTATTGGGTCGGTGACAAGCACAGGGACGTTTACCTTATTAGTAGCAAAACAAACTTTTGATAAATATCGCGTACACTTCGGGCTACTTAGCGCTAACCAGCATACGCGTCTATTGTTCATTGTTCAAAGCAATCTCTTGTATTAATATTAATAGAGATTCTGCAGAGTTCTAAAACCTCTCAGCGAGCGTTGAACTCGATGTTATCACGGAAAATGCTCGAGAAAAATGGTAATGGAAGTGAAGGATCCATTAAATTAAATGAAGGTGAAAGTTCACATTTGATTTATCCTGCTAATAGTATAGATATGAAAGAAGGTCAGATTGTGTTCACGCTAAAAAAATTAGATGTATCCGGTTGAAATTTCAAAGGAAACCCTGTTGGCCCAGTGATTTGACCTATGGTCTCTCAAGCATCGAGTCCGGGCTCGAATTCTCTGATAATTTCGGAATTCATGTGTGAAATTAAATTTCAAAATCATCATGACGAAAGTTGCACACGCCTGAGAAGAAACTCAATGGTGCGCGTGAAGTTCCCAATCCGCACTGGGCTCGCGTGCCTCTCAAGCAGAGGGTCATGGGTTCAAATCCCAGCTCGCACCTCTGAGTTTTTTGGGAATTTATGTTCGAAATTACATTTGTAATTTACCATGAGCTTTAAGGATTTACTGTCATTTAGTACAAATGGAAAATTGTCCACTCGAAATTATAGGGTACGTCAAATAAGAAATTATACGTCAATTCAAGTGGACGATTTTCCATTTGTACTTAATGACAGTAAATCGCTCTAAGGTAAAGGAAACCATCGTGAGGAAACCTGCACGTACTTGAGAAGAAATTCAATGGTGTGTGAAGTTTCCAATCCGCATTGAGCCCGCGTGGGAACTAGGGCTCAATCGCTGTCATTCTGAGAGAAGGTCAGTGCCCTACAGTGAGTTGTACATCGGCTAGGTTGATAATGGTTGAAATTTGGCACGTGTTGCACAAAGGCTACTTTTGATTCCAATATTCCCCCGAAATTGGGAGGTTCCAATTGATAATTCTAAACTCTAAAGACTGTACCTACATTTTGCTCTGGTATTGGCCATCAAATTTTAATGAAGGCCACAAAGTGACTTTTTGGGAACCCCCATTGGTTTTCAGTAAAGTTCTACTGCCAGAAATATTAGTTTACTCAAGAAAAATCGTGGGTGACGGCTAGTAGCAAATAGTTTTAACGAAGTTTTTGAATGCATCCGAAAAAGGGGAACCCTTTTAGATTCGCGCTATAAATGGCCATGACTATGAAAATTTAAGGAATGACGTGACATAGTGGCGATTCATGTGAGATCGTGAAAAGGGTGCTGTTATGGTTAAGACGAGGTGCTCGACATAATGGCTATGCTTCCACCATTCACCGTTGAACACGAATTCTTATGCGGTTTAACACCTAAAAGTAAATAACTATAAATAACATACAAACATACAATCACGCCTCCTTCCCAGCAAAGGGATAGGCAGAGACTATTTGTTTCTACCTGCTACGATCCTGACATACATCTTTCGCTCTAGTAACACTCATTTGTCTTTTCATACTACAAATAAAAAATTAAATGAAAATTAAAAATTTTAAAACCTCCAGCAAAATGAAGTCTAAGATCCCCTCCGCAGCATACAAAAAAGCTGATAACTTTGAAACAGCTAGACCGCTTTTGATGAAACTTGTAGAACCATCGCCAAGAAACCAGCTTTCAAATAAAAAAAAAACACATCCAAATCGGTTATAATGTTTAAGAGCTATGACGCCACAGACAGACACACAGACAGTCAGACACGCAAACACACGCACATAGTGTTCAACCCTATAACACCCCTCTTTTAGTGTCGGGAGTTAATAATGATGCCTGAAAAGTAAATTAAGCGACTATTATGATGATTATGATGCTATCCTAATTATTTAGTATGATTTCGAAGGACCGGATGGCCTAGTGGTTAGAAAACCTGACTACAAAGCTTGAGGTCCCGGGTTCGATTCCCAGTCGGGACATATAACAGATACGAATGTTTGTCCTTGAGTATCATATGGTTGTGCGGTACCGTACCGCGAACTCATTCATACAAGTTAGAATATTACAACCGTCACCGCCACCGCACCGCCACGCCTCCGCTGCCTGTACGTTTGGAGCTGTATCGGTGATTAATCCGCATCCAACTCCAGAACAGCCGTGACTTCCCACGCCTCTCGTTCCAGTTCGACAGCGCATGTCCTTGTCTTTTACGTGTAATATGTAAGAGATGTACGCCAGTGCTCTAGTCGAGTGGGCCGTGAACATGCTACCCTGCTTCCAGTTTCGTTCAATCTATCCCCTTACGAAAGGATTGTGAAAACTGGACAAGCACGTATCGGAATATGTAGTGTAGGGTTCCTAATATGTAATTTATTGAATCAGGCGTTACTTTGCGGAGGTCCATATTAATGAACTGAAACAATTACTTTACTCACCCGCGACATTACGATAGTTACGTTTATGAAAGTACACCACGTAAAGTGGTGGTGATAGTTGAGTTTGAGTGAATTGTGTGTGTTCGTAGTGTGGAGATAGAGGAAATGCGTGTTCATGCAGTTCCTCCACCTCCACACTGTACGAATACACAAAAATCACACAAACCCAACTATCACCACCACCAAACTACACTGACGCGTTTCGATCTCAACCAGAGCTCATGAGAGAGAGAGGGTGAGTAAAGTAATTGTTTCAGTTTATTAATATTGTAATGTATTTTCTACACGGGGTAGCGGGGTGGTGCTGCGGGTGGGCAATTAAACCAAGTAGTAGGTGCAACAAGATGTATATTATTATGTATACTTAACAATTTCTTCCCCGGCTATCCCGCCCTCTCCACACACTTACATACATAGACCATATAGGCTTAAGCTTAAATCCTAACTCACTACTACAATTGGGGATGTCTATTTTTTTGCAATGTATAGTAAATCGAAAACCATTTCGAGATAAATGCTTTTTAACTCGTTTGCTGTAGTTATTTAATTTTAATATTATGTAATGAATTTATAATATAACAAATAAGCAATGACCTTCATTTGATATTGGTGTAAATTGCGTGACCGGTTCAAGTCGTACTTTATTCTGTGTGGTTAGAATTCTTCACAATTTACGCGTGGATTATACTACGGAGTTTGATTTGGACCCGCTGTCTGACATCTAGCACTTTGACAGTGCCAGTAAAGTGACACAGTGTATAGTGTACCACTACGCAAAAAATAATTAAAGGGGTTGCCTTATCGTACGCATATAGATAGATTTAGAAATTTGGCATTGTGGGAGCCCTCAATTATAATCTGACGTCATCAACTAAAATAGTTTCAATAATTAATTTTGAAAAAAGTAGAGAACTAAATGACAAAATATTGAAATTAGTTTCTTATAATTGACTTTTCAATACAAAAAAAATATAAAAACCATGGGTATTTTTTTTAGACATCCCCAATTCACAGGGTCGTGAATGCAATTGGCCAGTGATCCGATATACCAAATGTATCTAAACTAATATAGGGGCACTCCTGTACCTGGGCTGTGAAACGGCCAAACCTGGCTGCGGGCCACTGTATGCCACACTCGGACGGCGTCTCGTGCCCGACGTCCCAGCGTCGCCGACAGCCGCCACACTGCGCCGACCAACCTGCTTCACAACCACCAAGCCTCCTTGAAACGCTTCTACACGAAGCCACAACAGCCACACACAAGGCCGTGTCTTAACACCTCCTGTGGACGGATCATGGATTAGAAATAATTCTAGAGTGGTTCCTTAAGGACAGGAGGAACCGGCTTGCTCAGTTCGGTGAACGGACACCATAGAAACTTGAAAACTACATAAGCACGCACCGTGGAGGAAATGCGTACTTGCTTAGTCGCCTGGGTCGCGCTGTCAACTCCAACGAAGGTGCAAGACCTCGGACACCACAGCAATCTACAACCAAAGATCAAGGATTAGCGTTGTCGACCCAAAGGAAAGGCAGGGCTCCAGTGGCTTAGCCACATACCAAGTGTTCAGGATGATTCCGCGTGCGACGCTCCACGTCACCCACTTCTACTACACCACCGTGCTGAAACAAAATGAAAAATAAGTATACCAGGACGCTAACAGCGCATTCCACGCTCTTACCAGGTCAATCCAGAGAAACTCACCCAAAACAAGGATTAATTCCCACTTGGAACACGACAAACACTGCGAGCATCAACAAAATGGCCGTACACCCCAAAGCCGGCCTCCTTCACGTAGAGCTGTCACTATTGCCATATGTGGTTTTTTTTTAATGAAGCACTTCACTATAGTCAAAATCCAAATTTTAATTTCCAAAACCAGCACCCACGTCCAAAATAATTATTTAATCCGCATCCCTGCAACGATTTACACAAACAAAGTTTGATTTGAAAGTCTCTAGATAATTGGAAAAAACGCCGAAGTATGAGAAAACGGAAGAAACATCGACCCAAACGGCCGTGCTGTCACCTGTCAAAATAACAACCTTACAATATGGACCTCCGCAAAGTAACGCCTGTTTCAATAAGCTATTCTTTATGTTTTGTCTGTAGTACATCTGGAGTCATTGGTAATTAAACTACCCAATTGAATAGTAATGCCTACAGAACCCTAAAAAATATGTAGCAGAGGATCTGATCGAACAAGACTCGGACGGGCGTTAACTACGCAGCCACGGTTCGATTAATCGAGTCGAAGCGGCTGTGCAACGGGCGGATCGAGTGGCGAGTTAGTTTCTGCGTTGCGTGCAGTTCATTACAGCCACCTTACCTTGTTTCAAACTAAATACAAACTGAAATATAGATGCACAGAAAAAACCCCAGAAAAAAGACCAATGCTGGGAATCGAACCCAGGTCCTCAGCGTTCCGTGCTGCGTGCTTACCCCTACACCATCACTGGTCTAGAAGTTAGCGACGAATCTTTCCCATACATCGTACACTTCAGTCTGTTATAATCACATTAGGCAGTGATAAAGCGCATCTATGTTATGCCCTCTACCGAGAGACTTCAACACTCCTTCGGAGCTACCCGCTCACCTGGACCAAGAGATGGCGCTACTAGGCCAACTTTTACAAGTTAAGTATGAAGTATCTTTTTCTATTTATTTCTTTATTTTCTTCAACTTCATTTTTTTTATTACTTTTACGGTCATCCCGTGAAACCATATAATATTTACCTTACCTTGTTGTTAGTACCTTGGCGTTGATTACCATAATTAACCTGAGGGTTGATTACATTACATTTAAAAATTGTACGTTTTGAATAACTGATACCTACATAGTGATCTGTGTTCCCTGAACACTAAAATTTGGCCGCTTTCAAGTCTAGGCTGAATGAGCATTTACTAGGCAAGCGTGCTCCATCGTAGGCCTCATATTCGCTTTCTATCAAGCGTGATTGTGGTCAAACGCAAGCTTATATTGCATTAAAAAAGACACGTCAAGATCGCTTTACCTTCTTTCTAATGCTAAACACCGGTTGTCTGTAAAGTCGGCTTACGAACGATAGTTTAACGTGACAACGTCATAACAAAACCAGGCGGTCACCCATCCAAGTACTGACCGCGCCCGGCGTTGCTTAACCTCGGCGGTCGGACGAGAACCGGTGTTTTGTCAAATATCTTGAAAACGGTGCATTCTACGGCGAAATCAATGAAATTATCATCCCCCCTTTGAAACCCTCGCAACCCCCCCCCCCCCCGAGCTAAACTCGGTTAAAGACGGGAGTTATCCTTATATTTCATTATGAGTGAATGTCACGGTAGGTACATTCACGAGCAAACCAAATAGAAACCAAAGTACCTACAGATGTAGTGCAAAATGTTTTTGCATCGGGAAAACTCGGATCTCAATCGGAATACGATGGCACCCGAACTGTCAATCAATGATTGTATTAAATGAGTGACGTTTTCATATCCATTAATATGGAACTTTATTGTTTAGTGTCAAAAGTGAAAAATGTAAGATGACTACACGGCTGTAAGATGGGTACTGACGCTAAATGAGAGAGCACGATAAATACGAACTTTTCCGATAAAGTACGAAGGAAAATCATTTTGCACTACATCAGGGGCTAAATTCAGGAACGGCCCAACACGGTTTGCGTGCGGTAATTCAATCTTTTGGGAGAGGATAGAAATGGGCTGAGCTTGGGATGAGCTTTATTTTCATGTTAATTCGCTTTGTAAATAAACAAATGAATAAATAAATAATTAAGTAAATAAATAAATAAGGCTCATCCCAATCTCAGCCCAAACCTCTCGCAAACCAGTGATTTTTGGCGTTCCTGAATAACAGTTCATCCCTGTCCTCTAGCAAACGATTGAATTAGCGCTCGCAAACCGTGTTGGGCCGTTCCTGGATTTAGCCGAAGATCTGTACAATCTATTCCTTGCCCCGCGTAACGTATCTCATTTTACCCATATCCGTATTTTTGGCGGAACGCCTCGCGCCCACGCAAGCCTCAGCAGATCGACAAATGATCGCGTTACTCGAATTTCCCCTTAATGTGCTAATCCCGAGGAGGAAAAACAACCAACGAAACAATACCCCTTTGTTCCACCCGCAACGTCTTCAGGCATATCCGTGATCTTGTAATGCGTATCAGCTGTATTGTTAGAAAGTTCAAGGAGATTCGTGTCAAGGGAACGTGTTTAGAGTTCCCGGTCCAAAGGGTAAAAACGGGACCCTATTATTTATTTATTTTAAATTGTTTTTGTTTTTATTGACATTCTTTTCTTTTTTTTTCTGATTTCATTTGATTAATTAATTTATTTTTATTTTTAATTTTAATTTTGACCGTTATTTTTATTTTTATTTAATTTAAGTTGTTTTTATATATTTTGACTACTTCTGTTTTTAATTTGATTTGTTTTGTAAACTGTGTAATTAACTATGGATGTAAGAATCTGAAATAAATGGTTTATTATTATTATTATTATTGATGTTTTTAACTTTCTGTTATCTCTCCTAGGCTAGGAGGTAAATTGTTGCGCGGGCTTAAGCCAAGTGCTTTTGAATTTATATACGACTAATATAAAATAGTTATTTGTTATACAAGGGGGGAAAGTTGTATTTTAACTGCGAGTGTTCATTTTGAAACACGAGCTATCGAAAGGATTCTATGATTGACCACGAGCGAAGCGAGTGGTTCAAAAATAGAATTATTTCGATATCGAGTGCTTCAACACACGAGACGTAAAATAACTTTTCACCCGTGTATAACACAAAACTTTTCACCTCACTACAGCGAGGAAAATAAGAAAAAGGGTTTGTACTATCAATTATTATTTATTTACCTCTTTGTCAATACAATAATTTTGAAGTACTTATAGAAATATTGGTAAAATCAAAAATAATGCAAAATAGCCTAAGCAAATCCAGTCTTTATGGAACTATTCCAATACCGACATATCGTCACTACTTTGAAAAAACTCGTATCTCCAATCAATGAATAAACCAAACTGAACTTTATTGCACATGGAGTAAAGTTCAATTAGCCAGATTATCGATTTTGAGATACGAGCAAACTGTATTACTGTTAAATTGTATACCGTTTTGACTTAAGTTTTTTTTTATTATTTCGGATGCGTTTTGTTCGCACATCGACTTACTTGGACTATCAGAACATTTTATCCGTTTTTACAACAAGAATGAAGGTTAATGTTGAATGCTGATATTTATGAATTAAAATAAAGTTGTAAGACTGTATTTAGTGTTTTTTACTCGATGCAATTCATTGATTGTGATGTTAAAAATTCAGCACTTTTAACATTTTACGTTTTGTTAGCTGTCAAATATCACTTAAGCTGCCTTCAAATGTCAAAACTCTTTCTTCACTTGTGGATAAAAAACGATTTTCTCAATAGATGTCAAACTAACAAAAAGGGCTTTCCGAGCTAGTGAGGTGAAAAATAAATTTTATATGTACCTACTTAATTATTATTATTATATTATTACTAAGACACTACTGTCCGTCTGTCTGTCACCATGCTGTATCTCATGAACCGTGATAGATAGACAGTTGAAATTTTCACAGATGATGTATTTCTATTGCCGCTATAACAACAAAATTACTAAAAATTAAATAAAGTTAAAAATGTAAGAGGGTCGTCAAGTGTTTTTTTCAGCGTTTTTAACTCGATCTTTTTAATGGCGTCAACTAGACACTTGAAATTTTCACCTTGCATTTGCATCGCCAGCAAAAGGTTTTTTTTCAGCTCCATGCGGATGGCTGTTTGATTTTCCATGGTTTTGTTTGAACTGGCAGAGAGCACGCTATCAAATGGCATGTGTATTGGAGTGTTTGCTTTGAGCGTGCTTATTCAGGAGCATACTAAAAACTAGCATGCTTATTGCTAGCACATGTAAACAGTTCATCTTCTTCTTCAAGTGCCACTCCATTACTGAAGATTGGCAGTCAGCTCCTTGTATTCCTTGTAAACAGTTCATAAACATACTCATAGCGCCCCTAGTAATGCCCTTTTTAGCATGCTATTCTAGAGCATGTGTAACAGTTAGCATTATGCTACTTAGACCTCTGCTTAGTGCTAGGTTTACACGGGCTTAGTATTTGTCATTAATGTAAATGATTAAGGGCTTTACTATCTGCAGATTGTCGGCAAGTAGCTGCCTACACATGACTGTTAAGGAATGGTATTAGTAATTACAAGTTCTAAACAAAACACTTGAATAATCAAACTTCACACAACTCGAAAAGTGACAAGTAATAGTGGCCAGTTGTACATGGTAAAAATTTCACGCCCCGCCACTGTGGCTTAGGAATCAAATTGGTTGACTGTGCGGCAGGTTTATTCGCGACGTGGTATTGACATGGACAGTTCTCTTGAAACCAATGCTAAAATTATCTCCTGTATTAAGACCCTGATAACTACGTGAGGTCTAACGCCGAAGAGCCATCAATACGCGAAGTTATTGGGTCTCGTTGGGGTCCCATTAACAGGGATAACAGGCGATGAGCGTTGTCGCGGCGGCGAGACGTGACGCGCCTGCCGAGTGACCCAATTGTTTTATTTAGATGTTTGGGGGCCACGTGAGAGAATGATGATTAAACTTAACGGTGGTCTTAATTAATTTATTCTTGGAGAAGCCTTCAGAGCGACTGCGCATTTAGACGGCCGAATTTCTTAGTGTTTTTTGAGCTATGAAGCTTTAGGGTGAGGCCACACGAGCGTAATTTTGTGAGTCGTGAGCGGCAGAATTTTGGTTCGCACTCACGTGACACAATGTATGGCGCAACGGAAATTCTGCCGCTCACAACTCACAAAATTACGCTCGTGTGGCCTCACCCTTAGCTCCAAGATTCGAAGGCATGTATGTATGTAAACTCCAATACCAAAATTTTTCATCTTGAGTTAGTTGAATTCTTCGCCTCGACATTTCATAAGACTGTTTATGTACGTCGGGGTAAGAAAAAGTTCGTTACCTCACAGTTGACATTTGCTTGCACCAAGGCGATTGCCAGTCATGTCAACATTTTATTTCAAACGAAACAATGTCGCATTGACGTTTTCCATTTCTCAAAAGGTAGGTAGGTCAACTAAGATTCTATGACTTGATAAAGGAATCAATTGAATAACTGACGAAGGTTTTCATACCCCGACTGTATGTAATCATCAACCACTATGACCATTGAGATACATGAACTGAAGCGAACCTATACCTCGCAAATAAACTAAGGTACCTGGGCGACTAAGCTTCACTCGGGCTAAAATGTGAACGCACGCATTTTCCCAAAGCTAAGAGCACTGGACAGATTATTAGCGCCCGTAAACCGTCAGAGCAGTTTCTGAAATCCCCGCAATAAACAGCCATTAAAGTTATTAGATTACCAAGCAAGCCCTGTATAAATTACTTCGGACAAAAAGCAAACATTTCGCCAACATGTTCGGGTACGTTTCCTCAAGTTCGGGCATCTCCACCTGGCGGCCGCGAGCGCTCCCTAATGAGTCGTCTTGTATTCAGCCCGCGACACGACCCCTCCCTCTTAACCCCCCCAAACCCCTATCCACCTCGTATTGTCTCCCGAATTACCAAAGTCGCTTCACATGTTCCTTTTTGTGCTATTGGCTTACCGTCCCGATTCGATTTCGGTGGCTACGCCGTTACACGGTGCGAGAAACTATGAGAGTTCTGTTACATTGCGGGGTTGGTTAGCTAAGTATTTATAAGTAATCGATCATGGCAAGCACACAGGCGCCAAAGTGCGCCTTATCGTGGTTTTTTCTTGTCTGTCTCTACTTTTCAGTTTAGTTACTCATTTTTTTAGTTCTTTTTCTTCTCGCACGAAGCGTTTTCGCTCTTCCTTTTTCATCCGTACAGCTAAGGAGTGGAATGCTGTACTTGCGCCAGTATTCCCTGGTCGATTTCAAGTCTAAGGCGCAAGCCACACAGAAGAGACGTGAATCAGTTTTCATACTAAATGTATGGAAGCTTTGTGTTCCAAAGCAGACATAAGAGATGGGGCGGAGACGCGGCCTGCGAACAAACGACGTAGACACGCTTGCGTCTAGGGTGAATGAGCATTTACTAGCCAAGCGTCTTCCATCGTAGACCTCATCTTCGCTTGCCATCAGGCTTAATTGTCGCCAAACGCAAGCCTATTTTGCATAAAAAAAATAAGATGGGAGGAACTTATTATTGACAGCAATGTACTGCAACTCGTACGTTTCCCGCTTCCAGATAAAGCTTTAACAGCTGTGTGTCGGGGAAATATCCACTTATTTTTTGTTTTTGTTTTAGATCTATAATTTAGTCGAGTTAAATGTCGGCCGCCTGCGACGCGGGGAGGACTTGGTGCGAAAGTTTTGAATAAATAATGCGCGGACGATTTGTTTCCGCAGCTGTTAGCGCGATTTGAATGAAATACGTGTTCGTGTTTTCTTTACTTTAAGAATGCCTGACTCACTTTTAAGCACATGCGATATCATTTGATTCCAAAGTAAAGTTTAAGTAAATACTAGCTTTAAATTATGGCGTCGCCCGTGTCAGGAATATCTTCACGGAAAACTTTTACATTTTTCTCTTACAGACTTACCTCCACCACAACCACGGACCAACTAACTGGTTGGTCCGTGAGCTCCACACTGTACGAACACACACAAATCACCATCACCACACTAACTGATGCATTTCGAACTCAACCAGAGCTCATCTTCAGACCAACACAACCGTTCACCGTGCTACCAGATGTTAGACTCAAACACCTAAGACCTATTAGTCCAAAAATTTTTAAACAACTAGTAATATTCGCAGGAATTCAATACAATACAATGATGACTCTTTACTGTCCACCACGAAGAAAACAATACAGAAAACCAAGTACATGGAAACAATATAATTAAGGTAAGCAATAGGAGGCCTTATCGCTTCAAAGAACTCTACCAGGCAACCTTATAAAATAAAAATAAAATAAATATCACGGGACAATTTACACCAATTGACTTAGTCTCAAAGTAAGCTAAGCAAAGCTTGTGTAGGCCGGAAATACACATGCCTGTAGCTTGCACTTTTCGTGCTAGTAGCTTGCATGCTTGTGTCATATTTGTATGAAGTTTGACTTTCGCGTGCCAGCTACTTGCACAAAAATGTGCAAGCTACAGGCATGTGTAAGCCTTTATGGGTACTAGGCAACGGATAAACATACTAATAATTAGATAGATACATACTTAAATGCATATTAAACACCCAAGATCCGAGAACAAACATTCGTATAAAGAAAGAATGACATAAAAGAATGATGATGATGATGAAGCTATTGTTAAAGCACAGCTTAGGCCTTATACTACGAAATGCAAAATTAGAACTTCGTATCGTGCCATTCCTCTCACGCTAATAGTATTATTTTAATACAAGAGCGAGCAAGACGATGCGATACGAACTTCGATTTTCGAATTCCGGAGTAGCCCCCCTGTAGTTGCACAATTCAACGTGTAATTTTCGTAGCGCGGTTGCTCTGGCGGCCGGCACGTATTAGCAAATCTCCGCTAGTTAGGTATGCGGATCACTCTTGACACTTCGCCGGCGGATCAGGACATGTGTCCCCCTCGTGTTGCGAATTTCAGTCGCACCTATGATTAAGTCGGACGTACGTTACTATGAGGTGTTGGCACGAGGTACGAGTCATACGGATGAAGCCTAGATTGCCCATGGTGAATCTTAATACGCATTGAATTTTGTCCTCGCATGGCCCGACGTATTAAATTTAGTACAAACGTCAAAGAAAATCTTAACATTTCTTGACTGGCAATAATTTTCAAATTATGACAGTCAAAATTTGACGAAGCTGTACGAGGTTAATTATGTCCGTTCATATCTTTCTCATTCAAAAACATTAGCTGAGGCTAAATTTAGGAACGGCCCAACATGGTTTGCGAGCGGTAATTCGATCGTTTGCGAGAGGATAGGGATGAACTGCTATTCTGGAACGCCAAACATCACTGGTTTGCGAGAGGTTTGGGCTGAGTAAAAGAAAAAAATAAGGCTCATCCCAATCTCAGCCCAAACCTCTCGCAAACCAGTGATTTTTGGCGTTCCTGAATAGCAGTTCATCCCTATCCTCTCGTAAACGATCGAATTACCGCTCGCAATGCTGCTGCTCGCATGTTGGGCCGTTCTTGAATTTAGCCCCAGGTGACTGTTTCTTTGTTGTTGTTTAGATCATTTTGTGAAATAATTTTCGTTGAAAAAGCAGGATACCAGGTACGCCTTGTGTAGCAAAGCAGCACTACATTAGCAAAGCTCACGTGCAAACGAGATGCGTCGCTGTGTCAGTCGGCGCAGCGCTCCAAAGCGCCAACCCACCCATTTAAAAGGGAAATCCGGCCTTTCACATTTTCCGAAGGGACAGCAATGTGCTACGTGAGAGATTTGGATATCTTTGATTTTAATTTTATAGTAGTTTCAGTTGTGAGGTTGAGATTTGTTCACTCTTCTGGAAGGAATCAGGAGATTGGGTTCAGGATTTGAATACGAAGAATAGGATTAGCAAATTCACCAATCGTGTAGGGACAGAGTACAATCAGGGCTAAATCGTGATCATTTTTACTTAGGTATATGTGTATATAGATCTTTATTTCGTTATAAACTAATTACGATGATATATGACTTAAAATGGTATCCTATTACTAAGACTTCACGGTCCATCTGTCTGTCATCTGAAATAAATTTCATGAACCGTGACACTTGAAATTTTTACACATGATGGTATTTCTGTTGCCGCTATAACAACAAATACCGATGAAACGATAAAAGACTTATTGTTAAAAAATATTTTATTACTACTGTTGTGGAAGCGAAAGATGTATGTCAGGATCGTAGCAGGTGGAAACAAAATATAGTCTCTGCCTATCCCCTTGCTGGGAAGGAGGATTGTAGGTATGTATGTTTTTTAGTTGGTTTATTTATTGATGAATTCACTTTGACTGAGTCTCAGTTGTATCTGACGGTATTAGCAAGTCAAAGCGTCATGCGGCGCGCGCCTGCGCTACGCGAATATCATAAACAAATGGTCGGTCTGTCAGTGCCGGGATTTACATCCCACTCGATGCCTCGCTAACCCAGCACGAACTGGAAGCGTCTGGGTAGATCAAGCGTGAATATTCAAATAAGTTGCTTTTGTAAAAAAAAAATTGATAAAAACTCTATTTTTAATACAAGCTTTTTTGCTGACTGTACAGTTGCCCCAGGTTGCCAAAGTACTCATCAACACAAATCAAACGAGCACAAACTCGGTGCGGTCGAGTCGTTTTATTACGGAGTTCCTATAGCCACTCTTCACCATCATCATAATAATATTGCATTGTCATCGGATTTATACCTACATGTATGCAAAATTTCAGCTTAATCGGTTGAAGATATCTACTTCAAATTTGAGTTTAAGGATTTCACCCGAACAAACATACATTGCAAGCTAATAAGAAAAGAATTCACCCTGCTACGTGGTTCATTTTCTTCGACTATACAAAGGTGAATTTATCCATTTAAAGGATCTCTACCAGTCAACTTTAGAGTGGGTGAGAGGAGCATTTAGCTTGTGGTTAGAGAAGCTGACTACAAAGGTTCCAGGTTCGATCAAATATTCCTTATTCTAAAACTGGGTACGGCACAGCAATGCACATAAGTAAGTATAAGACGATTTAAAACTTCCTGAAATTGATTTGCCTTATCACTTTCTCTCAAATACTTTGTAAAAGTTAATTTCAAAGTACTCATGAAAAAACCTTTTCTAAATACTCATACGCACGTATTTCACCCAGTACTTAGAAGGAAAACCGTTTGAATCCGCCTGAATGGCATCATGAGTATCATAAACCGCTAATCGTTTAATCTTTGATGGCTCCTAATCCTAGCCCATTCGTATTCCACAGAAGCTAAACATTTCGCGAACTCTTCCAGCACGTTCGCATTCGCGGGCCGCAGAATTCCCACCCCTTCTCCCCTACACGCAGGATTGTCGCGGTTATCATATCCTGCATATTTTGACCCGAATAACACATCACGCGTCGCGCGGAGCGTTTTTGTCGATAACTCAGCTGGCAGCGACAGATTTGGGGTTTGATTTTGACAACTCATCTGCGATGTTTACCCGGAGAGGAGAGTCGCTCTCGGCTGTGGTTGTGACGGCTTTTTTGAAGTAAGGAAAATTGCGACTCATTAAGGGCTAGAAGTACCTACAAATGAAGAATAAATGTCTTTCTGCCAAGTTCCTTGCGGTGCATTCTTCTTGGCAATGAGGATCCTTCCGAAAGCGCTGGTAGTTTTTAAAAAAGTGACATGGCCCTTTGCGGCCTACTTGCAGAATAAACGTTTTGATTTTTTGATTTTGATTTGATTTGAATGGCTAAAAAATAGAATACAGCATCCAGGGTCATCTTTAACATAATGTTATTGGTCCTGGGTGCTTTAGGCTATGACCAACAAATGGAGTAGATAAAGCCGATGTGTATATTTATATTTAACTAAGTGAAGAGGTAACAGACAGATATACAGACACACTTTCCCATTCATAATAATGGTATAGGTTACTGACTATTTTTACTTACAATTGCCTTATTTTTTTTATTTATTTATTTATGTTATGTTATGTTAGAAAGGCCAGACAAACGAACTAGTGGGTCACCTGATGTTAAATGATCACCACTGTCCATAGACACCCCCAGCGCTTTACGCGATGCCAGTGCGTTGTCGGCCCTAAAGGAAAGGGAATAGGGGAAGGGGTTGGGGGAGGGGAAGAGGGAAGGGGTGAGGTATTGGGCCCCCGGCACTCTCACTGACCGTACGAAACGCAAGCAGGATTACTGCTGCTTCACGCCGGTGTTCTGTGAGAGGGTGGTACTGCCCCGGACGAGCCGGCCCATTCGTGATGCAGCGGCTAGCTACAACATGGCTCTACCACTACTAGACTTACTTATTGTAAAAGAACTGTTAAAACGAAATGGCAGAGCATTTACTGGTCGACTATACAATTCACATCCGAAATATTCCTTCCTTTGCCACCGTCGGGTTTCGCCAGCCACAAGCATAGCACATTCATGCGAAACTTGGCTGCTAACTTAAATTAATGCCTGCAGCATAGCAATTGCACTGTCATAACATAATTAACAATTCAATCGGCAAATCAAATATAGTATTCGACAATCGAATTCCTTGTCAGCAAACAGTGACAATTGTTGTAGTGTTTTAAGAATTAATTTATAGATCTGTCACCCATGTAAAATAATGTTTTATTGAGAATGGCAAAATTTACATTTAAACTGTTTTCTGTATAATCTAAGGACTTGAAATGACGCTTAATACTTTACTAATACTAGTACGAAGTACAAAATTTATAAAGAAAGAAAGAAAGTTTGAAAATTGTTTTCTTTTATTATCAACATAATTTAATATCTTTTCATGTGTTAGCCTACTTGTTATCTAGAGTCTCTTAAGCAGAGGATTGTGGTTTCCAACCCGGGTATGCAGCTTTGAGTTTTTTATTTGAAATTTCACCATGTGCTCTTCGGTGAATGAAAACATCGTAAGGATGAGTCATGGTTTGTAAAGTCATTCGCATCGGGCCCTCAAATAAACAAAAAAATAATGGGACAATTGACACCAATTAACCTAGTCCTAAACTAAGCAAAGCTTGTACACTATGGGTACTAGACAACGGATAAGCATACTTAAACACATATTAAACATCCAAGACTCGAGAACAAACCTTCGTATTTTG
This sequence comes from Archips crataeganus, assembly GCA_947859365.1. Lineage (NCBI taxonomy): Eukaryota > Metazoa > Arthropoda > Insecta > Lepidoptera > Tortricidae > Archips > Archips crataeganus. Next base: position 22,434,608 of record OX402054.1, read on the forward strand.
TACATAAATATCTGCCCCGACCGGGAACCAAACCCGGGACCTCAAGCTTCGTAGTCAGGTTCTCTAACAACTGGGCTATTCGGTCGTCACACCAAGTCCTCTCATTCTGAGCCCAGCAGACGGTGAATGATGGTGAATGTTGTAACTAAAGGCATGCCACCTCCAGCCAAATGTTTATTTTGATTACACACAGCTTTGGAACCATCTCAAGTATTTTATTAGTCCATCCCAAGTTTATTATGTTAATGTTACAGGATCCGGTAAATAAACAAGCGCCTGAAAAAATATTTAGCAACAACGGAACCGTGTACTGTCGGGAATGAAATGCTAATTAATTTAAAGCGGCGGCTTTTTGCGGCATTCAAGTAAGACGTTGAGATTGTTTGTTTACACTCGTTTTAGGAGCGGGCTTCCACGCTTAGTAATAAATCCTACTATTATTATAAACTAGCTATTGCCCGCGACTCTGTCTGCTGTACTGTTATGGCCGCCGTCTAACCAGTGGCAACACTGGATGACGGCGCCATGCTCCTTTTTTTTTTTATTAAATGGCGTCTGTCCAACTGGACAATTTTGCCAGCGTCAAGGTTGAGAGCTAGGTACAGATGTTTATAGATTACTCCATGGATTACTCAAGTTGTCAGGCGCTGTGATGTCAAATGACCGGTAGGGTAGGGTTAGTTCGGGATACCTACAACAACGACAAAAATACTTAAACCGGTTAGGACAAAGAGCACATATACTTATTGGGATGATAAGAGCCATGCTCCTTCCGGATGACGTTTCTCCTAGTGACAGGCTTTGTATTGCGACCCCGCAGAAACTGTCAGTAGGGCGTAATAATGTAAACCTAAGATAGTTCATAAGACATTAATTTCGTGTCAACTAGTACGAATAAATACTGATTTATGATTATAAGATAGATCATCAATGTCTGCTGTTTCATTGATCTTCGAGGCGTCTAAGGACCGTCAAACTGTTTTAAACTTTCATTATAATTACTATACTAAACGGGACTTATCACGCACATAGTATTTACCTCGACGTTTCGGCCACATTGCAGCAGCCGTGGTCACGAGTTAACTGAAGTGTAGGGTGTCAAGTTCGTTTAGCCGCTCGAGTCTTTCGAACTACCCGCACTTGATCAAGATTTTTTAACGGCACCCCATCTTTACACCCTACCAGGGGAGGTTCACTCCGCTGTTTAGGTATGTTCGGCCGGCGCTCCGCCCGGGCGGAGTATGGCAGTAGGTTGTCAATTGGCCTTCAGCTCGCACGCTAGCCGCGTCGCGCGTAATTAAGAACCTTTGTTTTGTGATTTTTGCAACAAACAATGACTTCTAAACGATCTTATAAATAACTTACTTACTTACTAAAGGTGGTTTACTGAATTAATACACACTGTTATCTTTCTTGATTTTTATACCTACCAAACATCGGCGAGTCGGAACCCTGTGCCCTTGGTTTCGGATTAGCGGTGCCCAACGGAATATGAACGCTCGGATCACACGATAAGTTTCAATTTCGCATGCAAGCAGTAAGAATAGACAAGTTTTTATACCTAAAGTTGACTTTTGTTCGAGAGTGATCCTTCTGTACGTTAGTACTATTACTTATTCTGTGACCCTACACTTCAGCTAACTCGTGACCAATTATAGCGGCTAAGATTGTTTGGAAATTATTTGTAGTTTAAGAGTAAATAGTAGCCTAAGGTATAAAACATACCTAAACTTGGATGATTCCGCACACATACGAAATCCTTAGAAAAATATTACTTGATTTTTTCGTAATGGCTACGGAACCCTACCTTGGGCGTGTCCGACACGCTCTTGGCTGGTTTTTTTTGAGTCTACCAGCGCTTTTGGAAAGACCACGATTGCAAAGAGGAATGCAGCGCAAGAAACTTGGCATAAAGTGTTCTTTCTAAAACAGATTTAAAAAAACTCACTAAAATAGTTACAAGGAAGCATTTAACGAACAAGTCAACAGCAGCAATAACAGTTTACGAATCAGAACACTACTCCAATGACACAACTTCATTGGCCGAAATGGTCCTAAAATTAATAATTATAGTTTAATACTTAACTTAAAATGGCAATGGTATAGTCTGTCATGTCTTAACCCACTACTTCGCGGAGCAAAATGAAATGAAAAAATGAAATGAAATATATTTATTGATGCAGAAACAGTAACATACTAGGGGCGTTCAATAAAAAGTGAGAATGAGTATGTTATAAACAACTTTTACTAAATGTAATTTTATTTTTCGACATAGTCACCTTTTAGCATAATACACTTAGTATATCTTTTTTCTAAACTTAAAATTCCATTTTTAAAAAAGGTCTCATCTTGAGTACTTAAAAAATCTTGTACTGCAGCGACTACCGCGTCGTCGTCTTCAAATTTCTGGCCTCTCAGGTATTGTTTCAATCTCGGAAATAGGTAGAAATCACTGGGAGCGAGATCTGGTGAATACGGAGGATGCTTAAGGATATCGAACCCAGCATCACGAATTGCGGCCATTGCAACGGCGGACTTGTGTGCCGGGGCATTGTCCTGGTGGAACAGCACAACTTTCGAGAGTTTACCTCGCCGTTTTTCGCGGATCTCATTGCGCAATGTTGCTATTTGTTTGGCGTATAAAGTGCCTGTAATAGTGGCTCCATGCTCGAGATACTCAATCATTAATACCCCTTTACCATCCCAAAAAACAGAGCCCATGACCTTACCGGCAGATGGGCTCACCTTGAATTTCTTCGGAGTTGGAGATGATGGCCTTTTCCATGTCATAAACTGCAGTTTCGTTTCTGGGTCGTAATGATGGAGCCATGTTTCGTCCATTGTTATAAATCGCGCCAAAAAAAGTTCCTGGTCTTGCTGCATCAGGTTCAAAGCTTCTTGACAAACCTCTAGTCTAGTTTGTTTTTGCGTGTCAGTAAGCATTCTTGGTACCCAACGCGCAGATACCTTTTTCATACCCAAGCGTTCATGTAAAATATTATGCACACTCCCCGTTGAAATCTTTACATTTTCAGAAATAAAACGAACCGTGACACGACGATCCGCCAAAACTGAGTTTTCGACTTTTTTCACAATTTCTTCAGTTACTGCTGTAGTAGGGCGTCCGGAGCGGGGCTCGTCCATTGTCGATGTTCTTCCACGTCTAAATTCGGCGCACCAACGTGCGACTATCGAATACGGAGGAGCATTAGACCCTAAAGTGTCCCGCAAATCCAAATTGACTTGGTCCGTAGAAAAATTTTTCAAACACAAGTATTTGATAACTGGCGCGCAGTTCAATTTTCTCCATTTTCGCTAACGTACTCAATAGCATTGCAAAGAAATTACCGTATATTTTTTTAAACAAAAGAAAGTTAGTTTTTTTTTCATAGCAATCAGCTAGATAGATTAGCTTTACCGGCCAGTATTTAATTTCGTAATATTAAAAGAGTTTGCATCTCATTCTCACTTTATATTGAACGCCCCTCGTAAATACATTGTCAGCGGGCCCCTAACTTAGGCAGCGCCTGTATCTTGGGCACCCTGAAGAGTTGGTATTCCAAACAGAAACGAATTACAGTGCATAGTGCTTTAAAAGGTATATTAACAGTCTATATAGAGAAGAGGAAGAAAAATTTGCAGAAATAATAATAATAATAATAACAATAACCCTCACCCCAACTAATTGCTGCCAATGCCACAATATAAAAGTATGGTATGTGTGTGTGTGTGTGTGTGTGTGTGTGTGTGTGTGTGTGTGTGTGTGTGTTTGCACGCGTATGTGTTGAAAATGAATAGGTACTCCATTTATTTTCACACAGAACTCCGCAAAGTAACACCTGAATCTATAGTATTGCCGATCTGTCGCGTTGCGTGTCGGGCTGTCGTAAGGGGCCGCCCTCCGTCATCAGATAACCCGTCGCCGACTGATAGCAGATACTTTATAATCATTGCGTCAACTTCCTTATTTATTGGAGAGGGTTTAGTTTTAAGCAGTCCAAGTATTCCAAGTAATTGAGTGCTTGGGGAAGGCATTTGTATGCAAAGTGGTGTCCCGACGTGCATTTTGCGGTTACTGATAAGGAGTATCTTAGTGTAATTGCGTTTGGATGGCGAACGTGACAAACGATTGGAATTATTAAATTAATTACATAAGACATTAAATTAATGTTAAGAATATAAGTCAAGTAGCTAATAAGTAAACAAAAAAAAGAAAAAATATACAAAATGTTCCCCATCGTGGCATGGACCCAAAAATGCTGGCAACATTTTCTGGTACATAATATAATAATATATTTTGTGCGAGAAAACTGCCAGTTTTTGGGTCCCTTGTCATATCAGTCAGTCGTTTATACAGAGTTTTTTGTCTCCAGGGTTAAACTTCCTTAAACCTTTTCTCGAGAAAACAACTTAAAGGTTATATTAACACGCCGTAGTTTTCTTCACGAGCTTATTACTACAGCTCCAGCACCTGAATATGCACTCAATATAAACAACTTACTTTTCGAGGCAGCATCGCAGCACGGCATACTCTAATGAACAGTACGCTTAGTATAAGTTTTCCTTCACTTCAATACTTCTCGATCGCGTTTACGTAAAAAAACTTTTTAACAAAAAATTGAACCGCCGAAAAAACTGAAAAGCAAAAAATAATACCTTTTTTGTTTGACCTTAATCTAGGTACCAGTTTGAAGTCGGTGCCTCAGCACTAGCCAGGAGGAGTGGACCTATAATCGTCTACCTGATTGACTTCTATCACTCCTCCTGGCTCGTGCTGAGGCACCGACTTCAAACTGGTACCTAGATTAAGGTCAAACAAAAAAGGTATTATTTTTTGCTTTTCAGTTTTTTCGGTGGTTCTATTTTTTGTTAAAAAGTTTTTATTTTATACTTTTTTTCCATCCTTGGGGTATTTTTTTTCCAAATTTATAATACCAACTTCAAGGTATACCCTATGTATCCAATAAAAAAGAATTATGAAAATCAGACTACTCTGTAAAAAGTTAGTCAATCATCCCCTGTTTTCCTACCCTTAGAGTAGGAATATTATTTCCAAATTAAAATGGGACCACCCTTGGGGTATACGCTTTCCAATAAAAGAAGAATCATCAAAATGCGACTACTCTGTAATAAGTTATGCGTGGTCATATAGTACAATCAGTAACTGAACATTCAATCATCCCCTGTTTTTCGACCCTTAGGGTAGGAATATTGTTTCCAAATTTAAATGGGACCACCCTCGGGCTATACGCTTTCCAATAAAAAAAGAATCATCAAAATCGGACTACTCTGTAAAAAGTTATGCGTGATCATACAAAAAAAAAAAAAAATATGTATATATATATATATATATATACACGTCGAATTGAGAACCTCCTCCTTTTGTTTTCGTCGGTTGAAAATTTTAATTCTATGGAAGCATGTAAGCGCGCGCGCGGAGACGCTCTCCATGTTTCCCTAGTAATTGATTTTTTTACGTAAACGCGATCGAGAAGTATTTTGGTGAAGTAAATTTATACTAAGCGTACAGCATGCTTTGAAGTTTGTGCTTCCTGAACGCGCTACACGTTTTCCTCTCTGAAAAAAATATTGAATTTAGGTTCGACTGAACCGCTGCTTATAAATGTAAATAAAAAAATTTAAAAACCCCCAACGCAATGAGGTTATACGTAAATATGTTTGAAAATAAAGTAAATGTCCATTATGCGTCTAAGATCCATTCCGCAACTAACAAAATTGATGGTAACTTTGAAACGGCTGAACCAATTTTTATGAAACATGTCTAAGAACCATCGTAGAAAAACCGACTCCAAATCGGTTTATCCGCTTAAGAGCTCTGATGCTACAGAAAGACACACAGACACACACACAAAGCGGTCAAACTTATAACACCGCTCTTTTTGTATCAGGAGTTAAAAATAACTTTTTGCAGAGTCCTATTGTTTCAGAGTTTCCTCACCTGAAACTCTGAAACCAGAATCGATTGTAGAAACTTATGAAAGATAACAACGCAGCAGTAAGGCTGTAGTTCTCCACGTTGGAACTTCCTCATAGCTGCATACGTAATGTACAACTTCTGTATCTCGGAGCCCGGGGGTAGGGGTTCTCCGGGATATTGTTCCTGTTACGTGGAGGAGCTAACTTGCGAGTTAAGCCCGAGTTCTCATGTATTTACGGTAAGATTATTTCCACTTTGGCACTCGGCAATTGGCTAAGTAAAGTTTTTTGAAGAGATGCTAATTATATTTTTTTTCGACAGTGGTCGACATCAACACCAAGAAACTGCAGCTGTTTTATTTTTATCTCCTTCTATTTATTGGAAATATTTTTTTAAGTGTTCGTAATTTTATGGCTGACAAGCGGTTCGTGCTCAGTACTAAGAAGAAATAGAAAAAAAAAACGAATTCAACTGTCGCTTCTGTCAATGTCAAATGAAATCTAACCGTTTGCGTTTCGTTTGCTTTGCGTTGTCCAAGAAGCAGTTCCAAAATAGTGATCGAAAGTATTCAATCGTGATCCAATTATTGTTCATAGGTAGGTCGTGGAAAAATGCGGTAAAATTGAAAGTCCCGGATTTTATGCGGAGGTCGATAAAAATAGTCAAAAAATCACACTGAGCACACCAAAACGCAAAGCAAATGAAACGCAAACGATTTGACATTGACAGCAGTGACAGTTCACTTCGGTTTTTTTCTGTTTCTACTAAGTTCTGAGCACGAACGGCTTGTCAACCATAAAATCTCACAAATGTCATCTCAAACACTCAAAAAAATATTTCCAGTAAACAATAGGAGATAAAAATAAAACAACTGCAGTTTCTCGATCTCCAGAACGCCGACTGTCGAAAAAAAATATAATTAGCACCTCTTCAAAAAACTTTACTTAGCCAATTCTTGACATACATCGAGAGAGATCGGAAGTGCAATACTTAGGCTGAGTTTTTTTTTATTAAAATCATTAAATAGGTTTGGTTATTTTATGTGATTAGATTACATTCTAGGATTTTATATAAGTACTCTATGATAAAAAATGAACCTTTACGGTTAAAACTGAGACGTCCCGAGTGTCAAAGTGGAAATAATCTTACTGTAACGGTGTTTTTGTAGAGTGATCACTGATTCACAGGTAATAATAATTCTACTAATTTAGGTAGGTATTATAAATGGGAAAGTTCGTGAGTTTGTGCGTGTGTGAAATTGTTAATTGGAAATCTGTGCGCAAAATTTCATCAGAATCCGTCAAACCATTTTTAGCGTGAAAGAGTAACATCCACACATCCATCCATCTATCTATCGAAACTTTAACTGGCACACTTAATTTTATATTTACGATACAAACTTTTACGTTTTTAATATTAGTAAGATGAAAGTCACCTTTTGACGCCGCGTACTCTGAATAGTTATTTTAAATATCCTGAAAAATGTTTTCAGGAGCGTTCAGTCGAACTAACCCAACTATCATCATTATCATCCCAGTCTATTCACGTCCCACTCCAGGGCACAGGCCTCCTCTCAGAATGAGTGGCTTTGGGACATAGTTCCCACGCGATGTTTTCCTTCAACGTAAGAAGAAGAAGAAGAAGAAGAATTATTTATTTGCCAGAATACTTAGGTATAGGTATACAAGTTGTTATAGTATATGATAGTACAGTATCCAGTCGATAATAAAACGACATGCAAATCTTTGTTTTCAGATGAGGTATGTACAACAATACAATAACTAAGGTACATTATATAACTATAAACTATGATAGTAACAATAGTTTGTCAGCATGTCAACAATCACATTCAGACTTATAATTACAGCCATGATTCAAACGCAAAGCTCATATATTATATATATATGTATAATTTCACACATACATTTCGAAACACTCAGACGTGCAAGCCCAGATCGAACCCACGACCTTCCGCTTGAAAGGCCATAGGCCAAATCATTAGACTACCACGGCTTTGAACCAACCATCTTTTAAAATACCTATTTCAAACTAGCTGATACACGCGGCTTCGCCCCCGTTTTATTTTTTCTAAAATTTCTTTCATACAAACCTCCTCCTGACAGTAACAAATGCAACCAAAAAAGAATTATCCAATTTGGTGCAGTCAATCGAAAGTTATGCGCGTTCAAACATTTCGGTGATTCATTCTTATTTATATAGATAGATAGGTAGATTAATTTAAAAACACCTGCGAGGATATAATTAATCGACGTTAAAAAAATTATTTAACGATTAATTAAAATGAAAGTCATAAACATTTTTGTCTTGTCGTCGGTTCCTTTGATATCCCATTATTTATCTCAATGCAAAAATTATATTGTATTTTCGTTCGCCATTTGCAACAGACCAGCAAAGATCGAAATTCGAATTGTGTATCATTCTGTTCCACTCACACTAATAGTATTTAATATGGGAGTGAAAGGGACGATGCCATATTATGAACTTTGAATTGCGCTTTTTGCTCCAGAATACAATCGACTTATTAGTCGGTGCGGTTTTTATCGGCGCCAGGACCCGACAACCGACAAATCGACTATTTATACCGCGCCCGATAAATCATTTGTCGGTTACTCGATCAAGGAGTACTGCAACCTCCCGTCGAGATTGTACAATTAGCAGCACAAGCTGATGACCTGTGGTGAAGCTTAAAATGATCTACCTCTTATGATCATAGCAGTAGAGTCTTGTGTCGAAAGCTCAAAGTCACTCAGAGGGCGATGAAGAGAGCTATGCTTGGTTCTCTGCATGATCGCATTAGAAATAATGAAATCCGCGCAAGAACTAAAGTCACGGACATAGCTCAAAGAATCGCCAGACTTAAGTGGCAGTGGGCAGGGCATATCGCTCGTAGAACTGACGGCCGATGGGGCCGAAAGGTTCTCGAGTGCCGTCCGCGGACCGGAAGACGCAGTGTAGGTAGGCCTCCAACACGATGGAGCGACGACCTGGCCAAGGTGGCGGGAACGCATTGGATGCGGATGGCGCAGGGCCGATCTGTTTGGCGAGCCTTGGGGGAGGCCTATGTTCAGCAGTGGACGTCTTTCGGCTGAAATGATGATGATGATTGTCAAGAGGGCGCTACTGTTTTCATTTGTGTGAACCACAGTGTGAACATTTCAGTATAATAGTCTGAACAATGTGGATTGGCAACTTATTATTTTGTCTTGGCAGGATTTTACCAAACTTTTATTCGGAAAATAAACCTTACTCTCATATAGTAATGTCAAATCACTATGGCTGTTTGACATTACTATCTGAGAGTAAGCGTTATTCTCGGAATAAAAGTTTGGTAAAATCCAGCCTTATTTACCTATTTTATTCGCCGTAATCAAAATCAGAATCTAAATTCGGTGTCCATAGGGCAAGTGGCTTCAAATTCAGCCCCAGAAATTAGTTCCAATGAAATCCGCAACGGCACATGATCATGTAATATATTACTGGTCAGTTTTTATGTATGTATCGTGTTAAGAGTCACCACCGCGCTCCATCTTCCGCTTCATTCCAGCACTCATAAGCTCCACGTAACAGCTCGCTGTCTTCCCGCTTGCCCATTTGTCAACGCCAGCGTCTACGCGACCCAGTTACGACAATAAACAGCGCCTTATGAGCGATGTCGCCGATTAGCAGGGGGGGGGGGCTCCATCTGTCAGGGTGCCTGGTATCCGAAGGCTGCGCGGGAATGATAAGGTCTCGGGTTAAGTTTACGTTGGATAGTCTGGGGGAAATTATACACTGTGTCTTGAAATTAGTCAACAGAGACCTGACAAATTGGCGTTATTGCTCGCAATAATGTGGACATGACTACATAATTATACTAGAATTATATTAGAATTATCATATATATAAAAATCTCGTGTCACGGTGTTTGTTACCGAACTCCTCCGAAACGGCTCGACAGATTTGTAAGAAACTTTTTTCTCCGTATTCGGTAGGTCTGAGAATAGGTCGTAGGCTACTTTTATCCCCCCCCTCCCATTCATCGCAGACGGAGTCGCGGGCAAAAGCTAGTATTATTATATTAGGTACTTATCTAAATGCAATCAAACATGAACAAGCAAGAGTTGTGGCGTTGGATTAACCAGCCAAATGCAGTATTGTAATTGACTTTCACGCGTCGCATTATCGAAGTACTCTTTAGTTTAGTCGTTAATAAATTTATCATAATAATAAGTACCTGGGCGACCGAGCTCTGCTCGGGCTGAAACTCGGTACCAAGCGTTTTCCGGTTTCCCAGAGATAAGACCAAGCTAGATCAATTTTTCATCCCCGAAAACCCCCACATACCAAATTTCATCGAAATCGTTGGAGCCGTTTCCGAGATCCTGATTATATATGTGCGAGGGAGGGGGCGGGGGAGGGGGTTCGGGGGTTCCAAAGGAGGGATGAAAATTTCATTGATTTTGCCGTAGGATGCACCGTTTTCAAGATATTTGACAAAAACACCGGAGGGGTGGGGGGGTGAGAGGGGGGAGGATGCGGGGGAGGGAGTGTGGAGGTGTCAAAGGGGAGATGAAAATTTCATTGATTTTGCCGTAGGATGCACCGTTTTCAAGATATTTGACAAAAACACCGAAGGGGGTGGAGGGGTGAGTCACGTTAAACTATCGTCCGTAAACCGACTTTACAGACAACCGGTTTTTCCTGTTCTGTGCTCCCAATAGGGAACGTGCACATAGACGGTGCTGCCAACTGGTGCCATAAGGGTGCCATCAATTTGAATGTTTTACCTTGATAAGTTTGTTTTACTGTCCGCATAGTGTCTCTTCTGTCGCATTAGTGCTGCCGCCTATAGTTACTGCACGTTCCCTATAATACCATTCTCACAAAAAGTAACTTTTTCTCACAAAAGAAGAAACTTGACGTTTTCTCATGAAAAATAAACTTAAAAAAAAAAACTAAAAACCTTAAAAAAAACGTGGAATCGAACCGAGGTCGGCTGGATCCGCGACCACCCGATTTCTACTGTGCTATTTTGGTTTGCTCGAAGCCGGCGAAATTTAGCTTTGTATTCTAATGCAAACAAAAATAGCCGGAAAACACGAGTAAAAGCGATTTTCTGAAAATGAAACATAGCTAGATCAGTTTTTCATCCCCGAAAACCCCCACATACCGAATTTCATCGAAATCGTTGGAGCCGTTTCCGAGATCCTGATTATATATATACAAGAATTGCTCGTTTAAAGGTATTAGATTAGATAGATAGGCCTTTGTATCTGTGACAGATGATTTAAGTAGCACCCTGGCGACACATGCACTCGTGGCTATAAAGACCGATACGGGATAGGATCCCACGGCCGCACTCGCGGCAAGTGTACGCAGCCCCAGATGGTCGAGGAAATGGGGATATCATGCGACTGAACTAAAGATTACGTCGATAATACGACGCGTGAAAGTCAGTTACAAATATTGCATTTGGTCGGTTAACCTGATGCCATAACTGTTATGTACCTAAACATTTCTAGTATATACTTAATTAATTTACTATTGTTAGGGTAGATGTAGCCAGAAGCAGTAAAGTGACGTCACGCGACTAGTTTTTACACGCTTTATATTAGCTTCACCTGTATGTTTGTATGTATGTATGTTTGTATGTATGTTTGTTTGTAACCGACTCCTTAGGGCGCGATTTTGACCCACTTCCCGGTTTCCGATTGAGCTGAAATTTTGCACATATGTGTAAATTGGATGACAATGCAATATTATTGTAACATGGAGCTGGATGGTGGCCATAGGAACTATGTAATAAAACAACACAATCCCGTCGAGTTTGGGCTCGTTTGATTCGTCTTGACGAGCACTTTGATCCCAGATGGTAACCAGGGTCTGATGATGGAGCTGGAAGATGGCCAAAGGCACTCCACAATAAAACGACACAACCCCATCGAGTTTGGGCTCGTTTGATTCGTCTTGACGAGCACTTTGATCCCATATGGTAACCAGGGTCTGATGATGGAGCTGGAAGATGGCCAAAGGCACTCCACAATAAAACGACACAACCCCATCGATTTTGGGCTCGTTTGATTCATTTTGACGAGTAGATGGTAACAAGAGTCTGATGATGGAGCTGGAAGGGGGGTAGGTGGTGGGTTGGGGGGGGAATGGGGTATGGGGTAAGGGGGTCGGGGGTTTAGAGGGTTGGGGGTTAGGGTGTGGCGGTTGGGGTTAGGGGATGGGGGGGGGGGGGGTTTACGGGAAATAGGGTGGGGGTGTTGGGTGGTTCGGGGGTAAGTGATTTTGGGGGGTTGTGGGAAATGGGAGGGGGTAAGAGGCCTAGATGGTAACAAGGGTTTGATGATGGAACTGGAAGGGGGGGCGGTAGGTGGCGGGGTGGGGGGTGTGGGAGGGGTGGGGTGGGGTGCGGGGGGGCAGGTGACGGGGGGAGTGGGGGTGGGGGGGGGTTCCGGGGGTATGGGGGTTCGGTGTTAGGGGGGTTGGGTTTAGGTGGTTCGGGGGTTTGTAAAATGAGGAGGGGGTAAGGGGGTTTAGGGGATTGGGGGTAAGGGTGTGGGGTTTGGGGGGGGTTTGGGGAAATGGGGTGGGGGATGTTGGGGGGTTGGGTTTAGGGGGTTTGGGGGTTGTAGGTGAGGGGGTAAAGTTAGAAAGAAAAAAAATGCAACTAAAAAATAGAAAATAAATAATAGTTTAAAAAAACTAAAAAACACGCTTTAAAAAATAAAAAATAAATTTTAATAAATTTCAATTCACTATTCTTATAGTGCAGTAAAAAATCTTAATAAGCAATTATTATATTGTTATATCCAGATCAAAATTTGTAAACAATTCTAAATATTGATAAAATAAATAATAATAGTTTAAAATATTTTATTGTAAAAAAGCGTGGGATGCTTTTTAAGATGTTATCGAAATGACAATCCTTGACAATTGACACCATGCACCCCACGCTTTTTTTACAATAAAATATTTTAAACTATTATTATTTATTTTATCAATATTTAGAATTGTTTACAAATTTTGATCTGGATATAACAATATAATAATTGCTTATTAAGATTTTTTACTGCACTATAAGAATAGTGAATTGAAATTTATTAAAATTTATTTTTTATTTTTTAAAGCGTGTTTTTTAGTTTTTTTAATTAAAATACCGGCCGCTCGCCGCGTGGCGAGAGCAAGGCCACTGCCGCCACTTTTTCCTTAGCCGCCGGCGTGGAAGCATCGTCTTTGTCTCGGTGATTTGTGAGCTATCTTGAGTTGCTTTTCTATTTGCTTTTATTGATTTATTTGTGTGCTGAATCGTGCTAATTACGCTATAAAAGTTACAGTCTTTGTTCCTTGTTTTTGTGATTATTGTAAAAACCGTTTGAATTAAAGTTCGTTACCGTGAATTGTGTTTTTCTTTTAATAAAATAATAGCGGGTAAGCTAAAACTATTATTATTACATAAGTATGCCAAACTTCAGCTGAGTCAGATACCAAGGGGTGGTCGAAAATCGTTTGCAAATTTTTAAACCACAACTCATAAGACTTGCCTATTTGTACATACATACAAACGTTCCAAATGAAATAAAAAACTTGTGAAAACAATACCATCAAGCAATATCAGACAAAAAGTTCACCCGACGTCGGTAATAGATTTCTAAGCTTTTCTCATTTTTCAACTAATCGACGACATCGATTGTATCTCATGTGGGCGTGTATTGTTGCTACATTTAGAAAACATCTAATGTCAGTAATAAACTCAATTTACTGTCCAATCCGAAATAGTTTTATTGACACGGCTTTGTGTATTCACATCGCGTCGTCCAAATTTGCAGTTTCGTGGTAAAAATTCCAATTTCTATGCATAATTTGTTAACTGTGCATTCCCACGGTGTCGATGTGGACATATAAACGAGCATTTATATGCATGCGTGATGTACTATCCATAGAACTGGTGATGGTAGGAATAGAATCCTATCGAATGGATTTGCTTCCAAAATTTATGTCGCACTTTTCGCCTCTTTTGCTACTAATCCGAACACGTTTTTTGCGTCCACAAAGGTTTTACCAAACGCTTGTACTGACCAGAGTATAAAAACTTTTTAACAAAAAATTAAACCGCCGAAAAAACTGAAAAGCATAAAATAATAAACCTTTTATATTTAATCTTAATAACTAAGTTCTTAAATTAATGTAAGTATACCTAAGTAATTTTGAGCCGGTGCCGAACATCACGCGTCACGTGTGTGCCCGTTCGGATTGCTGTCTCGCTGACATTAACTCTCGCTCGTGAACGCTCGGCTTTTTCCGGCGAAGGATTGATTGTTTAGCGCCGACTCAAAATTACTTAGATATACTTACATGAGTTTAAGACCTTAGTTATTAAGGTTAAATAAAAAAGGATTATTATTTTATGCTTTTCAGTTTTTTAGAGCTTTAAGATAAACGAGTTCCTCTCGGGCGACAGACAATTGGTTATAAGGAGCCTCGCGCTTTTAGCTCACGTATAATTTCTATTATCTTGTTAGCCCTATGGTATCACCGGTAAATGTCGGCGGACGAACGCCGCGTAAAGTTCCCGCGTCGCCGGTGCTAAACGGTCGAGACATAATTGTTAATCCTGCTGAGATATATTATTATTATTACTAGCCTATTCTGTCCCACTGCTGAGCAAAGGCCTCCCCCCAACATTTCCACTGCTCTCTGTCCGCTGCATACGAGGACCAATCCTCCGTGAAGAAGTCCAGTTCATCTCGCCATCGCCGTCTGGGTCTGCCAGGTCGCCTTTTCGCGTTTTTGGGTTTCCACTCAGTGGTTATCTTGGCCCACAACTCGTCTGGCATGCGGCAGACATGGCCAGCCCAGTCCCACTTCAGCTTAGACGCCGTTCGACCTGCATCAGTGATCTGAGTCATGGAGCGCAGGTTGGTGTTCCGGATCCGATCCATTAATTTAATACCTAGCATGCTGCGCTCCATGGCCCGCTGGCAAACCCCGATTTTGGACTTCAGAGCTTCCGTCAAAGACCAAGTTTGAGATATAAGCTCGGGAAAATCCAGGGCCGAAAGCTAAGTCAAACTAACTGTACACATTTTTGCCACGACCTATCCATGTAAAACGAAATGTCTTAATGGACTCGCTCAGGGACTGACTCCTCAACACCCTTGACCGTAGAATGTTGATATTTTGCATGAAGGTTGCCTTTTGACCTGCAAGAACTCAGCACGGCAAAGCCTTAAGATTTGACTAGTGCTAAACATCCACATTTAAAAAAAAACTTACTTACTTAAAAAAATAAACTCATTGTGGGTCATAGTAAAATACATTTTTTTCCCTTCTTTGCTTTTGAAAAGAGAAAAATCATGCTTCTTAATCTGCGTAAGAACTTTGTAGATTCTTCATTGACTGTCGTGCATTGGTGCCATCGTAGTCAAACAATCGACCATCCTCAAATGCTCGATCGATGCCTGACTAATAGGGTAATCTTAAGTCCTAGCATCGAGCGCCCGGTGGCCGCACTAATCGACGACTTA
Source organism: Archips crataeganus (assembly GCA_947859365.1). Classification (NCBI taxonomy): domain Eukaryota; kingdom Metazoa; phylum Arthropoda; class Insecta; order Lepidoptera; family Tortricidae; genus Archips; species Archips crataeganus. The sequence goes on from OX402054.1 coordinate 22,450,079, forward strand.
TTGCCGGAAGCGGTTGATTTACCGCCGTCACGGCCCCGTCCGGCGCGCGGTTTGTCATCGCTCGGGGGAGGGTATAGATAGCGCTCATCAACGTCACTACTCCTAAAGCTTTTCAATACCATTTGTTCATTTATCTCTTTGGAATGACAGCAAGAAAAATCGTACATGTCGCATTATGTTCATCATCGGTAACATCATTTCAACTGCCGAAAGACGTTTACTGTTGAACATTCTCCTAAGGTTCGCTAAACAGGCCGGTCCTACGCGATTCAGAATATGACGTCTTGCACGATCACGTATCTTTGCGTGTCCAAACTAAAAACCATGATGCTCGTCAGTGATATGCAACAGGACACAAGGTCGGTGATATGCACAATATGGACATAATTATATTCGCATTTGCGATCCCTACTTTCAAATAGCGTAACTACCTACTGTGTTGATTTAGATGTATCCTGGTCTGTTTGAAAAAATATACCTTGTTTTGCCGGATTCTTCTCTACAGGCTTTTTCCGAAGCGCTGCAAGATTCTTCGACTTTCATAAGTTGCAAGCAAAATTGAATAAATCTTGACCTCGCTTCTTCTTACTTGTTCACATCGGCGTACAGCGAACAACCAGGCCCTATACTACGAAGCGCGAAATTCGAACTTCGTTTCATGCCGTTCCGCTCACGCTAATGATATTTATTACGAGAGTGAGAGGGACCGCACGATCCAAACTTCGAACTTCGAATTTCGTAGTAACCCCCCTTATAGGTTGTTTCATGTACATCTTAAACAGACGCGTGGGCGCTGATCTTGGTACTTAATTTAAGTCATTAAATTTTTAAGATACACGGTCCAGCATGGTCCGCGACCTATCATTTGCAACGGTTGCATGATTGCGTATCTTTTCCTGTACAAACTAAGGACCATGATAAGCGACGTCGATAAAACACGCTAACGATACGAATGTGGTAGGTACCCTAACCTGTCCCGCGTCTAATGGGCACGTGGTTTATGAGCTGTCAAAAATGGTCCCATGACGGATACAATTAATAAGTTTAATTCGGAGCCTCCCGTCGTTAGCGCGGGTAATTGGGCGCAGATGTCGGCGCAGGCGCCGCTTACAAATGGCGGCTCTGATGATGCGTGTCGGGATATTTTTACAAGTCTTCCGGGTTAAGGTTATTAATTGAGTTTCATGTATCTGCGCGGTTGGTGTCAGATACGGAGGGAGGAACAGGGTAATTGAGCTAGAATTGAAAAATAAATAATAATAATAATAATAATAAATCTTTATTAAATTTTACATTTAGGTACAATTAGATAACTTATAGACTAAACTATTTTAAATTAGAACAAAAACAGTTATATATACCTGAACCACAGATTACTTAATAGTTACTTCGTAACAGATACTGCATCCCGTACAAAATCTTGGTACTTACCGCGATTGTAGCCACAGATCATACTACTCCGTCTCCTTAAGAATGTGTGCGTGCCGACAGTAACAAGGGCTGGCAGTTTGGATTAAAAAAAAATTCTCTACATGTTGTTTTACCATTTTGTCGGGATAATTGCTATATATTACATCCATGCAAACTTTCTAGCACTAATATTCCCTAAGCTAAGCCACGGACGGACAAAGGGACAGACGGTCATGGCGAAACTATAAAGGTTCCGTTTTTACCATTTTAGCTCTGGAATCCTAACAAAAAAGGATATTTATTGTAATGCGCAGAACACATTGCCATGCTCACAGTACCCTAACGTTATACTAGATACGACGGTCAACTTTTGAACTTCGCATCGTGCCATCCCGCTCACGCTTATAGCTTTTTATAGAAGAGTAAGAGGGACAGCACGATACGAACTTCCAAATTGTTATATTAGCTATTAATTCTAGCATAGTCATATTAAAGTTTGCCCCTGTTTCACCATTTTCACTTATAAAAGTCCAGGCGGCATATTTTTTCCGTGGAACACGAATGAACGTGCGTCGGCGCGCGCTTGTGACAACCTACTGAAATTTCGATCGTAGCAGATGGTCCCCGCGGTAGGTAAATATCGCGCGTAAGTACATGGCATGCATGAGGCCTGCCTGAACTAGGAAAATTCCTGTGTTTCAGGTGTAAGAGAGCTAACAAAAGTTAACTTAAATATTAAATTACATGCAAAAGAAACAAAAACTAGTTACAAGGAGTTCTTATCATTTAGGACAATTTAAATTGTAGAAATTTAAGTAAGTAAGTAACTAATAGAATTATCTAACTATGTTTATTTTAAAACAACCAATAATAGTTCTATATCATCATAGGACATGGTGTTGAAGTGTTTCTTGAAGAATTTTCTTAGTTTGAAAATGAAACCTTCATAGAACATAATTATAGAAGAACGAGCGAGTAGTAATGGAATCAAAATGTCACGTCGTACGTTACAGACAATTGCTAACGTTGCGACCTAGTTTTTTCGCCTCGAAAATAATTAGAATTAGTAGACAAAGAGCTGTCGGCGATCGGACACAGTCGAGTACTTTGCTTTAACTTGTTACTTTTTACAATAAACTTAAATAACTTTTACGGGAAACGGTGATTTTGTATCTGACTCAATTTGCGACCACAAATAACAACTTTCCTCAACCTTTTGACCGTACAATGACGACTTTTATGGACATTTTTGAGAGAAAATAATTGTATGATTCAGATGTTAATTTGCGGAGGTTCATAATAACTGAGTTACCTTGCCACTTTACAACCAGGTTCAGCTAGGTTACGGAGTACCTAGGTAAATAGAAAATAACAGTTGAACATTAGTTGTCCTCTGGCTGGAGAGCCTTAAAGAGGACAAGCATAGTGCTGCACTTTGGGCAATATCTGTCATTTTACAAGCTTTTCACTTGTATGTATGTACGTGCCAAATCTTCCAAGTTAAATTTGACCCACTTCCCGGTTTCTGATTGAGCTGAAATTTTGTAAGCATGTTTAAAATCTGATTACAATGTAATATTATTATGACATGGAGCTGATCTGATGACAGAGCTGGAAGGTGGCCATAGAAACTCTGTAGTAATAAAACGACACGACCGCATCGACTTTGCACTCGGTTGATTCGTCTTGACAAGAACTTTGTTAACCAAGGGCAAAAAGTACAGTCCGCAAAAAAGCTCTGGAATGAGGTTCCTGCTGCGGTATTCCCGGACCGATATGACCTTCAAGCTTTCAAAAAAAGAGCGTACTCCTACCTAAAAGGCCGGCAACGCACTTGTGACTCTTTTGGTGTCGCAGGTGTCCATGGGCGACGGTAATCGTTTACCATCAGGCGATCCGTCTGCTCGTTTGCCCCCTATATCATAAAAAAAAAAAAAAAAGCTTGTATTTAAAAATATAATTTTTAACAGAAACTTATTTTTACAACAATAACAGTTCGTTTCGACATTCGGTAGAGGTTAGAGGCTAAATTATAACATAGATATTGGCAAAATCGTCGATATAGACAGAGTACATTTTTTTAATGCAATAATGTGTTTAGCATCTATGATGCTATTTATTTTAAGTATCAAGTGCATAAAATGTATGCAGTAATTAATATCAAGTAAATCATCGGCTCAAGCAACAGGTCGACCACCCAGCAGAGGACGCACTCGTTGAACCAGCTCGATATAAATCAGATTAGGCGGTAATGTGACAGACGCACAAACACACCAGGCCTGATATACTCGTAGCATACCGCATTGAAAAGGCATATAATTTATAGACAGAGCCAAGGACGATAAAATAAAAAGGACTTTCGATGTCTATGTAATTCTTACATCGCTGTTCCGCGGAAATTATGCATTTTTCTGGAATAATAAAAAACCGGCCAAGAGCGTGTCGGACACGCCCAAGGTAGGGTTCCGTAGCCATTACGAAAAAATCAAGTAATATTTTTCTAAGGATTTCGTATGTGTACGGAATCATCCAAGTTTAGGTATGTTTTATACCTTAGGCAACAAATAATTTCCAAGCAATCTTAGCCGCTATAATTTTCCTAGTAAAGTTGATATATTTATTACCATTCTGAATTTTTTTTTTATTTTTCCACCCAACAGTTTAGATTTTAGAGGGGGAGGACGGTCGATTTTAATGAAAATTTTCACTTTAAAGTTGAATATTTCGCAAACAGAGCACTGAATAGAAAAATCATGTTAGCAACCCCGCAATGGCTTTAAAAGACCTATCCAACGATACCCCACACTATAGGGTTAGCCGAGAAAAAAAAAATCACCCCCACTTTACGTCTATGGGAGGTACCCTAAAAAAAATTTTTTTTTTATTTTTATTCAATCACTTTGTCGGCGTGACTGATATATATATTCATGCCAAATTACAGCTTTCCAGTACTAACAGACAGACATGGCGAAACTATAAGGGTACCTAGTTGACTACGGAACCCTAAAAAGGAACGTCCTCAAAGGAACGTCTGCGCATAATGGTAAAAAACAAATTTCAGGAATTTTACAAATAACGTTTTCACTAACTGATACCGGCGATGCTGGATTTTTGGATGTTGCTTTGCTGGGTTTTTACACGACTACGGCAAAGCCAAAAGGAATAATGGTAGGTAATGAATAATGATTATAGCAGTCTATGCATGTTCCCTGCCTGCGACTGTGTTCCCCGAACACTACAATTTGGCCGCTTTCAAGTCTAGCGTGAATGAGCATTTACTAGGCAAGCGTGCTCCATCGTAGGCCTCATCTTCGCATTCCATCAGGCGTGATTGTGGCCAAACGCAAGCCTATATAGTATATAAAAAAAAAAGTTTGTATTTTTACTGTATTCGGTGAAAAAGAGAAACTTTACCACAAATTTCAATTCAGCAGAAATCAGCCCGAACGAAGGGTAAAGCTAGTTAATCATCATCATCATCTCAGTTTAGACATATACGTCCCACTGCAGGGAACATACCTCCTCTCAGAATGAGAGGGCTTGGGCTTAGTTCCCACGCGGGTCCAGTGCGGATTGGAACTTCTCTAAACAAATTACTATCTATTAATTATTATTGTTGCTACAGATTTACGATCAAGGGCCCAAAGGGACCTGGTCATTTGAAAGGTATTCATAGGACCGAAAACTTTGGTACCGTACAATATAAATGAGAGGGGCGCGACTAATCGGTATATCCCCTACACACCATGAGGATGCGCTAACGGGCAATCCTCCAATAGGGATGTTGACACCACCAATCTACTGACGTGGTTACGTATCAAAATATCTAAAATTAAAAAACCTAACGTAAAATAACCTACGTTCAAAATACCTAAAATCTAAATACCTAATGATTTTTTCACTTATATTCAAAATACCGAAAACTTTCGTATATCCTACCCGGTATCTCGCTGGCAGCGAGCGAGCGAAGCGAGCGAGCAAGACTTTTTAAGGCAGAAGCGACTCGGATAGGTTAGGTTCAGAAGGCTAAGGCGGGAGCGAAGCGTAGCGTAGCTCTCGCCTTAGCCTTCGATGTTAGGTATTTTTTTTGTAACAGCACAGAAAATGATCATTTCCTTTAGGTATTATTGTCTTTAAGATTATGAAATGTACCTAAATGTAAATCATATACCAAATTTTATCAAACAAATTAGATTTTTCACGTGGTAATAAAAAAAATAACTAACACCAAAGGCTAATGCGGGAGCTTCGCCCCGAACCGTCTTGCTCGCTCGCTTCGCTCGCTCGCCGAAAATTAAGCGACGTTCGTTTCATTTAGGTATTTTGACCATTTGGTATTTCAAATGTTGGTGTATCAAACTTAGGTGTCATAGCTGTTGATATTTTAAACATTAGACATTTACTCCATTAGGTATTTTAAACTTAGGTAATTCGTAGGTAGGTGTTAGTTGCTAAGGTATTTAAAATCATTAGGTATTTAGATTTTAGGTATTTTGAACGTAGGTTATTTTACGTTAGGTTTTTTAATTTTAGATATTTTGATAAGTAACCACTGACGTACTTTTTATGAGCTGTCAAAACACAACTCTCCCATGCCAATGGCAATAACAACTTGTGACGTCACTTGTTCGCCAACTCAATCAACTAACTATTTATTTGTGTTCAAAGATTATTTAAAAGCGAAAAAGTTTTTCGGGTGCGCCGGTGGGATTCGAACCTAATTTAAATAATCTTAGATTCGGTGAGCAGTCGTACTGCTAATAAAATAAAAATAATATTTGAGTTCAAGCTACAAAAAATCTAATTTTGCAGTTAATCGATAATTAATCTGGTTTCAGGGCTAAAATAAAGCGTTTTTTTACTGGAGTCGTGTCTTCGAATTATTTTTTAATGGCCTTGAAACTTCCCGTATTCACTAGACGTTGTAGTGTTTTATTGTTGTATTTAACGAAAGTTATTATAACTGTTCTGTGATAAAATTGGACCTCCAAAGCTGAGCGGGCGGGTGGTCTCACCATGCGTTACTGATTGAACACTGTCATACCACTGATACAGTAATACAAAACAAACTGGATAATAAAAGAACGGGCTACGGTTGAAAGTTGTTTGTATGCTTGTCCTATCGGTTCGTAGCCGTGATCTATGAGATATCGTTTCGTGGTTTTGTTACAGTAATGAAGCGTGAGTATAAGCTTTATTAATATAGCTCGCATTGATCAAAACAGATTTTTTACTGTAGATTAAAGTTACCAAGGTATTCTACCGGACCGCCATGCATTTCCGCTCTCTTGGGTTATACTCCCATCACATTTCTAACATCTTCACTGGTTTGCGCATCGCCCCTGCGGAAGAATTAACTGGCTACAAAACACCGAGTAAATCTCGAGAAATCCCATCTTAGTCATCATCATCATCATCATGATCATCATTTCAACCGTAGGACGTCCACTGCTGGACATATTATAACTAGGACTCCCTCGTTGAAGCGCAATCATTACGGTTGGAAGTGACTTGCGTCCACCATGTACCTGCGGACTTGACCAAATTGTCCATCCATCTCGTTGGTGAACGTCCTACGCTGCGCTTGCCAGTCCGTGGTCTCCATTCGAGAACTTTTGGGCCCCAACGAGCATCTGTTCTGCGTGCTATATGGCCTGCCCATTGCTATTTCAACGAGCTAATCCATTTGTCAATGTCGGTGGACCCCTGATCTTCTATGGATCCATCTTAGTACAACTTTGTAATACGGATTCATCGGTCAGTTCTTTACCAAAAAATTCTAGCATAATCATCTTTAATAAGTTTCGTTTTAATAAGTTTAATGGTACATAACGTATTAATTAGGTCTCACTAGTTTTCTTTTATCACAGTTTCATACTCAATCAAGTTCATGGAATTACAGCTGCAAGTATTTTTAAACCAAGACTATAATGCGCAAACAAAGTAAAATAATTTAATAAAAAAGTACAACTTTGTGATTCTCTGTATAATTTTGCACATAAATTCCGAAAACTCAAAGGTGCCAGCCCGGATTCGAACCCACGACCCTCTGCTTGAGAGGCAATAGGTCAAACCACTACACGTCTTGTTTCTTGCATATTACAAAATGGTGGAAACAAGGTTTTATAGCTTTTGAAATTAGCCGTGCGAATTTCCGTCACCGTTTGCTTCGTATGGAGCTGTAAAGTTTTGAAATATTTAAAATTTGGAGTTTCTCCGAGGAAATGGCAGTCGGTGCCGTTTCAACACAGTGGGACATGATTTGTGACGGAAAAGAGCTCCCTTCTCCCCTAGTAGTAACGGGACCAACTCTCGGTATACTTCAGGATAATGTTTATGATGACAGTTAAATATATCGCACTACTATTATAAACCTGTAAGTTTGTATGGATGCATGGATGTGTGAATGTTTGTTACGCTAAAACGGTTTGACGGATTCTGATTAAATTTGGCCCACAGATAGTTTATGACCTGGATTACCAAATATAATCACTACATAGTATAAAACAAAGTCGCTTTCCGCTGTCTGTCCCTATGTGTGCTTAGATCTTTAAAACTACGCAACGGATTTTGATACGGATTTTTTTAATAGATAGAGTGATTCAAGAGGATGGTTTATATACTGTAGGTATAATACATGCATAATTGCATCCGTGTGAAGCCGGGGCGGGTCGCTAGTACTCTTTATTCCGAAAAATTGCATAGTTCCCGGTGAAGTGATGAACAAATTCTTCGCAAACAGAGTTGCTGGTAACAACTAGTACTAATTTATAATCCTACTAGGTACTAATATCATAAATATGAAAGTTTACGATATAGTGAATTTACTTACTGTATCACTTCGCATACTCAAACGATTGTTAAGCTCGTAGTACGTCGATTCCGTTGGTACCCTGTTCACCGGGAGTTCATTTAAGTCCCGTAATAAAAATAGTGTAGATAACTATGTTAAAACTGAAAATGACATTATTTGAGACACACGATACTGTCAACTATCATAAAGACAATGGATAATAGAAATGGAATTGATCTAGTCTCAAACTAAGCAAAGCTTGTATGGTCGACCTCGGGCTAAATTCAGGAACGGCCCAACATGTTTTGCGGTTTCTAAGGAAAATAAGGCTCATCAAGCTCAGCTCAAACCTCTCGCAAACCAGTGATTTTTGGCGTTCCTGGATAGCAGTTCATCCCTATCCTCTCGCAAACGATCGAATTAATAGCTCGCAAACTGTGTTGCCTTAGAATAAACTCTTCTCCTAAGTACGCATATTTTGTTCTCGTATAACCTCCAAATCCACCCGCCCATTTCTCTCTAAGTCCACAATTATCATGACAACGCTCCAATCTCCAACTTTTTTAATCAAACCGCGGCCATTAGCATGACAACGTGCGTCACCCGCACCTGGCCCGCGCCACCTGCGCGTGCGGCCCGGCATGCCAATACACTCCTTATCCCGTCAAGAATAACGATGGAGACGACCGCAATTACTATGGTCGGACGACCAACTTTACATTGCTATTTGATTACGGGAATGACAACCTAGTTATTAATATGGTAAGGTAGACTGGACTGTCTCGAACATAGGATCCTGAATGATGGTTGTGCGGCACTCCGCGCGGTGCATGCTAATGCGAGAACAGCTCTGCTATTAGTGCAATAACAACTAAACTCTCGTTATATTTATCTTGTAACTTCTGTAATGTATTGCGCTTGTTTAATGTCTTTAAGTCTCCATGGCTGCCACGCTCTGTTTCTGCATGTGTCTGATTCTGTCACGAGAAAAAGCCGAGCTTTTTAGTTTTTGATAAATAATAATAATAATAATAGTCCTCCACATCGATTTCGATGACGGCGACCCGGACTATACCTATAAAATTTACAATTATATACAAAATAAAACTTATGTTCTATTATGAGCCCTAATATGGCTCGCTAGACCGAAACTAGTCTTAAAAACCCTGTTGCAAGGGATGCAACAGAGCTGACCACGCGAGTTGTAGGTGTAGGTGTAGGAGGGCTTGGGCCTTGCTTTTTGGGTTTGGCGTTTTAGGTCAATCGTTTCCAGCCGGTTCTTCTCAAAAGCTTCGATAGCTTTATAAACGGTGGAACGCCATGAAGACCTCTGTGCAGCGAGCTCCTCCCAACCCGCAGGGTCAATACCGCAAGCATTTAGGTGTCTTTTGAGCACGTCCTTGTAGCGTAGATGCTGACCACCGTGCTTCCGTTTGCCCTCTGCCATCTCAGAATAAAGGGAGGTAAAGCAAACTACAGGAGAACTAAAGTTACTGACATAGCTCTCGGCTCGCAAGACATAAGTTAACCTTCTCTTTTTATGTTTTTGAAAAATGCTTGTCACCTCTTATGCACATTTATTATAGGTTTCCAAATAAGGAAAAAGACCAAGCAAATCTCTCCAATTATTAGTTTTAATAATTTTGTTAATTAGTATGCTAACTGTACAAGTTACTTGAATACCTAACTACTATAACAAGAGCAGTTCTCATTTGAATGCGAGTCACAAAATATGTTTTAAGTAGCTTAGCTATTATTTTTGGCATAAAGATACAACCTGTATGAAGGAGCGAATTCCTCCTAATACAAGTTCTTTACTTAAAAGGAGGATTCGACACCACCTGTAAAAAAACTTTTGTTGAAAATAAATAATTTTGATTTTTTTTTTGAAGTGCAGTGGGCAGGGTACATTGCTCCGACGGCTGATGGGGCAGTAAGTTCTAGGCAACTGCGAATCGGAAAACGTGGCGAAGGAAGATCCCCAACAAGACGGGCCAACAATCTGGTAAAGGTCGTAGGAATTACTGGTATGTGGACTGCGCAGCACTGATAGTTGTGGAATACTTTGGAAAGGCCTTTGTCTTTTTAGCTGATATGATTCGCACCAAGAACCTTACTGCCCCATCGGCCGTCGGTACTACGAGCAATGTGCCGTCGTCAAAGTCATCTGGCGACTCTTCGAGCTATATCAGTAAACTTTGGTTCCCTGCGGATCTCCTCATTTCTAATTCGATGACGTAGGGAAACTCCGAGCACAGCTCTTGTGAGCTATAGCTTTCTTATGAGGCCCATCGTAAGCGACCATGTCTCAGTTCCGTATGTCATCACTGGCAACACACACTGGTGGCACTGTGGTATTTTCTTGACTTAGATCAACATTAACAGCATCAGAAATTTTGAATAAATTTCCAGCAGCTGTAAATTTAATATTATTCGATAGAGGCCCAACCCTCGGGATGATGTAAGCGTCCTAAATTTATTCCATGCCACCAAGGCTCATAAGAACGCTGCGGAGACCTCGGTGACACGTGCTTAGTGCTCGCCGCGACACGTGTCCGTTGTGATGCTAATGTGCCCCCTACGCCTAACACTGAGCTGGAAATATCATGCAAGTTCGGTACATGGCCCTCGACGTTCGATCACTCGTAAATACAAAGCCGTGCGGCCCAGCAATGTAATGAAACCAGCGCTATATTTCCCGCGCCGCGTCGCTTAATGTCGCTCGATATCACGGACACCTGTTGGCTCCGTCACAAAGGAGCGCACAATGAAGATCCTGGGTGAAATGTTCCCGGTACGAGAGATTCTGTATAATATCTCGATTTCGTCGCTTCTAGGGATAGTTTAAGTTCTCTTCGCATCCGTCCCTTTTGATAAGCATTAACATTGTGGCATTGTAGTACTAGGTACTACATTCAGGCCGCAGGTTGCTTTGTGTCGATGTCGCTAATTTTCCTATATTTTAAATAGTTATTTCACTTTTATTATTATGTGATGGATCAGCATTTTTTTATGATAAACTAATTCTTCATAGACGGAGTCGCAGGCAACAGCTAGTAAAGTTATATTTTGGAAAAAAAAGTCACTGATCTAAATCGTATAATAACAAAATCGTATGTATGTTGTGTATTAAAAGTAAATGGGAGAAATTCGGCAAAATGTTTACGGTCTCGTAACTTACAGCGCCGTCGGCTCGCTCGCTGGTTAGAGATGCATTCATGTGCATTGTTCTCCCTAGTGGCGGGATACAGGCGTGATGGAAGAGGTGATAAGGGGTTATTGTTCGAAACGCGATCTGTATCTGACGTGCATCATTTGATGAGCAACATCAGAATTCGTGTGCCTGGTATCGTGACACATCGGTTGAGTTCGACCGTCATATTTCATGTTCACTTGGAATGGTTAATGCATCTCGATTATTTCCGACCTAATCTCTGTAACAATTATGTTACAGAGATACTTATTGTATGGAATACAATAAGGCTGGGAACTAAACGCCAGCAAGCAGTGGCGTGGCGAGTGTGTTCTTTGTTCATTGCGCGGCCGAGACGCTCGTCGCACAGTTGTCACCCGCTAGCACACGCAGTGAACAAAGTATACCTTCGCCGCGTTGTTAACCGCAGGCGTAAAGTTTGTGGTCTTAAACAAAGTATATAATATAGGGTCACAAAATGAATGCAGATATTTCGTCTAGTATTTTGAGCAAGCCCAAGTTAACACCCGTACAAAGTTTTGTCACTGGATATTTCCATCTTTGATGCGTTACACTTTTTCGGCTAAATGTTGATATTAAAACAATTTGTCAATGTCTATTTTACATACCTAAAAACTTTGACAAGGGTAATTTGAAATAACCCAACCACTGGACCACTGATTCGGAGTGTAGACATTTTGTGACGCCTTATAACAATACCTCACAGCACAGTTTAACAGCGCAGTTGTTTCGAAAAAGGACTCCACACAGCACAATACATGTCCACCACGACGCTGATTTTCAATGGGTCCTCAAATAAATTAAATTAAAACTAAAACAAAAGTAAACATGATTATTGTTAATGATAATGAACTTATGCAAACTTAAACTCTTACGTCTTGACACGGAGGAACTTTGACCAACAATAAGCAGCATAGGTTGTTATTATTGCCTGAGTAGCTACGCAGTAATATCCCACGTAGGACTACGTAAACAGCAGTACGTTTACGTATGATTTCCATGCCTCCCATAATGTTGACATACCCGTATCTCCTCGCTATTGATCTCGCTCATGCGGGCCATTATGCTCTATGTACAGTGTCTCAAGTTCGTACCTTCTCCGCAAGTTTTGCAGACGAAGATTTTCGAACGCGCCTAATTCGTATATACAGGCACTTGGTTCGATTTAAGAGAATCGGAAGCAACATTGATAACTAGCCTTTATTTATAAATGGTGACGGTTTCCACACCATTAACGTAAACCGATTTTGGGTATCAGTAAGTTTTTGCTAAAAGTTTCGTTTGTGCTTTTGCTTTTTTCGCTGACTATACTTTTTGTTCACTGTATTTGCACGGCCATAAACTGCATCATCATCATCCTAGGCTCTTACGTCCCACCGCAAAGTACAGGCCTCCTCTCAAAATAAGAGAGCTTGGGCTGTAGTTCGTTTTTATTTTCAAAATCAGTAAACTTTTAGAAATTGAAAACCATTATCGCCGATTGTATGTGATGCCTTTGTTTGGTTTTTCTTGAAAGATCAATGAGCCCCGGTCTCGGAGTTGACGTTTAGTTCAAAACCTATTTCAGAGTTCCGTTGACCTACTTATTGCTCGTGAGAGACACGTAGCAGCGCGCACAGCATTGGCACGTGCTTTCATACAGGAGTGTTGGCATTCGCAATTGCATCGTCGAAGAATTCTACGTGTTTCCGAACTTGACACCCATTAAACTAGGATGTGTGATGATCGGTATAACAACGTTTTGATATAATAGTTACATTTTATATAACGCTAAACTGATATGTATCGCCCAAGATATGGCGTTTTTGTGTTTAAAACTCAGTTGGCAGCGACAGGTAAAAAGGATGTCCCAAGACTCAACAATAACCTGTTAGGTCAATATACAACAATTCTGGAAAAAATAAGAAAAAAAATCCAATTCACTTATTGTAAGTTAAGCGACTATAGATTTAGATTACATGTCACTTCTAGTATTAACTAGATAATTCAAAGAAAAAAAGTGTCTATTCGGTATTGGTTAACTAAGTGACATCGATTTTTTTCAAATTGTTTCCAGAACTGACTATTAAAACATGGGTTCTCGACCGGTAACAGATTATCGTTTAAAGTCAAAGTCTAAATTCTTTATTCAATTTAGGCATCAATTAATGCTCAATATGAACGTCAAAGAATCTACCACCGGTTCGAAAAAACCCTGTTGAAAAGAATCTGGCAAAAAAACTCAACAACTTACTTTTGGGACATAACCTAGAACCCGTGAACTGCGTTCAGTAGTATTAACTTGTGATTTGGGCGATCTTAGCTGAATATTAACTTGTGATTTGTTTGGTTGCAGGTAATACTTAGTGATGCTGTCCAGCAATGAGTTTTATAATATGCGAGGTTCAAGCTAAGTTTCATGCAAGATGCGATCCTAGACTATAACATTAACGTTTCATCTTCATTGAATAAGAAAACTGTGGACTTAAACTCGTAATACCCATCACTTTTCCAAAATGTGTAAGTACCTACTTTCTCTAAAAGTGCACTTTCCGCAAACTGTACACTTCCCAAATGTACACTTTCTCAATCTCGAAATGCACACTTAATCATACATGCAATTTCCCAATAACTGAATTTTTCCAAAAAGTATACCTTTCAAAACGCACACAAAAAGTGTACCCTCTGAGAAACTATACCGTCTGAGAAAACGCTCAATATGAGAAAAAACACTCTTGGTTAGTGTACCCATTTGAAAGTGGTCCTTTTAAAGATGTGCACCGTTTGAGAAAGAGCACATTTTCCCGAAATGCGAGCCTAAGCCAAACTGTAACTACTGACTTGTCTCTACTGTTGCTTCAGTTTCGATGCACGTCAAAAGACTCACTGAAATCCCCAACAAAACATCAGTCACCAACGAAACTCGAACACTAAAAAAAAATACCGAGGTGTGAGCGGAAGTAATCGGAGCTCAACGACAAATAGACAAGTCCTGTCGCCACCGTCGTCAGCCGTCGCCCGTCACCATGCGACGACATGCCACGTCTATACGACTACACGACCATTCCTCTCTTCATTGCACGCTCAAGACGCTCTTCAAACCGCAGTCAGCAGCCGCCACACACAATGTATTCGATGCTAGCCCGTGACGCCGCTCCAATAAATTAGCCTCTCGTATTTCGGCAAGTCGCGGGTAACTCGACTCCTTATTAGCAAGGACAGCTTTGGGGGACCTGCCATTTGTAAAGTTTCGTGGGATTGCATGTGCAACCCTCGATTCAGGGGAGCAACCAAAAAATTTAACCCTGGAAGCTTTCGACGCCGAAGCCAAGTCGGCCAATTTTTGTTTCCATTTAAAGTTAAGGTTGGGTGAGTTTGAGTAAACACGCCTGTAAGATTTGTCATGAGTAATTTAGATTCAATTCATAGTAAGTACGCCTTTGACGTGGCACACTTTAAACATCAAGGAATGAATGGGAATGCGAGAAAGAAAATACCTAGATTTTTTTTACAAAACACAAGACGTAATCGATATTATTACAAATAGACAATACAAAGATTAAAAGATAAGTTGTGTCATTGCGGTTACAAATCGGACACTGGCTTAGAATAATTCTGAGGCGTTTATAGTACCCCAACATCGAATCATCGAATGTTTTAAAAACAAGGTATTATAACAACAAAAGGTATCACACATGTTCTACCACTACTGCAGCGTGTAAGTATTAAAACAATTATATTATATAAGAAAAAACAAATAACAATCAATAATCATTTATTATCATTATTATCAAAACCAAAACAACAATAAAATAAACAAATTTGTCACAACTATAACTGGAATGGTTAAAATATACAAAAGTTTTTCTTCAGATAACGTATAATTCTCAGTATTTATTAAAACGGCATCGTATCGAAACCTATTAAGTTAGGTTAGTTTTACAATAATCTTAAAAAGTATACGGTTTTAGAAAAAAAACTTTTCTATATTTTAACCATTTGATATATTTGTATATTCAGATTCGCAACCATGGCAACATTTGCCAACCACAACCGAAAAATCCCCTTGATTTTCAAACATCATGTTTAAATTTTAAATAGTGTCAGATTTACATGTTGCAGCCAAGTTACAAGTTATTGAGGATTGGATTACATAGAAAAAAACTGAATGGAAGCCCGTGGCTAGCGAGGTAAATTTGCCTTAAGGCAAGACCACCCCAGCTCCCCTTGGCTTCCACATTAGAAGACGTCTGTTGATTGTATGCCTGCAGGACATGTAGGGAGACGAGGGCCCTTCAAATAGGGTTCCTGATTATTTTACGTTTATTTCATAAGTGGAAATGCAAAAGAGTACGCTTTTTTCCTTCTCCCGCGACAGCTTAGCTGAATAAGACCAAAATTTATTTTCAATTGCTACTTCTTTCTTGCTATTAAGTTATTTTTCAGAAAAGATGCTTTGCTGTTGTTTTATAACTCATTCATTTTCAATTTGTAAATGCGTTTTATTTATTATTTCACAAAAGATTTGTGTTAATTAAAGAGAGTGAACGAATCTAGAGAATTATAGGTAGCGGTAATTTTCCAGATTCGCGCTCTAAGCATAATAAACGCTTTTGTAGGATTAAAAAGTTGATACGTTAATTTAAATCTTCATAAATCTGATGAATAAACGCTTTCCGTATTCTGTATACAGCGTTTCCATGTATGTATGTATAGTCGACTAAAAAAATCCTTTACCAACTTAAGGTTTGATGACATTTGTTCGATTTAAAATATCAAAGGCTCTTTTCACATGCAGGTCAATGTGACAATCAGCTCTGTTGTTTCTATTCTTATTTTAAGAACTGTCATAAAAAATGGTATACCAGGTGCTTCATTCACACGTGATAAGGAGAACGCGTAAAATTAGGTCTTGAAATTTTTAAATGCATTAATTAGAGGTATCCATGACAAAGTGTCCATCACTTGTAATATTTCACTTATCTAACGGCAGTAACTCATTCTACTCAAAAATAGCTGGTTAGTGACACATGAAAGCCTGCCTCACCAAGCTGTTTTGAATCTTGTGTGGTCCTACGAGAGTGCAGTTGTTGGCACTAGGAACATTTCGGTACACGCCGCAGTTGCTGATTAATTACGGGGCGCCGACACGCTCCACCGTCACAAATACACATTTAATTATAGCAGCTACTTGATTTAGAAGTTTGACTTTTAACCCTGTTCGAAAGAAGTGGTGAGCTCATAAACTAACTAATATAACTAGGAATTAAATTATTTAGAACTGTATGAATGCAGCAGAAATCTGTTGATCTGTTAGTTTTTGTATCTAGTTCTGCACGAATATCAGGAGGTAGAAAGACTGTAGAAAGAGGTAGTAAAACTCCACCAACGAGATGGACGGACGATTTGGTTAAGGCAGGTTCAGGGTCGATGCAAGTCGCTTCCAACCATAATGATTGGGTGGCAATGTCGGAGGCCTATGATGTAAACCACCGTGACAATTATTCTATCTCTCAATTTATGCAAATGAGTTGTCAGCTGGTGAATGGCTTAAGTGTTTAGCTTCTTGTTTAAAATCCAGTTTAGATTTGCAAGAAAACTCGTGCATTGAGCGGCCGAAAAGTGAACGAAGTGAGCGAAGTAATCAATCGATCGCCGCAATGTAATGCAAATTGCACGTTTTTCTTACGATTTAAACGCTACAACATGGCAAACCAATAAAATGGACCACTATTTTAGGGTTTCTCACCTCGAAAGAAAAACCGGATTGATATTTATAGAATCGGTCGTGTTTATCTTTCGTCTACAGCCCAAATAATACTAAATCGATTAAACTACAATTTGGTACCCTACTAAGTATTGTGGGTACTCCTGTCTCTATCTATGTATACGTACGTATTTGGGTAAGACTTACCTACAAAAAACCGAAAGAGGTCGCAGGATGATTTTTCTGTAGGCCCAGATGCCCATGGAATGAAACTTCTACGTTTTCGTGTGAAAGATTTGACAATGACTAACGTTCTAACGTAATTGAATATGCATTTTTATAAATGTGTAATTTCGTGGTGAGCTAGCTATACGAGAGGATCGAGATATAAGCATAATGTGACGGCGGCTCACGACCGATCGCGATACCGCTAATGAGGCCCCCCGGCGTTGCTTCCTCGTTCGCCACCGTCTTTATTATGCACGAGATCAAATCATATTCTCACATGCAACTTAAAAATTTTAAGAATTTTTATTTCACTGTAACAGGTTTTTTCTCACTGTACAGTCAATGTCGTAAATAAGTGATCACTCTTGGACCTTGTCGCTTTCAGTCGGTACGTAATTTCAAATGACTTTTCAAATATGACGTTTAAGTGACAAGGACCTATGCATAAGTGGCTTTTTGTCCAGAAGTTAATACAAATGATAACATTTATATTCTCCTTATTCACTTCTGCAGTAGATATACATATTTTAAGGTTTCTATACGGTTTGACTGCCTAAGAAACGAATAAGAGTTTTGAAGCAAAGTTTAGTCCTACAAGAAAAACGTGCATGTTCCATTAGTTCCATTACATTACGCCACTCGATTGACCACTTCAAACTAGTTCGCTTTACAGCCTCACAATGTAATGCAACTTCCGCTAAACTTGCAGATTTAAACAGGGCTTTACATAGCTCATTTTCAACTCACAACGCCATCTGTTGATGCGAGACATCAAACTGAAGTTAACTGGCGCTGTCCATACTGGCTGAAGTTATTTTTTGCCCTCTGGAGTTACTCAGATGATTCTGCAGCTGCTCTGCCTGCTGTCGGCTACTTGCCGTCGAGTGTTAGACAATATTTTGATGATTTAAGTATAGCTCCTTCGAAATCGATGTTGATTTCGCTGATGCTGAGGTTTTTCTTCTGCCACTGCTCGGTATTTAACTTAATCTAACCTGCATACACCTGCGAAGAAATTCAATGGTGTATGTGAAGTTTCCAATCCACCCTGGGCCCGCGTGGGAACTACGGCCCAAGCACTCTCATTCTGTGTGGAGCCCTGTGCCCTGCAGTGGGACGTTTATAGGCTATGATTATGAACCTATCCCTAACGGCGAATTCGTGAATTAGGTACCGCTGTTACCCTGGATTTAGAATATATCATGAACAGGGATGTTAAAAAATGATTTTGATGCGCATTGGCGATCCCTAATTTCAAATAACGTATCTATTGTGTTACTCGTAAAAAGTTTTTCGTCGGATTTTTCTCAACAGGGTTTTTCCGAACCAGTGGTAGATTCTTCATAATCATATTCATTTATTTGCATAAACTTCGACTTTCATATAGTGCTTTTTATAGCCAAATAAACTTATTTTGACTTTGGATACACAGAGCAAACGCTACTCTTACATCTCTTGAGGGAAACCATAACACTCGAGCTCATCTAATGTATAAAAATCTCGTGTCACGATGTTTGTTATCGAACTCCCCCGAAACGGCTTGACCGATTTACATGAAACTTTATTCTCTATATTCGATTGGTCTGAGAATAGGTCGTAGTCGTAGGCTATGGCAAATACGTGGTCGTATGGCAAAACAAAGTTTGCCGGGTCAGCTAGTAATCACATAAATATTTTCAAGAAGAATAACAGTGCCCACAAAATGCTGAACAATAGCAACAATATTTTGATTACCCAACCCAATGGATATAACATGTTCTAGCGACAGTCGGCACACCACCGCCGTCGCCTTCCTTTATTCTTTGGTGACTTGCACTCGCCACGGTCGGAGCACCAACTTCCCGTGTTGACGATTAATTTCCCTACATTACCATACCGGGATGAGCGCGGGCATTGTTTTAGGGGAATCTTGATACTTTGGAAATTATTTGCATTGTGATGACTCGACGCTTTGCTGTTTTAGGGTCGTTATTTTCATCAAGCTTGTCCTCTATACATGTACAGTTGTACGTGGCTGAGCACAAGCGTCCTCTTAGATTGAGAGGGCTTGGGTTGTAGATCGTACGCTGACCCAGTGCGGATTGATATCTTCACATCATCATCATCCCAGCCTATATACGTCCCTCTGCAGGACAGCCTCTTAAAATGAGAGGGCTTGAGTCGTTATTCCCATGCGGGCCCATTGCGAATTGGGTATTTTACACTCACGATTGAATTTCTTCCCATGTGTGTGCAGCCTCATGATGTTTCCCTTCACTGTAAAGCTCGTGATGAATTTCAAATATAATTTTACACATAAGTTCCGAAAAACTCATAGGTCTGTAGAGTCACCTCTGCCACGCTACCTAGTGCCGAGCAGCAAACTATATCGCGCAGCCGCACAAGCGACCCGTCATCATAATATTGTCTTCTGTTTGAATCTCTAACTGTCAATAGTTGACACAAACGAAATTAAATTAATACTCACGATAAATCTGTTTGGCCTTTCTAAAAGCCCGGTGTCGAACCCACGCCCGTTTGCTTGAGAGGCCATAGGTCAAACCACTAGGCTATCACGACTTACATACTTTATGTCTTCACACATCATTATGCTGCTTTTTCGAATGTAAGTTTTCTCGTGATGTTTTTTCTTCATCGAAAGTACTCAAAGCGAGCCCAGATTAAAACACACGACCTGCTTGAGATACCGTTGGTAAGTCCACTATACTACCACGTTGTTTAGTAATCTTTTGGATACTGTGCTGTTACTTAAGTATAGAGGAGAACCTTTTATTTTAAAGGTTAACTGTGGGCATCATTTCCCTGTCGTATTGCTGTAGTGGTGGAAGGACCACCGTGGAGATAATTGCGCCGCACTGCACGACTCCTGCGAGCATCCGACGGCGTACTCGCACATGCCGCGCTACGAAGGCGATGGCGGAGAATACCTTGCTTGCTTTCAATATACAATGAAATAATATTTCATCATCTCATCTTGGGCCATAGTTCTCGTGCGGGCTCAGTGCAGGTAATATTTATGCCTCAATAATATATAATTTTAAACGCAAGTATAGCCGCTGCTAAACTTGCGACTTGCTTTGCTGCTAAAGACAGACGTATTACTATTGTAGATCAAGATATTAATTTATCACCCTAAGGTCCAATGTCAGTTGTACGGGTTCTAGAGATGTGCCGATTATGAATTTGACCGACTAGCCGACTATATAGCCGATTATTCCGTTGTACAGAGACCGACAAGTCGGCCAAGCCGATCACGGTTTCCGGGATTTCCGTAACGCTTTGTTTACAGTTCTGTTGATTCGCGCGAAAGTCGCAAAACCCGGTGCAGCGCCGCATGCGAGCATGTCCGAACAAGAAAAATATTAATAAATAATCAAAGTTTTTATTTAATGTAATTCCCCATACATACATATTACTGAGAAATACATACAAAGTAAGAAGCCGGTTAGTCGGCGCTCTTTGCCGAATAGTCGCCGACTATGGTATTGGCCGGATAGTTAGTCGGCTTTACCGACTAGTCGACACATCTCTACTTAAAACATTAAAGACTTGCGAGTCAATGTGACAATAAGCCTTATTATTTTTTGAGTTTTGTAATGAATATGAACGGATGGAAAAAAAGGGAGGCCCATGCTAAACAGTGGGACATCTAATAAGCTATTAATAAAGCTATAGTGTCTCTTCATTCGCCTCCAACAAGATGGAGCGACAACCTGGTTAATGTTGCGAGAACACGTTGGACGTGGAAGGCCATAGACCGGTTTATATGACGAATCTTAGGAGCCTTGGTTTAGCATTGGACGTCTTTTAGTTGAAATAATGATGATGATTATGGCAATATCTCTCGATAATGACACACCTGTGTTATGATAGTAATAAAAATAACGTTGGTAAAAGTTGTGCTAAGTATTTTCATTACCTGCGACTATTTGCTGGAGCAAGTTTAGCCCCATTAGCGTAGGATTTGAGCACTTGCCCTGATTACGGCGCTAACTTCCTTCTGTAATATCGGCGTGGAAGTGGAGATGGGGAAAGTTACTGCGGCGCAATCTCACCGACGCGGGGGAGATGTTTTTCCAGTTGCTAGATACAGAAACAACCATTTGTTGCTATTACAGAATTTAGGGTTTTGTTGAGTATTTGGGTCATAAAAGGAGATATTAAATGAATAATTTTATTGTAATTGTATGTATGTATGTAAAACTCTTTATTGTACATAAGACATGAAAATAACTAGTTAACAAGAGGGACAGATGTACAAAGGCGAACTTATCCCTATCCTTATCCTTATTGTAATTGTATTGTTGTTGTTGTGTTGTAATTGTTTGTTGGTTTGAACTGACGACCCTCTGCTTGAGAGGCCATAGGACAAAACAGCAGACCATGGCTTCGAATACTCAACTAAATTGAAAAACGCACGCTCAATTCGTTAACTTTACGCCCACAAGAACGAGAACTTTTGTTTCTTATCCGATGTATGGCCCATTTCAGAAATAAGTAACGACCTGAGCGAGATAGGTTCACAGATTAATCCCCCTGCTATGTATTAAGGATTACCGGGAGGCGTTGCGTGCTGCGATACGCCGGCCGCTTCATAGATCACGGAGAAAAATCGCAGGGTCCAGCGCTCGAGCAGACAACCGCATCCTTCAACTGCTTATCGGCGACGAGCGTGGAAGCCACTCCGCTGGTCCCAGACAACGAAATATTAAAGCTTGACGAATTGTTGCGGATATCGCATCAATTTTAAACGTTGATTAAGAAGTGCCGCAGAATTGATTGCTTATGGCGTCATTTTGCTGAGGTCCGATAGATAATAGGGCTCTAAAGCATTTCAAACGCCGTATCCCGTGTTACTAAAATCGACTTCACTACGGGAATCTATCGATGTTTAGAAAATTTTATTTCCGAAGGTTTAGAATTCCGAAAACTTCATTTGTCCGAAAGCATTTCATTCTGAAACTGTAAATATTTCAGGATTTATTTCAGGACCATCGTGTAGAACCCTTTAGGTTAGGTTAGGGTTGTTTTATAAAAATCCTGAAATGTTTACAGTTTCAGAAAAAAATGCATTCGGATAAATGAAGCATTCGGGATTTTAAATATTCGGAAAAAATATTTCTAAATTTTGATAGGTAACCCTTCACTACATAGTATAAAACAAATTCGCTTCCCGCTGTCTGTCTGTCCCTATGTATGCTAAGATCTTTAAAACTACGCATCGGATTTTGATGTGGCTTTTTTTAATAGATAGAGTGATTCAAGAGCAAGGTTTATACGTATAATACTAGGGGCGTTCAATAAAAAGTGAGAATGAGTATGTTATAAACAACTTTTACTAAATGTCATTTTATTTTTCGACATAGTCACCTTTTAGCATAATACACTTAGTATATCTTTTTTCTAAACTTAAAATTCCATTTTTAAAAGAGGTCTCATCTTGAGTACTTAAAAAATCTTGTACTGCAGCGACTACCGCGTCGTCGTCTTCAAATTTCTGGCCTCTCAGGTATTGTTTCAATCTCGGAAATAGGTAGAAATCACTGGGAGCAAGATCTGGTGAATACGGAGGATGCTTAAGGATATCGAACCCAGCATCACGAATTGCAGCCATTGCAACGGCGGACTTGTGTGCCGGGGAATTGTCCTGGTGGAACAGCACAACTTTCGAGAGTTTACCTCGCCGTTTTTCGCGGATCTCATTGCGCAATGTTGCTATTTGTTTGGCGTATAAAGTGCCCGTAATAGTGGCTCCATGCTCGAGATACTCAATTATTAATACCCCTTTACCATCCCAAAAAACAGAGCCCATGACCTTACCGGCAGATGGGCTCACCTTGAATTTCTTCGGAGTTGGAGATGATGGTCTTTTCCATGTCATAGACTGCAGTTTCGTTTCAGGGTCGTAATGATGGAGCCATGTTTAGTCCATTGTTATAAATCGCGCCAAAAAAAGTTCCCGGTCTTGCTGCATCAGGTTCAAAGCTTCTTGACAAATCTCTAGTCTAGTTTGTTTTTGCGTGTCAGTAAGCATTCTTGGTACCCAACGCGCAGATACCTTTTTCATACCCAAGCGTTCATGTAAAATATTATGCACGCTCCCCGTTGAAATCTTTACATTTTCAGCAATAAAACGAACTGTGACACGACGATCCGCCAAAACTGAGTTTTCGACTTTTTTCACAATTTCTTCAGTTACTGCTGTAGTAGGGCGTCCGGAGCGGGGGTCGTCCAATGTCGATGTTCTTCCACGTCTAAATTCGGCGCACCAACGTGCGACTGTCGAATACGGAGGAGCATTAGACCCTAAAGTGTCCCGCAAATCCAAATTGACTTGGTCCGTAGAAAAATTTTTCTAATACAAGTATTTGATAACGGCGCGCAGTTCAATTTTCTCCATTTTCGCTAACGTACTCAATAGCATTGCAAAGAAATTACCGTATATTTTTTTAAACAAAAGACAGTTAGTTTTTTTTTTCATAGCAATCAGCTAGATAGATTAGCTTTACCGGCCAGTATTTAATTTCGTAATATTAAAAGAGTTTGCATCTCATTCTCACTTTATATTGAACGCCCCTCGTACATGCATGATATAGTTGCACCCGTGCGAAGCCGGGGCGGGTCGCTAGTAGTACCTAAAGTACTTAATAATATTGTATGCACTCAATAATTATTGCCTGTTTCGTGTGTGGTGGCAGAATTTAATTTGGTTTAGTTCATGGACATTGTACGATCGACGTCGTACACGTACGACGGACAGATTTTGTCGCCTCAAAAACAATTAGAATAAGTTGACAATGAGGCCTGTCAGCGATAGGCCACAGTCGAGCACTCATTATAATTTGTTACTTTTTGCAATAAGCTTTAGTAACTTTTACGTGAAACTGTGGCTTTGTGTCCAACTCAACTTACAACTACAGCTAACAGATTTCCTCAGCCTTACAGAAATTATTCTTAGATTTTTGTACCACACGGGATACGATGTTCTGAAGGCTTCAACGAACTACCTAATGCAATACAATATTTTACCTTGCTCCTTCGCTACCTAACTATAGGCTTATAAGCCTAATTCAAAGCAAAACAAGTTGAACTGCTTAGAAAAGTAATTCGCTTCCGTCACCTATTTTCCTGTATAAATACAGGCATAGCCGTTGTATAGACAAGACCAGAGTGATGAGCTTAAACTAATGAGATACATATTCACCCTCATCTGCACTTACCAACAGAAGAGATAGAGGTCAATCGTAGGTCAGTTGTAGGTAAAAAGTAAACGAGCAAAAGAAAAAGGTTGAAACTCATAGAAGACCACATAATTGGATGCTAGAGGTATTTAAAAAAAACGTCTCATAAGGGACGTGTCAAAATTACATACTTCGGAGCGATGGCTGCGAGCCGTCAAATTAAGTGCTTCCCGCGGCCGACAAAAACTCGCGGACGTAATTTGAGATTTTATAAACGCTGAAGGTTTTAGTACACTTTTTAAGACGCGCCGGCAACAAAGCGATTTCATTCCCGTAATTAACCGTCGCGTCTCCGAGATTACGAAACTCGCTCATTTCAGCGAGAAACTGCATTTCGCAAATGCAGTTAGAAGGCGTCTTAACTCAGAACAGGCTTCCGCCCTCAATATTTCTATCGCTTTAATTACTGTTCCGTTTCTGTAAATACCGCCGATTCCAATGATACTGGTATTTTCTTTATTTACGGAAGTTCTCCTTCATTTTAATTGCAGGGCATTTTCTTGAGCCCCGCTTGGAATTAAAAACAAAACGGTCTAATTACCCCGCCGGTTCGGGGCCGCGCGGCGTCTAATCAAGCCCGGCACGGCTGCCGGCTCCCGTGCCGGAGCAAACACCGGCCCTAATTGTGCCGTGCCGTCAGGCGCCAGGGATTTATTTATGTAGACGGTGACGGAGCCATGAACGAATCATCATCATCATCCCACCTATACGTCCCACTGCAGGGCACAGCCTCCTCTCAGAATGAGACGGCTTGGGTCGTTGTTCGTGTGATTGAGAACCTTATGTTTTCCTTCATCGTAAAACTCATGGTAAATTTTAAACGTATTTCTCACGTTAATTTAAAAAAAACTCAGAGCTGTGCGAGGCCGGGCTCGAACCCACAACCCTGTTTAAGAGGCCATCGGTCAAACCACTAGGCTACCATGGCGTTTTTTCACTTATATCAATATTAATTGATTGATTGATTTTTGATAGAAAAAGGTTTTGAGGGTGTTAGGACATTTGTGCGAGATACGTCAGGTTAACTATTATATCATATCGTATGATTCTTAGCTTTCTGTGCTAGCTACGCATCTGTTATCTTCTGGTAACGCAGATTTCCTTGGGTGGTGTTGCTCACTTCCCATCCGGAAACTCAGTTGTTCATATGCCCAAGTCATTAAAAATAAAGATTATTTAGCAAAAAACAGTACCTATTATTGTACTTATCAATCGTAACTTTCGCAATTCGGTTATCGAAAACACCGTCAACTCCGAAAAACTGAATTCCCGCAAAATTAACAAAGCCACTGTAAAAACTGAACAGAAATAGAAAAAGCTTTGAACAAGAGCTCTCGAGGTAACCTCTGCTACACTCGACGACACTCGCGCCGAGAGCGCTCGGCGACACCGCGACACTCAAATTAGAGCGCCGAGAGCTGACGGAGGAATCGCGCTCAAACAGCGAGTGCGTACGGGGTAATCTAGTATACTCAAAGACTTCACTTCTTTCAGTCGAGGTGTGTATTTGACGAAGAGCAATAAAACATGAAACATTCGTAATGTAATGAGCTTTACTTTGAAATTCAATGTTGTGTGTGAAGTTCCTAATTCGCACTGGGCCCGCGTGGGAACTGTGTGAGACCTGTGCCCTGCAATAGGACGTACATATGCTGGGATGATCTCCAGCAAAAATCTTAATAGCGCCATTCAAGAATTGCTCTTAACTCAGCCTTACGTCCCGCTGCAGGGCACAGACCTCTCAGATAAGAGGACTTGGACCGTAGGTCCCACGCGGGCCCAGTGTGGATTGGCAATTTCACACACTTGAATTAATTCGCAGGTTCCATCACGATGTTTTCCTTCACCGTAAAGCTCATGGCGACATCACTATTGAGATATTATCTACAAGTTCTACAATTAAACATAATAAACTAAATAATGCCGTGTTGAACAATAGGATATATATGAATTCACAGCACACACATTTTACTACATGTTACATCCAAGACTCTAATACAAACATTCATGTTCATCGCACAAAATGTCTTCCATGAGTTGATCCCGGGACTCTTCAAAGCAAACCACTCCGCTCGGTTGTCAAATACCAGTTTTACCAGTGAGACGCTCATTGATTTGTCCAACTTCACAGGTGAGAATCCCACAGTACTTAGTCGCATATAAATCACGATCAGATAAAGAGGCAGATATCTTCCCATCTCGCCGCGTGTGGAGCTGCCTCGTGGGAGCCCATTGTCCGGCGACAAAGGCGGCAGGAAGCCATCCGTCCGTCTCGACATCTTACTTGGCCGCAAGAACAGAGTCCATATTGTGAATCTTCATTTCCTTGAACAATTTGGTGATGTGTTTCACAATTTTAGGGGGGTAACAGGTTATTTTGGTACAAATGTATGAACGTACAATGGTTCAAAATGTCTCATTATCAAAATGTACAACGCTCAACGAATTAGATGCCACAAGAACCTAATTATATGATAGAAAAAACGAACAGAAGACAAATGGCCAAGATCCGAAAATGATCAATGGGTTCGAACATTTTGTAATGATACTAGGCTTATGGCTCTATCTTGAACGCAAAAACTGACTTCATGTCCAGATCCATATTATTATGAAATGCAAAATGTTTGTAATTGTTTGCGTTTGTACGTCTATGAGTGTTTTTCTAACTCTTTCATGCTAAAATGGCTATACAGACTGGGAAGTATGTGTAGCGAGACCTCTAGGATAACACATAGGTCACTTTTCGGGGTTTAAATCTAGAGTCAGGAATTTTTCCACACAACAAGAATGAAGACTACGATAAAATCCTTGAGAATTTCCATAAACAGTTATTAAAGTCGAGAAATATCAATTCACCTGCGTAACTAATTCGTAAAAAATGTACAAAATTATACCCAATCACTATTGTGTAGATAAAAAATTGATGGCCCAAACATTTACTTTTTCACCGGTAAACTATAATAAATCCGGGAGAGGGTCCCGATAAGTTCCCAGCCTGCTCGAGCAGCGTCGTCTATCATTACCGCACCTCGGTGTTTGTGGAACGTTTAACCTGACGGAAATAATGATGGTCCTAAAACGTTGGGACGCACAAAAACGTAAATTACGCGTAATTTAGTCAAGAAAATTACAAAGAAATATAGGGGCTCCCATCGGAATTGTGTTGGATTTTATGGCGTTATTAAAGTGGTAATTAGTGTTTAATAGTGTGCTAGGGGGCGCCGGGAGCCGCTCTAGCGCGAACAGTCTCGAGCGGGCCACCGGGACATACGCTCGTTTAGGTGATGCTAGAACTATCGTGATTGCGATACACTGCTGTCGATGAGTGACCACTTTGAAACCATAGCTCGCGGCCCCGCAATGTAACTAAAAAAATTGCATCGGATCTTACATAGTAGTTTGACGGATCACCTTGTATAGTTCTACCAAAGTGTAGTATTTTAGCGTCTGGATTTATCAAAACCAATGTGCTGTGATTCGCCCATTCTTTCTACCAATTTCTTTCAGTGATATACTTTTAATTGTGTACATACATTTTACTCTCTGAAGTTTGTATCGTTTTAGGATTTATTTGTATTTTTAAAGGACATAAAGAGCAAATTTTACTTTCTCCCCTAAACTCATAGTGTGGGTTATCGTTGGATAGGTCTTTCAAAATCATTTCTAAGTTTGCTAATACGAATAAAAGATCTATTTGAAAAATATTCAGATTTGAAGTACCTATTAAATTTTATAAAAGTCAACTGTCCCGTACTCTACAAGCACAGCTTAATAAACTTTACAAGTTAACGAGTAATAATCGATCAAAACGTAATATTGAAGATTTGTCGCATGTTATTACGGAACCGTACAATAATATACTATTTTTAACCGACTTCAAAAAAAGGAGGAGGTTCTCAATTCGGTTGTATGTTCTTTTTTTTTTTTTTTTAACGTGTGTTACCTCAGAACTCCGTCATTTATGAACCGATTTGGAAAATTCTTTCGTTGTTTGAAAGCATATGCTTCAAGGTTGGTCCCGTTGTTACCGGAATCCAGTTCTGATGATGGGATCCATGAGGAATTGAAGGAACTCTTCAAAAGTTCAAGGGAAATGTAAAGCGATTTTAGTATTTTCAGTGACAAATCGAGCATTTGCATTCATAAAGTGTCATTTGGTAAACTAGATCTGATGAAGAAGACCGCAGATGGCCAACGGAACTCCTCAACGGGTCAAATCTTGCAAGTTGAATTTGACTCACTTCCCGGTTTCTGATTGATTTCATATTTTACATGCATGTGTAAATCAGGTGACAATGCAATATTATTGTGACATGGAGCTAATCTGATGATGGAGTTGGAAGGTGGCCATAGAAACTCTGTAATAAAACAACACAACCCCGTCGAGTTTGGGTTCATTTGAAACGTCTTGAAGAGCACTTTGATCCCAGATGGTAACCAGGGTCTGATGATGGAGCTGGAAGGTGGCCAAAGTTACTCCATAAAGTAACGGCACTTACCCGATCGAGTACGGACTCATTTGACTCGTCTCAACGAGTACTTTGGTCCTAGATGGTAACCAGGGTCTGACAATGAAGTTGGATGGTGACCATAAGAACTCCGTAGTAAAACGACATAACCCCATCAAGTTTGGTCTCGTTTGATTCGTCTTGATAAGTACTTTGGTAACCAGAGGCAAAAAGTACAGTCAGTAAAGAGTGCCAGTCCAGGCCATTAGCAACAACTAAAAAGAAAAAAATAAAAATTTTTAAATAAAAAATAAAACCGCCTTCAAAAAACACCCAAAAAAAACTTGGAAATAAAAAAAAATTAAATAAAAAATAAAACCTCCTTCAAAAAACCCCCAAAAAAACATAAAATAATAATTGATTGAACCGACCACAATAAGCATGAAAATATCTTTCTACTAATCTGTTTGAAGTTGGTGCCTCAGCACGAGCCAGCAGGAGTGGACCTAGTAATCTAACTTACCTACATACCTATTATAGGGCTTCTACACTCCTGCTGGCTCGTGCTGAGGCACCAACTTCAAACAGATTAGTAGAAAGATATTTTCATGCTTATTGTGGTCGGTTCAATCAATTATTATTTTATGTTTTTTTGGGGGTTTTTTGAAGGAGGTTTTATTTTTTATTTAAATTTTTTCACTGTCTAATCTCTCTCTTTCTTCTCCTCTCTTTAATCAGCATGCTCAGCCAAACCTGCGATGCCTGAATAAAATTCTAACTGTTCAACTTCTATAGATATATCTTAGACTACTTCGGGCAGTGGCTGTGCACACAATACCTCATCTCGATTCCGCCCGCGCCTCCATCCGCCGTGCTCCCTTTGCCTGACTCCGGGCGCCCATATTTTTCACCTTTAACTCGATTATCAAAATTCAGCGAAGGGCGGTAATGGCTCAATAATGTGGTGGTGATTTGTAGTCCCCTTTCCAGGTGCTTCAATTACGAAATTGAACAGTGGATTATAATTTTATTATCCGTAACTGCGTCTGGTCCTTCCAGGGATTTATGCGGCGTCGCCACTCGAGCTCGGGCTTTATTTGAAGGCCTTTTCAAATTGTTTATAAATATTAATGTTTCGCAAATTAATCCAGCATCTTTTAGCTTAGCCTCCAATCACTTAAAATTATGTTTTGGATCCTTCTTGGCTTCTCTTTTACATTGCTTTCTTCGTCTGTTTGTTTAAATTTACAAGTTGTATTAAAATGAATCTAGAATATTTTATCAAGTAGGTTAGCTTGATTACAATACTCCTGCAAATGTTTTTAGGATTTCTTTCCATTAGCCTATTAGGTGTCCCTCTACGAGATAAAGACCTACTCTTTTTCTTTTTACTCGTCTCTATCCTTCGTGAGATATTGCTTAATAAAATTGAGTCAAAACCGTCCAAATAAGTGAAGACGTGAGTGGATGAAGGGGGTATGTCGCATTTTTTCATTTTCGGTTTTATGCCATAATTGAACGTTCTAAGTCATAATGCAACACCGAAAGCTATCAGTTCTCATGTTTTTAAACTTGACAGCTTTAAACCTAGTGTTTTAAGGATCTATGTACAAGAATAAGTTATGTTCTTCGTGAATGAAGGTGCTAAGGGCACATGACTCTAGAAGTAGTTACCAGTTTGCGAGTTAATGTAACAGAAGAAAGTGTCATGTACGCACTTAGCTCCTTCATCCATATTATGGACAAACTTTTATTTTCTCTTATTCTGACATATCCGATATCCCAAAAAAAAAGAAAACATTAGGGATCAGCTGAAATTTATAAACGCTGAATGCAGGTAGGTATTTTTACGAAGAAATTCTACTAAATCAATATTTTTTTTACAATAAACACTTTCATTTATTTAACTTATTTTCTTTGCAGAACAGCTTAAAGGAGAAAGAAGGGGTTATGTACATTTTTATATAAAAAAAGGTTACCTATCAAAATTTAGAATTATTTTTTTCCGAATATTTAAAATCCCGAATGCTTCATTTATCCGAATGTATTTTTTTCTGAAACTGTAAATATTTCAGGATTTTTATAAAACAATCCTAACCTAACCTAAAGGGTTCTACACGATGGTCCTGAAATAAATCCTGAACTATTTAGTTTCAGAAAAAAATGCTTTCGGACAAATGAAGTTTTCGGGATTCTAAACCTTCGGAAATAAAATTTTCTAAACATCGATAGGATCCCATAAAAAAATGTTTTTTAAAAGCATTTTTAAAAAAAAATCAATAGATCAGGCTATTTGGTTGATTTTTATAAAAGTAACAATACCCTATTCAATTTAAAAACAAAATTACAACGTAAAAACCTTTAACTGCGTTTTTCTCGAAATAATGTTTTTGTGACATACCCCCTTCATCCACTCATGTCTTCAAGTAGCCCCATCATCTCATTTTTGGGCTGCCCCTGCTCCGATGCCCGTCGCTTAGAACCTGTGGCAATTTTTGCGCCAATCCGGATTCACTCGTAGCAGACATATCCCGTCCTGACACACAAGATATAATTTAATTGTGACTGACAAATATAAAAGTGCACCCTGTCAAAAGCGAATTTATAATCAAAAATTCTAATTAAAAATATTTACAGGGGTGTTAAGTCGATGTAATCTTATCATCTTCTGAACTATGGAGGATAAATTTTAAGACATTGCACTTGTTTTTAATAAGAACATTCCAATAAATCGTCGTAATTCATTTGGAGCCAATGAACTGCGAATAAATTGTTGAATTCTCGGAGGTGAGTGATGGCAGCGCCAGCAATTGCAAAATTAGATTTCTGAAAAATGTGCGCGAAAGCGGAGCAACTCCAGAGAGGCTCGCAAAGAGTGTTTCGAAAGTAGTATTCATAGTTGAAAACAATCATTATATTATGGTAATAACATTATTGTTATTAATTAACCTCGAGAAGTTTAGTATCCTACGAAAATGGACAATGGGCCTCCCCCGTTTTCTCCATTTGTCCCGATTTTGCGCGGTGTCCTTCCAGTTCATAACTCATAAGGTATAGTAGGCTAGGTCGTTCCGTCAACGCCTCCTGTACGTGTGTGTATGTGGCTCGTGGTCCCACCACTTTTTTGTTACCCATAGCAAAAAAGGAAATTTCCATACAAATGAATCAGGAAATTCGGAGGGTGTGTTGTTGAGACTCAGTTGCATTCACGCTACTTAACTGTTTTCTATGCAAATCTGAGTCCAAAATTAAATATAAGTACAATGTTTTGAGAAATGCTCACGTATACAGCTAGATTCAAATCAAAAATAATGTTTTCTTCAAAAATAAAGATACAGTTTTAACATGACCAAATGGTTGTTAGGAAAACTAAGCCCGGTCCCCTCGTCCGGCTTGTATCGGGAATGCTCGATATTTAATTAAAGCGCGTTTTTGGCAGAACCACCCTCCCCCCCGTCGCGACCCACGCAATTAAATTTTATCGCAACCAATCGAGAGACTTCTGTCTGTGAACGAGGGCAAGAATAAAACTGTGGCGCTGCAACTACGAAGCCGTAGGTAGCTGACATTGCTAGAAATACGATCTGACAATCAAACTGCTATCAAGAATCAGTGGTGTGTGTTAAGTTTCAAATCAGCATTGGGCCCGCGTGGGAACTAAGGCCTAATCTCTCTCATTCTGAGAGGAGGCCTGTGTCCGACAGTGAGACGTATAGTAACGATGATAATGATGATGGTGGCATTGGTGGCAAAGAATCCTATCCTACTACAAACATAATACATGAGAAAGTGTGTTAAGATGTTTGAAAGTTTATTAATCAATCGCGCAAAAACAGCTGAACGGATTCAGATGAGTCTTGGCGTACAGATTAGACAAGGATCAGTTCCTCAGAATATAGGATACTTAATATCCCGGTAGTGAGTTCCCAAAGGGGCATATATATTTTTATTTTAAACAAAAATAGACGGCGCTGTCCATGCATGTTGAAGTACTTCGATCCTCGTCCGATTTCCAGCTGCAGCTGCAGCTGCCGGCCACCGATTGCCATTCCGTCTTACGAAGCTTGTAAAATCGAGTCCGATCAAGCGTGCGTCGTAAATACACCCGCAGCTCCCTCGCCTTACGGTCAGCGAGTGGGCGAACAAAACCCTTCCGCTCGCAGCCGCTCCTGCCGAGTAGCCACCATCTGATAACGATGGCGTGCTGCTTTCTAATTAGATAAGCGCTCCGGCCATCGAGATATTGTTTCTGGGTGACCGCGATACGATCTACAACTTAACTGTCACTTACGGCTAACAAAGTCGTAAATCGTTACAAAATTGACTTCTTGGCTCTTGATGGAATAAGTGGCCTGAATAGGTATAGCTCTGTTGTAGTTTTATAGGACGGTGCTAGTTTAATCAAAGGTTTACCCATTATAGTAATAATTGGTCAGCTTTAAGACTTCTCTTATTTTATTTTTCTTGTTCGACTTTTTGGAACATTCTGAGTGAAGGCAAGGGTGCTTACGCGCCAATAAGACGATCGCTGGACTCTTTATGTAAAGGGGGTGATCCATTTGCGGACTTAAAAACCGACGATTTGCTCGCTGGCTCGCTGTTGCATACTTAAAATTCTAAAGTCCGCAGACTTTTAAGTGCTCCATTGGCGGTTTAGACCTTTGGCTCGCGAGTTCGTTGGCGTGCCGGCGGTTTTGCTCGCCAATGGATCACCCCCTTTAAACTTGTAACAAGGAAATCAAAGTCGAAGTCAAAGATCTCTTTATTCAATGTAGGCTATATCAAGCACTAGAATAACTAGAATTGGTCAAAATTCGCGGCCTTACCCAGGTATGAATGTCAAAGAATCTACTACAGGTTCGAAAAACACTGTTGAGAAGAATCCGCCAAGAAAGTTCATGAGAATAAATGAATGAATGAATGAATGAATATCACGGGACAATTCACACCAATTGACCTAGTCCCAAAGTAAGCTAGGAAAGCTTGTGTTATGGGTACTAGGCAACGGATAAACATACTTATATAGATAGATACATACTTAAAT
Organism: Archips crataeganus; assembly: GCA_947859365.1. Classification (NCBI taxonomy): domain Eukaryota; kingdom Metazoa; phylum Arthropoda; class Insecta; order Lepidoptera; family Tortricidae; genus Archips; species Archips crataeganus. Next base: position 22,484,143 of record OX402054.1, read on the forward strand.
ACATATTAAACACCCAAGACCATGAGAGGTATATTTCTCATTCTGGCAACCACCTGAAGTGGGGCACTGGTCTTGAGATCCTTGAAAGTGGTCGGAACTGACTTAACGCTTTCAAACGGCAACGTATATCTGTTCCTGTACCTCTACCATGAGTTTACACTAATAGTTTACAGTGACCGTACTCGTTAGCGACGGCGTAAATGATTTGTGTGGAGAATTGTACTTCCGTAAGTGACCGCTAGAGGCGCTGTACAATTCTCCATACAAATAATAACGGTCACGTAAACTAGAGTAAACTCATGGTAGAGGTACTGATTGATCGTCTGACTGGGTATCGTACACCTTTACACAATGCTAACTTTTACAGAACAATTCCAATTCCAATTGACATCCTCTATGCTGTTGCAGTTTTCAAATACCTACTTACTAAGCTACGTTTTTTTTTTTTTTTTTAATTTATTTACACAAAAACAAACAAAAGAAGTACAGAAATACTTATGTTAAAATACATCTGCCAAACTGCATAGCACCACTAACTAGCAGCACTAGCAGTACAAACTTCCTTAGACATTTTGTTTCATTATGATCCTACGATGCTCCATCTTGGAACGACGACCTGGTTAAGGTTGAGGGAACACGGTGGATGGGGATGGCGCTGGACCAATCTGTTTGGCGAGCCTTGGGGGAGGCCTATGTTCAGCAGTGGACCTCTTTCGACTGAAATGACAGCTTATAGCTACTTATGGCTCTAATGATCCAGCGTACTGCTGTAACGTAATACAGAGATTATCTAATGAACACGCAGTAGGAATGCGACGCGGCGTAACTCACGCTTTGCGGCGCATTCCGCGCGAGCCGCTTCACCGAGGACCACTAACCGCCTGTAGAATCACAATATAATAACTATACTGATCGTCCATGAAGAAGACCGATGAGAAATATCAAACTTTGAAGATGCTTTTAGTAGGAAAATATGAGTTTGAGTCGATTTAGCAAAGCACGTGCTCATTACTATTTCATGGTCTTAAACATATACCTAAACAAACCAGTAAAAACTAGTAATTTGCTTGGAAAAAAAATCCTCGGAAGTTAGAGGGTTTAGTCACTATTCAGTACTTTGAAGGACAATTTCTCCAAATGAGTTGAAATTGGGCAGCAAAAAAACTCTGTCTGTTATTTTAGACTATTACTATACCGGGTAACTGTAACACGCACAATAAATTAAAATATACATCTTTTAACCAATCAGTAATTAAGTCCAATGGTTTGAATTTATTAATCGGATCAGCAATGTACTGCATACCGTCATGTCTAGTCGAAGTACTTGACGTTGACATTTACTTAACTATTGTTTCCAATTGAAAGTGTACATAATACATCAATATTTTGATTAATAAACATGCGCAGTTCTTAATTAAATGATCAGTTGTTTCATAATTACGTAATGTAGTTTCCTCGTTAAGTAACTAGGTGTGGGCGAAATTTATTTAACGTTTCCAACAACAAAGTGTATTATGATAATTATATCAGAATCCGTCGAACCGTTTTATCATGAAGGAGTAAACAATTATCCATACATCCATCCAAACTTTCCTGTTTATTATGTTGGTAAGATTTTATGCAACGGTATTACAGTGCATTACTTCTCGCACTGTAGTGTGCAGTTAGTCAGTCCCCGCGCCATTCCCTGCTGCGTCACTCTGCGCACTGCTCAACGTTTAATTGGATTATGAGGGAGCTTACACGTGTCTGTTTCATCCGATTTGAATATCCGCTAAACTGCGCACAGCAAATTGGGAATAGGCCTCTGTTTAATGAGGACATTATGAAAGGGAGAAAATTGCAGTCAGTGAAAGTCAACGTGCACCGTATCTGGGTTCGACTACTGCTGCGGCAAGGATGTTTCCATGGGATAAAGTCACAGGGCACAAATTCCCAGCACATTCAACCACACGCCAGCACGTATAATTTGTCTGTCTTAGTCGGAGCATTATTAGTGAAAGGCAGAGGGATGAGCGGGTGACGGGGGGCAAGGCAGCAGAGATGGTTAATTTTGAACAGCCTCAATAGAGAGATTTGGCACATCGCTCGTAAAACTGATGGGCGATGGGGCCAAAAGGTTCTCGAATATCGTCTACGTACCAGACGACGCAGTGTAGGTAGGCCTCTAACTCTTGGGGAAGGCCTATGTTCAGCAGTGGACGTCTTTTGGCTGAAATTAAGACATTGATACAAATGAATAATAAATTACAATTACAAATAGAGCGCAGCCGTCGCCGATGTAGCTAACGAATAATTATGAAGTAAATTGCTTTTTGGAAGCCGTGGTGGCCTAGTGGTTTGACCTATGGTCTCTCAAGCAAAGGGTAGTGGGTTCGAACCCGTGCTCGTACGTTTTGAGTTTTTCGGAACTCATGTGCGAAATCACATTTTAAATTTACCATGAGCTTTACATGAGGAACATTGGTGTGTGTTAAGTTCCTAATCCGCACCGGGGCCGTGTGGGTGCTGTGGCCCCAAGCCCTCTCATTATGAGAGGAAGCCTATGGCTGCAGTGAGACGTATATTGTGGGATGCAAATCTTGTCAATGTACTCATTAAGCTGACCCTAATCCTCTCGTTCATTGCGCATATTTCTCTGTTTGTTAATACGATGAAACGCAGAAGTTCGTGCGAACGTTACGCATCCATCCAACGCCATATGCGTCGCAGTTACCATAAAACACGCGGATCGCAGCACTTTGAACTAAATGAAAGCTCGTAAACCTTAACTTGCCGCGCTGTGATACAACACATGACCCTACAGATGCCGGCATCCAGCAACTCTCGCTGCGTCTCTTGGGCTCAAAATCATTACTGCCATTCATTTGTTTGTGAGTGGAAATTAAACAGATTTAACAGCTCCAACTCTAAATTCTATGTCTATTCTTACACCGTCCAGACTACACCTTTTTGGAACTCCTTGCCAATATGATAGGGCCTATCGGATTGACTAAAGGCGTGCTAAGTGTAGACCTAAAGACTGGTAAAGACCAGTCTTTAGGTCTACACTTGGCGAGCCCTTTCTGTCATCACTATTTACATGTCATTACTTATAATATGTTACTTTTATGTTGTGTTCGAACAGCAGCAGAAAAACACATTTTTTGGGCCATATAAATAAATAATAAATAAATAAATAAATAAATATTAGGGGACAATCTTACACAAATCGACCTAGTCCCAAACTAAGCAAAGCTTGTACTATGGGTACTAGAATGACGATAAACATACTTATATAGATAAATAAATACTTAAATACATAGAATACGTCCATAACTAGGAACAAATATTCGTGCTCATCACACAAATAAATGCCCTTACCGGGATTCGAACCCAGGACCTCTTGCTTCGTAGGCAGGGTCACTATCAACTAGGCTAAAGCGGTCGTATACTTCGACACCATAACAATATCGCTTTAGGCAAACTATCATGATCGATAAAATAGCCAGCAAATGAACGCAAAATGTCACGGCTCATACACATAAGACGGTAGAACAGCTATTTAAGTTGGCAATAATGAAGTGGCACTATAAGAAGAAGTGTATCTGTCTCACTTTGTAGTGTTTATTGCATGTATTGTATAAGTAGTTTTGTTACTACTCTCATATCTACTACTTATACTTTCTGTTGTAAAGATTGCCTGAAAGGTCGCTCTGAAGCGATAATTGAAGAGTCATAGTATTCATTAAGTTTTTATTAGGGACGTAGAAAGGCCCCCAATAAAATGGACCGACAATCTGGTAAATGTCGTAAGAATCACTTGGATGTGGGTAGCGCAGGACTGATCGTTGTCAAACTCTTTGGTGGAGGCCTTTGCCTAGCAGTGGACGTCTCGTATGATCATGAGTTTTTTATTAAAATTATCTAGCATCAAGGTTGTATCTTGCGACGGAGTGGCGTAGCGGCCCCCGCCCTTTGTCATCCCGATTATGCTCGGCGCGGGGCATTATTTGCAGAGTGTTATTATTGTTGGGGAGCGGGGTTGTTTAGATTTCATCCCGGCCGACACCGCTGCGAACAGATATAGCTATGTAACTTGACGAGACTTGAAGCGACAAGTTGCTGCAGTACTGTACCTTGTCTTGGGTGGCTGCAGTATTGGTTTCTCAATGAATGTCTGAACGATATTACCAGTGCTTCATTACTTCATATAATTCAAGTACCTCCTCGCTGTATCAGTGACACGTAGTGATTCTATTCTTTTTGGCAGTTGTCACTAAAAATATACACTGTGTGTGACCCTGCTAATACCGTTGGAGGTGAAAGCGTGAGCGAAGCATGTCCGTTTCAGCTTAGGAAATATGCTTTCGTGTGTCTATCCAGTAGATGCAATGTTCTTACTCTACAGGCCTTACAGAATGTATTTCTTAACAGATTCTCGTGAAATTTTGTGAGCATATTCGACAATTTTTTTTGAAGGTTCAGGTTTTGATTTTTTTTAAACATTTGAAATAACTCGCGAGGTCAACAGCTTGCAGAGCCCCCAGAAGTTATATAATCTGTGCTATAACTACCGATTTCCAGTATATAACGGCGTAGATTAATTTGTTGCGTGATACCAGTCGCTAAATAGAGCTTGTCTAATTTAAAATGACGCGCCCCATCACCGTATTTACGCACAGCATTTTTCATGCGATTTGTCAATCGTGATGTTGCACACTGATCATAGTTAATGGAATAGTTGACGCTCCCAAATAGATGAAGAGTTGTAATTAATATTTGCACGCACTCGTCCAAATCAACTGATTCAGTAGAGGGGCGCGCGTCATTTTAGCTTAGACAAGCTCTAGCAGTATTCGCACTGTTGTTCCGGTTTGAGGGTTAGTTAGCCGGTGAATTACTAGCAGAGGCTTCTCAGCGTACATACAAAGCGCTAAGACCATCTGTTTGTTTTCACTTTCCATCAGGTGAGTTGTGAGCTCCTCTGCCTTTTTAATATAATAAAAAAACTCCTACTTTTACTTGTTTTTCATTGACATAAAATGTATTTACACAGGTTTTTAGTGCTCTAATTTCTTTATCATACAATTAAAAGAGAAAACCTTGAAACAATATGAATGAATATTCAACATATGACACCAAAGAGGGGTTAGATGTTCATTCCGTTACTTTTGACGTCAACAAAGAGCTCCGACCGCGCAACAAAAACTTGTACAGAGCTAAACAAACTTATTTTTCATGGCGACACCAACCTCGTGAACGGGGGGATGGTCCTTTGTGGACTGAGATGCAGCAAAAAGTGGTGGGAACTGTCCGCGCCAGCCCGCCCGCCCGTGTTCACTTCTATTTATGCATTAAACGGGTAACTGTATTTACAAGCGTTTATTTGACTAATGTTCGTTTACCGTAAGTCTTTAGTTGTATTCGAATTATTTTGCAAGTAGAAAAGTTCAATTTTATCTTCTAGCGATCAAATGGAAATTAAATTAGTAACTGTTGACAAAAAGTTGTCATGAAAGGTTGTGTTAAAAATATTTACCTGTGCGATAGTCCGATGGCAATAGAGAGACAGCAGGACTAGTTGGAGACCTATCCACACTGCGTCTTCCGGTCTGCGGACGCCACTCGCGAACCTTTTTGCCCCATCGGCCATCAGTTCTACGAGCGATGTGCCCTGCCCACTGCCACTTGAGTCTGGCGATTCTTCGAGCTATGTCGGTGACTTTAGTTCTTGCTCGTATTTCATCATTTCTAATGCGACCCCGCAGAGAAACTCCGAGCATAGTCCTCTCCATTGCCCTCTGAGTGACTTTGAGCTCCCTTATGAGGCCCATCGTTAAATCGTGCCATCGTGACGTCGATAGTCGTCATCGTCCAACTTCATTATACATCCGAAATTGAGGCTTTTGCAAATGTAATTTTGAATAAATCCAAAACAAACTGCCTAAAGCCTAAAGGCTAAAGGCTGGTTGGTAAAAAATTCCGCCCATCATCATACAAAACGCCTGTCGCATACATGTCCCGTGCTTGGGAGACCATTTCCGTCGACCCGTCGGACGTCACACGTCAAACCGACAGCCCTTCCACTGCGGTCCAGCAAATGACCTCCCCCTTAACCTCTTTCGATGTCCCTCAATTGACGACGGTCAGCAAGAACTGCAACCTGTCAAAAACTCACGATTTCAGATTTCACATAAATCATCTGATCACTGATTTACTATCGAATGTCCTCAAAAGGAAAAGAACTCTAATAGTCTTTAATAGGATAAATTTTCGTTGTCTGTCAGGGCGCTTATACGAGTGTAATAATTTGGTTGTGTGTGTGTGTGTGTGTGTGTGTGTGTGTGTGTGTGTGTGTGTGTGTGTGTGTGTGTGTGTGTGTGTGTGCACTTCGGATGTTATTAAGTAGCATTGTGGTTTGGTAGCACAGTGAACGGTTGCGGTAATCTGAAGATGAGTGCAGCTCTGGTTGAGTTCGAAACTCGTCAGTGTAGTTTGGTTGGTGATAGTTGAGTTTGTATGATTTGTGTGTTCATACAGTGTGGAGGTGGAGGATCTGCATGAACACGCATTTTTTTACATAAACGTAGCTATCGTAAAGCGGGTGAGCAAAGCAATTGTTTCAGTTCATAGTAGATTTGTTTGAAAAAGTAGCTGTACGGGTTTTTCCAAACCGGTGGTAGATTAAGAAATTCTGAAAGAAATATTTGACTTTCACTTTGAACCCGTGGCGGTATCAAGTTGAAATCAATATCGAATATTCTGTCCGGCAATTACCTACTTCAAGTATCATTAATTTATGTATGAGCTTTGCAGGTTTCCTTACGATGTTTTCCTTTACCGTAAAACTCATGATAAATTTCAAATGTAATTTCTCACGTAAATTCCGCAATAATATAAAATAAATAAATAAATAAATAAATATGACGGCGAGAGAGACGAAACGGAGCGGTAGGTGGATCATCACCGTCGTCTCGTGGTGGAGTTTCCATGTTAGTGGGCGATACAGAGAAACGCAGATTACCTTGCAACGTGTAATTATTTGGAATCACAGTAGGTAGGTACTTGCAGGAGTGACTGTGAACGTGACAGGTTCGATGGAGTAGGAAATGACCGTTCTCAACGGCGGTCGGCAATCAAGTGAACATCGACTCTGTCCTCGTGTAATGGCGCCAAAGCGATACTCGCCCCACCACACTGCGTTCACTGCACTTTACAATTTAATTCAACCAATCAGAGATAAGATCCGGTACTAGGTAGTCAAATCAGCAACTATAATGCTACCAATATAACGCGCGCGACGACACGGCCAGACTGACCACTACACGTCCTCGTGTATATCTGGAACAAAGGCATAGTTTGGAATATCCATTCACTCGGCTTATCCTGACTAAAAGATTGTAATTTGCAACGCAAAGATTGAATTAAAAAGAAAGCCTCAAAAGTAAACAGAGCACCTTATAAAATGTCAAAACAATATCTCAACTACTCAAACATACACACACGCAGCTACTCAAACATGGCTCAACATATTGGCATTCATTTGCCTTTCAATCATAACCAGGTCCTCATAGACCAACCAATAGGTCCCCACGGACCAAACACAAGGTCCCCATAGACCAACCATAAGCCCCCATGGGCCATTCATCACACCACACCTCCAGTCGCACATTGCGCTCTGATCGACCTTTAATAAGATCGCAGTTACAACTACGCTGGAGTCATAGTGAAACACTGTCCTCATGGACAACAACAACTGTCATTACAAGACTGGCCGCTGCCACAGCACCGGTCGCACATCGCGCCCTGTTCGGCCTCTGAAACGACCGCAGTTACAACTACGCCGGTACTGTAGCACGCACAACCCAAAACAAAATGAGCCATGTGTGTGTATATTAGTTATTTAGGCAAAAAAAATCTCTAATTACTATCAGAATGAGACTCTAGGTCACAAACATTAAGTTCAACAGGTACAGGTACACTTTGAGGCATTCTTCGAAGGCGATCGTGAGCGTTTTTATAAATTCTGTTATTAGTCATAGATTTTAACGTGAATCGATCACCTTCGAGGACTTCTAGAATTTTGAAGGGTCCCTTGTATTGAGGATCTAGTTTTGTCTAGTTTCTCTCCTCATTTTGGATGAGAACCAAATCACCAACAACAAACCTATCGAATTTAATCTTATTACGGTCAAAACGAGATTTTTCGTATGTTGCACTATTTTTAATACTGTGGACAGCTCGTTCTCTTGTTTCGCTAATATCAACCTCGGTTTCGTAATTGATAATCGCGCTTTCGATAAATTAACAGTCAGTCCCAAGTTTAAAATATCATAATATCATACGGAATACGATCATCTGGCAAGATAAGAAACGACAAATTTAAACAATGCCCGTCAATAATTACCACGCATGAAATCTGTTCGGTACAGTAAATGTGAGCGTTGCCAACACCGGCTAAGTGCACGTTAGTTGCACTACACAAACACTCCCAAAAACCGGTTTGCTATACTTTGCTTTACAAGAGAACATTCTGCGCCACTATCGAAATAAAAAGGGTACGACTCACCAGATTGTGTAAGTTCGCCGCGGACACCAGTGACCTCGCAAACATTGACCCGACGCTCGAGCGCCGCGCCGCTGGCACCACCGCCGCCGGCGCCGACGCCCGCGCCCTTGCCAGGCGTGCCGACTCCGCTGCCTCCTTCCTTGATGCAGTAAGGAGCAATGTGGCCTTTTTCTCCGCAGCGATAACAGGTCACAAACTTCTTCGAGTTTGGAGTGAAGCTTGAAGACGAAGAGGCGTGTGTATTTAGGGCTGGTTTCTTGTTTCTGAAGTAGCAATCGACCGATTTGTGTCCAAATTTATGACAATTGTGACACTGGATCTGTTTGTTCACATCTCGAGGAATAAAATTCATCCGATTTCGTTTTGTTTCGTGTGTGTAGGTATCTATGCTTCGTTCTTGCTTGCGTTTTAAAGAAAATGCTTGCACTTCTTGAATTAGTTTCGTTCTTGTTTTAATGGGGTTAGTAAACGCCAAACGGTTAATTCTACCGTCAAATTGTGCGAGATGTGCGAGCACGTATGAAATGGCGATTTCTTCAGAATTCAGGTGAAATGGAAAGCCATTTAGCCATTAGCGATGTAATTAAGCGACTGGCATATGCGGCAAGATTTTCTCCTTCTTTAGGCCGGCTATTATTGATGTTAACAATAGTGGGTGCGCATGTTTCAGCTGAGTCATAGCGGGCCAAGAACAGGTTTTTGAAATCATGCCATGTCATACCTGAGTGTGCGACGTGAGAAAGCCAGGTTGATGATGATCCTTTAAGAGCCTTACTCAGTGCGACAATTAGGGCTCCTCCTTCCAATGGATGTTCGGTCAGACAGATGTCCACAGTCGAGCACCAGGACCGTGGATCGGCGTCGGATAGGTCAGGATTAAACTCAGGCAGCTTGATTGCCACAGAAGACGAGGATGGCGGCCGCATGGCTTCAATCAGGCGTACCATGTTCTGATTCTGTTGTTCGTGCAGCAGTTGCAGGAGGGTATTCGATGATGATGGTAGGGCTTGAGCGTATCCCACTTCTGATGACGGCGAGAGAGACGAAACGGAGCGGTAGGTGGATCATCACCGTCGTCTCGTGGTGGAGTTTCCATGTTAGTGGGCGATACAGAGAAACGCAGATTACCTTGCAACGTGTAATTATTTGGAATCACAGTAGGTAGGTACTTGCAGGAGTGACTGTGAACGTGACAGGTTCGATGGAGTAGGAAATGACCGTTCTCAACGGCGGTCGGCAATCAAGTGAACATCGACTCTGTCCTCGTGTAATGGCGCAAAAGCGATACTCGCCCCACCACACTGCGTTCACTGCACTTTACAATTTAATTCAACCAATCAGAGATAAGATCCGGTACTAGGTAGTCAAATCAGCAACTATAATGCTACCAATATAACGCGCGCGACGACAAATAAATAAATATCACGGGACAATTCACACCAATTGACCTAGTCCCAAAGTAAGCTTAGCAAAGCTTGTGTTATGGGTACTAAGCAACGGATAAACATACTTATATAGATAAATAAATACTTAAATACATAGAAAACATCCATAACTCAGGAAGAAATATTCGTGCTCATCACACAAATAAATGCCCTTACCGGGATTTGAACCCAGGACCTCTTGCTTCGTAGGCAGGGTCACTGCCAACTAGGCTAAAGCGGTCGTTAAAATGTTGGTAGTGTTCAATGAAACCCTTCCAAAGAAACTTAAAATATAATTTTATGTGGGAACTACGGCCCAACCTCTCTCATTCTGAGAGGAGACCTGTGCCGTGCAGTGGGACGTACCTATATAGACGATGATGATTACTATCTGATTATGGCCAGAATGGCCGATTGCAGATTAAAAAAAATCCGCAAAACTCAGCCGCAAAAGCCATACGCTAACACAGACAGAAGCAGTCATCATCATCATCAGCATAGCAACAGAAGCAGTACTAAAGCGGTATGGATTCGTTGTGGGCATCGGGAACATAAAAACAGAATGTTGTTATTCCATCTCGGCCGCCGCCGATCGCGCGGAAAAACGGTTTTCGCGCGTACCGCGGGAACTCGTACGAACTTTGTTCAGACTTTAACCGCAAAATTCGATTTTCGAACTTAGTATCGTGCTGTTCCGTTCACGCTAATAGTACAAACAGAAGAGCAAAAGAGAAGGCACGATACGACCTCCGAATTTCCTAAATAGTAAAACACTTAGTGCCTTTCCACCAGAGATGTGCTATGCAGCTATGCTGCGAGGATGTGAAAGCTACGCCACGAAACTGTGGGACCGTTTCCACCAATGTAAAGCTTTTTAGCTGTGCGAGGAAGATGCGCTATGTAGATGAGCAGCCGCGAGGCAGCTGTGCGAAGAAGACGCGCAGCTCGAGCTATGCGATGTATCGACTGGGCTGCGCCTCCGCCGCGCGTCTTGCCATTGCATCCATAGCACGCATCCAGGGCACGCATCTTTCCATAGAAAAATCATAGCTTAGTTGAACCCGTTTCCAACAGTGCTACGATATGTGGACCAATGAACATGATTGGTGGATATCAGACACATCCATTGCAACGTAGCGTAGCACATCTCTGGTGGAAAGGCACCCTTAGGCTATGGTCTCCTATAAACGCCATCGTCAGCTTATAGCGACGCGTCGTGCGCTGCGTCACAATGCTTACTATAGAAATGTACTTAGTGTTGTGGTCTCCCTCACACGTCGACGCTGACGTCTTGACGCCGTACGTGACAATCAAACGCTATGCGCCGCGTCTCTAACGGCTCGGCCACGACTTCGCGCGTTTAGCGCCGCGGCGAGCGTTTTCTGTACCACTACCATGAGTTTACATTAGTTTACGTGACCGTACTCGCTAGCGACGGCGTAAATTATTTGTATGGAGAATTGTACAGCGCCTCTAGCGGTCACTTATGGAAGTACAATTCTCCATACAAATCTTTTACGCCGTCGCTAGCGAGTACGGTCACTGTGAACTAGTGTAAACTCATGGTAGAGGTACTGTGTTCATTGCGCGGCCGAGACGTTCGTCGTACAGTGGTTACCTGGCGGCACACGCAATGAACTGATAAAACGCTCGCCGCGCCGCTAAACGTGCGAAGTCGTGGCCGAGCCGTAATTATTTCGACGACGACGACGTATTGACCGCTGACGCTGTGCGTTACTTTCAGAAGTCGATCAGAGCGTTGAAGCTGACGTCAGACGCCGCGTATAGCATAAAATAGGAGACCATAGCCTTACATACCAGATCCACTATACCATTAATAAAATTAATCGGATTTATCAGATTAAACTTCTGTCACCAGAATCTATAAACTCACTTAGCTTGTAAATGTCACATGGTAGGGCCGACGTCCGCTCCCCGTGACACTCAATTTGTCCGCAAATCAAATCAAATTTAGTGGGCACCTTCTCACCCCCCCTCCCTTGCCGTCGCCCGCGACCGCCGCTATACTCGGGAGCTGGACGATACTCAAGCTGGACTTTGCGAGCTGTGTGGATCGACAAAACTGGAAAGCATTGCAGACTATGACAAGTTTCAGAAAATAAACTATGGTTTAATATTACTTTGGGACCTGTACTGGATTTTGGTGCAAACGACTAGGTCATTAAAGGCCATAATCAAATCACTGATTTATTAAGAATGTGTTCACATAGAGAAGCGACGCGGCATAGTTCAATGGAACAATACGTCAACGAGTACACGTTTGGTAGTCTTTAAATTTAATAAACACATAATATTAGAGAAAATATTAAGTACTAGAATAGAATAGGATTGGAGGATGCACATTTGGTGATCACAAACCTTCTCATTTAGCGTAAATAAGGATAGAATAAGATTGGTCATCTCATCAATAATATTTCCTAGTCAACTGCCACTGATTACGAGGCCACTCGAATCCCAAACCACATCTCGTCGTGAAATTCGCAATCGAACTCGCCGCATATTCCCTGATATACTCCTCAAATTTAAAGGCCCCCGACGGCACCTCACGCCACCGAGGATCCTTGACGTCCATCGACGTCACTCGGTCACACGCAAATTATGACCGATAATTGGGGTTTGATTTAAAACCATTAGAAGCTCATTCACTCCAGTGGAATAGGCGTGATTGGGACAGAACAATTATTGCTGACCATTAGCTCTCGTTTTACTTCCACTGAATTTTCTCTCATTTCATTTTATACAGGGTTATTTGTAATTCACTGACATCCTCTTAACCCTGAATTCCTATCACTCAAACAAATGTTTTTTGTTTTACGACTTTTTAAAATGAAGCACTTTTTTTCCCATACAAATACACAGAGTATCATAAAAATAAGAGGTAATTTCAAATTTTCAAAACGTTATTACACCAAAAATATTAAGTTATGACAAAAGCCGTAAAACAAAAAACATTTGTTTCAGTGGTAGGAGTTTAGGGTTAAAAGGATGCTAGTGAATTAAAAATAACCCTGTATTAACTTTCGGTTTCAGCCATCATCGTCATCATCCGAGCCTATAAGTATACGTTCATTGCAGTGCACAGGCCCTCTCACCCCGGCGCCACACATAGCACAAATGTTTCAACACAATACATATTTGAACACATATTTGATCACATGTGAAGCACCGGTATTTGCTTATTTGTTCAACAAAACAACCATACAATCAACCATAGATCAAATATGTGTTCAAATATGTGTTGAAACATTTTTGATATGTGTGGCGACGGGGTCAGATTAAGAAGGGTTGGGCCATAATAGTTCCCACGCTATTGTGTTTTTTTTGTCTCTAGGTAATTTAGTACCTATGTACTTGTTTTATATGTATTGGTTTCTATGTGATGTTCAATAAAGCCATTGTTATCGTACATCTGGGTCATACACAATTTTTGTTTGCGTCTTTTCTGTGGATATGGCAAAAGTTAAGGGTCTATTAATAGTCAATATTTTGACGTGACAACGTCTAATAAATCGATGAACGCCGGAGGCATACACGAAAAAGGATGACGCAATATAACGTATATGTACGTTACGTAACGTTTCATGTACGTACATGTAACGTTACAGAGCAGCGAAGGCCAGTATGTACAAGAGAGCAGCGAACGCCAGCATGTATTTAATGGGGGGGGGGGGTTTAAAGGGGGATAAAAATTTCATTGATTTTGGCGTAGGATGCACCGTTTTCAAGATATTTGACAAAACACCGGTTCTCGTCCGATCACCAAGGTATTTGAATGTTTTGTTATGAGTTATATGCTGTCGCGTTAAACTATCGTCCGTAAACCGACTTTACAGACAACCGGTTTTTTTTTAGTCAAGTCTACATCAGCGTGTAGGATGCTTGACCAACTTTCGTCCCATTTAAATAAATATTAATTTTGCCAACTCGGAGTCGCTAATTTTATGTCCACAAGACGGTGTCCTGTCTTTTTGCCGCAGATTATTTCCCAAATGATTAATTTACCAATTTGTTCTTTTTTTGTCTGAAACTGTAAACTATTCGGGATATATTTCAGGACTATCCTGCAGGTTAGGTTAGGTAAGGTTAGGTTTGTTTTATTAAAATCCTGAAAAGTGTACAGTTTCAGTTGGGATAAGGTAGAAAACCCTACAAGACAGACAATTTTCGTTTCTTACGCCGAATATGACCCATCTAGAGCATTTTGTACCCAAAAGCCTGCAACAAGCCTGTTTCATAATTAAATTGTAGCAGCAAAACTTCACGATACTAAAATTTTGTTCCGCAAGTTAGAATGCCCAGCGGAGGCCTCCACTTCCGATGCGCGATGTATTATGCAGCGGCGGGAAGCCCGAATCATAAAAGCTCCAGTTTACTCGCAGATACGCTAAGATAATGTTGACTTTGCTTTATTCGAAGTGGTCCAGTTGGTTGTTGGCCACGCCACTGCAGCGTTGCTCAATGGTTTTTTGGCCATCGTATTTTAAATATGCAAAGATGTCTTAATAAAACCATCTATTCCGCGCTATAGCGCGCATTCAGATTGCAGAAGAGAGCTGTTCGAGCAATCGTTCGGGCGGGACAGGAGATGTCGGCAAGAACATACTTTAAAGAGTTAGGCATACTCACGCTACCCTCGCTTGTAATATTTCAGACAGCTGTATATGTGCACAGTAATCTGAATGAGTATGGAAAGCGCGCTGATATGGCGGCCCACTTGCTGCGGAACCCTCAAAGGCTCCTTACAGTGAAGCGACGGCTTGCTAAGTCTGGCAAGGTGACACATGTTAGGCCCGACAGTTCATAACAGGTTACCTGAAGCGATTACTTCGGCTCCTTCATTGGACATATTTGGAGACGACTCAAAAATTGGCTTCTCGAGCACACATTCTACACTTTTGATGAATTCCTTAACTTTCAGCCAGAAACTTCAACTTATTAATTATTATGATGACTATGAATAACATATTAAAATATTTTTAAGAATGACATGTAATAAATATTATGAATATATGAGTATGAGCATGAGTATGAGTATGTATTAAAATGTTTTCCATTAGACATTTGTTGCGAGATATAGATTGTTTCCTCGAACGAGCCCCTGATCATGCATCATGATCATGGGTAGAAGGGGAGTGATCCAAGTCTAAGGCAAAGATTTTATTTGTGGTGTGTACCAAATGCAAATATTAAAATTGCATGAAAATTATAAGCATCACAATGACATCTCAGAAATGGTTCACTTTTGCATAGGGCATTATGGGACAAAAAAGATTGCAAATGACCTCCCCCATAACCCCTTAACGGGAATAGGTCGACTTACCAATATAACCCTGTATATTATTATACTAGCTTTTGCCCGCGACTCCGTCCGCGTGGAATTAGTAATTTGGGCAGCTTATTTTTTTTTATCCAATTTGCTTTTTCATCAATTATGGCTCTCCTTAGTTCCTTGATATAATAAAAAATACCCCCCCCCCCGCACACCCGCGTTCACATTCAACACCGTGCACCGTACTCCCAAGTCAAGCGTGCCTATAGAAGTTTTACTTCAAAAACCCCCGATTTTGAAACATACTTCCGCTCCGCTCCGCTCCTATTGGTGTTAGCGTGATAATATATAGCCTATAGCCTTCCTCGATAAATGTGCTATCTAACACTGAAAGAATTTTTCAAATCGGAGCAGTAGTTCCTGAGATTAGCGCGTTCAAACAAAAAAACCTGTTCGATAAATTCTTAAAATAGACGTATCTTTCTTATTTGTAAACCGATTCAAATGAAACAAACACTAAATGTTAATCCAAGAAAATACCAACATATCAGTGAAAACCGCATCCTTCTAGGTTAAGCCGTTACTGAGATTAGCGCGCACAAACGCACAGACAAACAGACAAACAGACAATAATTCTAAAAATCATTGTTTTGGGTTCTATTGTGCTAATAAATAGCCCTAGTGACAGTTTTTCTCAAATATCTTCAATGTACAGACACCGACTTGTTACAGATTTATTATATGTATAGATATAGATATACATAGATTGATGCCAAATTACAGCTTTTCTAGTACTAACAGTCTCTGAGCTTAGCCGCGGACGGCCAGACAGACAGGCAGACATGGCGAAACTATAAGGGTTCCTAGTTGACTACGGAACCCTAAAAACGAGCAATAAAATCACGTTTGTTGTATGGGAGCCCCCTTAAATATTTTATTTAATTCGGTTTTTAAGTATTTTTTGTAGCTAGGCAACCGAAATACATCGTCTGTGAAAATTTCAATTGTCTGGCTATCACGGTTCATGAGATACAGCCTGGTGACAGACGGACAGACGGACGGACAGCGAAGTCTCAGTAATAGGGTCCCGTTTTTACCCTTTGGGTACGGAACCCTAAAAATTACTTTGACTTTCTGACTTTTCAACTTCCACGCTTTCAGCTGCGAATAACAAAATTTCAATTACTCAGCAAATACAATTCCATGAATCAAATGGTGATCGATTTTTCGAAAGTAGTCGAATTACCTCTGAGTAATTTGCGGTAGTTGGTAGGTATGTACTGCATCATATCGCTTGGGAAAACTGAACTTCAGCAGCGTTACTAGCAAACGTCACTCACGTTTTCTGTGTTTTACGAGTACCTATTACATGCGAATTTCCTCGAGTGACCTGCCCAATATAATTTGATGGAGGTTGTTCCTGTCCACAGATTGATTGTTGTTAAATCTACTACTGAAATAAATATGTCGCAAGTCCGGTGCATTGTTTAAGAATATTGTTTATTATTTTTGAAATACGTCCTCGGTACATTTTTGTCTAAAATATCTACATCTTGTCGACCACCTGTGTTTGAATCGATTAACTCAGATCCACAGGATTCACCGTTTTCACTTCTGACGCGCAAACGCCACGCGTGTCAACATAAAGGATTAACTTGGTTTCAGCAAAATTCAAAGTTTGTACGCGTCTATGACACGCAAATTGGTCGACAGCGTCAACAACTATAATTTTATTAGGTATGTGTGTTGATCGATCAAAAATAAATAAATATCATGGCACGATTGACACCAATCAATCTAATCCCCAGCTAAGTAAAACTTGTACTATGGCTACTCGACAGCAGATATTTACTTATATAGCTAAATACATAAACGTCCAAGACTTGAGCACAAACATTCGGATTTTTCATGCAAATATATTATCTGCCCCGACCGACCGGAGATAAAACCCAGGACCGAGACTTAATCGTAATAGTCATTTTCTCTAAGCGCAGTGATATCCGAATTGATACCCTCATCCTTCTTTTGAAGTCGATTAAAAATTGGCTGCTCTCTACGAGTATATGTATAAAATTATTATGTATGGCAGCACGACAGCCAAGAGACCTGCTGGCTTATTGTCTAACGTTTCTGACGCTTGCCTTCGCAATCACTATTTCTTTCTGTCAAACGATATAAAGTGATGACAGAAAGAGATGGTGAAAGCGAAGGCAAGTGTCAAAACCGTTAGACAATACGGCCTCTGCTGTCGCTGACAATTCTGACTGAATTAAAAGCACGAGCAAATGAGGTTAACTTTTAAGCCAACACCGTCCAGGATTGTGGGTTATTACGTGGTACGTCCAGCACCTTTGAAGAGCCATGTATTACACTATACTACACTACACTACACTATACTACACTGTACTATTGCACTTTTAGGTCTCTTGACTTCCAGCGTCTCCCTGTTTTAATAGTTTGAAATTTTAGTGGTTTACTGTGTTGTTCCAGGTCCGCCTGGGCCGCCGGGCAAGCGCGGCAAGAAGGGCAAGAAGGGAGACCCCGGGGAGCCTGGCCCACCGGTGAGTCCCCACACAACATGGAATAGAAAGAGGTTTAAAGTCTGGGTAGGTGTAATGTATTCGGGAATCTCGGAGAACTCCTGGATAATTCGGGATGCTCACAAAGAAAACAAAAGAACGTTCGATAGTTTATTCCGGAATGACGCAAACGACACGTGTCACGTGACGCCTCACCTAAATCACAGTAAGCTTGACACGCACTTCGCAACTATGAGCAATGCTCGTACTTAGTTTAAGACAATACCCGCGCTGCTGTTACTAAGTTCTTTGTACACGCGTGATGTCACACGTGCCTGCATTGTTAGCTTAGGAACCAGTAACTACGTTTATTTCTAATGCAGGTGTGCGTAACGCTGAGACGCATCAAGTCCGTCAATGTAGTAACTTCAATGAACGGCTACACGGGTCACCATGAACTAAGAATTTGAAACTGGAACAAATTGGGTAGCATTTTCAACCTCTTTCTTCTATTCCGAGCCCTGCAACAATTACACTAACCGATTACAGTAAACGGACCAACCAAACGACAAAGAGATCCGTCCAAAATATCTGTTAATTTTCATACGCAATTTGATGCTTGGACTTTTGCAGCAACGTAGTAAAATGTAGGTACAACGTTTCTGAAATAGCGATATTGTTGTTATTTAAAGTTACAGTTATAGTTACATAGAGTCACAAATTCTTTATCGTATTAGGTAAGTATAAACATTAAGTACTTAAAACATGAAACTACCGTGAGACTCACTCGTCGCGGTATTAAGTGGTATTAAGTACTTAATTGATTTTTTAGGTTTATTATCTCAAAAACTTATTTTCGGTTATTAATCAAGTGTACACTCGAGACGTTCTTATGGGTAGTTATTCTCTTAGACGTTAATTCATAGGAGCAATGTTCTTCATCACAGCAATAGCTTTAACCCGCCACATATTGCTCGCAGTTTTTTTGTAGGCACTTAATAAAAAGTTAACAGTCTTTATCATGGTTATAATTTAACTTCGTACACATTAAAACATTACTTATTGTTTTTTAAGTTCGATTATTTTTTAATTTTCAGGGTTTAACAGGAGCGCCGGGGAAGAATGGATTCCCGGTATTTATTTTTTATTTTTATTTTCACATTTAATTTTCAAATTTCTGTAAATATTGTGACATCTCACTTGGAGACTATTTATTTCATTTTTCTGATATCACGTTTTACATTTCTTTTCTAATTACTTCCATACATTTTAATTTAAAATTGTTTTGTATCAATGCAATGTTCTGATTAAAATAAATTTTAAGTCAAATGGCGTCAACCTAGGTTATCAAGTTAGTTTACTGACTTCAAACATTCCATGACGTCTCACCAACAAATACGTCAAAATTATCTCGAGATTTAAAAGCAAAATGTTTTAGGCATTTTCAATTTAATATTTACGATTTTGATATCACACGCAGTACATGTGTTATTTATACGTCATAATCATAATTTCTTAGAAGTTTGACGTTAAATATAACATCTTGTACTGCGTGTGCTATCAAAATCGTTGCAGACTTACCTTGAATTGACTCTATTCATTTTCATAAAGAAAAAGTCCTTATCTTTTGAGTCAGCTATGTGCTTTTTTCATACAGTTTACGAGTATATGACTCGTTACAAAACTGACACACAAATTTAATAGAAAATTAGGGTATTTTTTAACAAGTTAAGTATGAAGTATCTTTTTCTATTTATTTTTTAAATCTTTAAAGTCAATAACCTTCTTGATTTTGAGTAAGTAAAACACTTAATAACTGCCTTATTCTAAAAAAAAAGTAGCAAGTACACTTTAAATTGAAAATGCCTTTTTGCAACGTTACACGCCGTAAATTCGTATTTTTTTTTGGAATTTTAGTGTCAGAATCCTTTTCCCTTTCTCTTGACCGCACTCTGTACCGGTATAACGTTTCAGGGGAGCAAGGGCGAGAAGGGAGAGCGGGGCTTCATGGTAAGCCTAGTTCATGGTACGGTGTGGCCCCGTAGCACCCCCAAATCCCCGCAACTAACACCCTCCACTAATAAACCCGACCCAGCAAAGAAGAAAATCAACCCGAAGCTGTATTGTCTAATTTATTTATTTATAACACCAATGCGCTGTAAAATTCAAAATACCTATGTTACTAACATAAAAAACCGGCCAAGTGCGAGTCCGACTCGCGCACGAAGGGTACCGTATCATTATCTATAAAAACGAATCTTACACATGAATTTCAGGGCCAAAGCTTTGCTAGTAATGATACAGCACGAGATTAAATTAATGCAATAAATGCGCCAAAAGCTCGGTAGGACCTTAAGTACGCGCAGAAGCTCTCGTAGCATTCACCATTTCTTTCTAGCATAATTCTATACCTTGTTAAGTGAAAGATGTAGTGAATGATTGTGATTTTTAATGCGTTAGGCAAAAACGCCTCTGATCGATTCGAGACTTTCATGATGTCAGCGTCGCTATTACAGCCAAGTTAGAAGACTGCTTTTTGGGTGTAAGGTCTTTTGCCTAATTGCCTAGCGTGGACTTGATGCAAAAAGCTAAGATTCATTTAGACAGTGTAAGATATCGTGCGAAGTTCGTTATATCTTGTAGAGCCGCGCGGCTAATTTACGAGTGATTGTTCAATATCGGCAATGAATATTAAAGCTCAGTACCTAATAGCTTAACCTCTTGGCACTTTGCCACTGTCACTAATTCGAAATAAAAAAAAATGTATCGCGTACGATATTTCTCGCATGAATATTACTTGAAGGTTTGCAGAGACTGTTGTTCAGGGAATGAGATGAGGCGCCAACTAGCCGGCTTGGATTCAGAGTTCGAGTCTGATACAGTAATTAGTATCGATGTCTGATTATTTGTGTAAATACCTGAATTAAACGAGCCATGTACTCGTATGATCCGACGATGTTAATTAAGACAGTGGTTATAGGCAATTTTCATGTCTACGTCTCGGCATGATAGATACATACATGATATATGATACACGATACATGATATATATGATGATAGATACATGATCTAATAACACAACCAGTGAATGTGGTATCACAGGACTTTTCTAGTCGTAATTACAATACTGCTAATAGAAATCAAACGATAAGCAAAAGGTCGATCCTTACCGTCTATTGAAGAGATTTTTTTATTTTTGTTTATTAGCCTTTGTTGATATCAAATTAGGTAGGTAGAGACCTTGTTTAATTAAATAGTTATCCATGCTAAAATCCACGAACTAAAATTTTTCCTAAAAAACTTCGGAACGGCGTTATCTCGGGTAATTCCGAACGAGATAACAGTACATAGTTAGGTACTCGTTTTGTATGATTTTTATATGTTTTTTTAAATACGTTTCGTGGAACTGTAATTGGTGTTTTCGATATTATTTTTTAATAATGAAATTTATAAAATTATTGCATATAAGGGAAGATGACATAAAACAACAATTCTAAGATGCGACTCTAGTAGAAAACCATTTTATTTTAATAATAATAATAATAATAATAAAGTAAAAGTAAAAATCGGACAAATACAACGTAGTTCAAATTAACTGACTTGAGTGGGGGAGGCTGGTGCCTGAACTAGGCAGAACCTGTGCTTCAGGTCACTAGGTCTCCAACCCTCTGTCGTCCGCAACTACTTAATTACAATAATAACAATTAACAAGATTAAACAAGACTTATAGTGCGTATGAGAGTATGAGTGCATGCCATGTGCATGCGTACGCATGAGAGTATGTGTGTGTGTGTGTGTGTGTGTGAGTGAGTGAGTGAGTGAGTGAGTGAGTGAGTGAGTGTGTGTGTGTGTGTGTGTGTGTGTGTGTGTGTGTGTGTGTGTGTGTGTGTGTGTGTGTGTGTGTGTGTGTGTGTGTGTGTGTGTGTGTGTGTGTGTGTGTGTGTGTGTGTGTGTGTGTGTGTGTGTGTGTGTGTGTGTGTGTGATTTTAGTCCTGACAACCAGCTGAATTTTCAATCATCTGCAGAATTAGATATAACAAATGAATAGTAATTAATCCATTGAATTGGAATAGAAGTCATAACTTGCTCGTACAGAGTATATTACTTCATTGGTGCTATCATCTTTACCCCAAGTCCGTTTCTTAGGTTAGGGTGTTCGGATCCTCTACCTACTTATGATGACTTTAATGTTTGTATTATGAGTTGAAATCGGGTTTTGTCCCGCGTACCTAGATTTCAGAGAAACCCGATATTAATGCGGTAATGACCGCGATAGTCTAAAATATTCTGTTTAATGTTTGTGGCTTAAAAATGCTAGCAAAATAAAAAATAACTCACTAACTGTGCAGGAATCACAGATATAATAAAACTCCTAGTAATTGAACCGTTCCAGGATTCCCTAACGTCCCCAATAGTCCCCATTGCAGGTACCACCAGGGGTGTGATTCTCTAAACGAATATCGTCCGCGGGCTAGACGTAGGATTTTTTTCAATATTATTTTTGTTATTGTAATCAAGATACGTTATGTAAATTAAATTGTAATATGCCATACTTCATCATTATATTATTGGAATTGGGGTTTCACGATTAGTGCAAATGTTCATGTTAGAATATTTGAGCCAAAGTTGCGCCCAACAATTTATATTTTGCAAAGTAATTCGAAACTAAAACTCATAGATACTACAACTATTTCCGGAACGAAAACAATGTTATTTATCT
Organism: Archips crataeganus; assembly: GCA_947859365.1. Classification (NCBI taxonomy): domain Eukaryota; kingdom Metazoa; phylum Arthropoda; class Insecta; order Lepidoptera; family Tortricidae; genus Archips; species Archips crataeganus. Next base: position 22,506,647 of record OX402054.1, read on the forward strand.
AGCAAACTGGGTTATACCATTTTATTTAATCACTTAGTTTATATGAGTAATTTTATTGTTTTGGGATACTAATTTGTATTCATTAGTGATGATTAAATGAGGGTGGTAGTTAAACATAACGCGGAACGAATCTACGGACGATCTTCGTTTAGCTATTACAGACAGACTGCATTCTAACTGTAACTACCGACTGCCTATACATTTCACTCGCAGCTAGAGTGCAGTTTGCGTGCAGTTTTGTCGATTCTAACAGAACGGCCCTTAGAGAATCGCATAGCTGCAGCCCTAACCCATGACGCCTGGAGTCTACTCCCAAGTTCGAACTTCATCCATCATACCGTCGCTCTCGCTCTCCTATTAAGTAGTCTTAGCATGAGTGGGATGGCACGATACGATTGATATTCTAACTTCGGAGTATAAAACCTTGGATTAGCTCGCAGCATGCCCTCCCCGCTACTAACTCTTCTCTGTCGTCTAATCTGTCCTGTGGGTTTATCTCTTTGCTGCGTGGTGTTAACAGCTTTGTGTGGTCACGTTCATTGGTCTTATTTATCGACGAGTGTGCTTCCTTCCAGGGCCCCATCGGTCTGGATGGACCCAAAGGAGACCCGGTGAGTACACATATTAACTGTATACGATGGTGTTTGCTACCAGTCGCGGGACTTTTGGAATTTGGATATACCTCGATGTTTTGGCCACATTTAGCGGGATGGTCACTATCATAATTTTAATGAAGTGTTTATCTTCATAGGTCATTATTATTTTACAAAATAATATGACAAGTAGAAAACGAATCATATTGTAAAGGGTCATAATTTCCATGCAATATAATAATAGGTACCTCGACTGAGATAATCCAAAGTACCAAAGCTTCCCTTTAGATAGATAGATAAAAACGTTTATTTGATACTGCAAGCATTAGGGCAAAAGTTCTCGACCTTGCAGTAGAATCTGGAATTCTGAAATAGTCAATATCTGAGTTTAGAGACATGAAATCTGGCATGTTAATGAAGACAACGAGTTCAATTTTGGGAATAGCCAGGAGAATTTTGCGAAATATAAGAATTCTAAAAATGGCATACCTAATAGTCAATGCGAGCGAGACCACGAGTGAAGACTAGTTCAAAATAAAACTAACTGCCGAATTAGTATTGCTACACCAGAACATGAAGGAACAAGAAACTATACCTACTTCTAAAGATTAGAGTTTCCTGTTTACGAAACTTCTGTTATAAGCATGTAAGGCTGCCTGTCCACTTGAGCAGAGCGAGGGGGTAATGCGGAGTGGAGTTGTGGTACTTGTAGTTTGTATTTTTCCATACGCAACGCATATAATTAACCCACGTTTGTTTCTCCGCCCCGCTTCTCCATTCCTCTTCGTCACTCCACGTCCTCGCTCTGCTTCCAAGTTTTGTATGAATTTTTAAACTTCTGCAATTCCCTGTTTAACACAGGTGTACCGCAATGTCTCAAATCAAAAGTCTTTGACACTGGTCACTGGTCACTGGTGGTGTTGCCAGTGATGACTTACGGCCTCATAAGAAAGCTCAAAGTCACTCAGAAGGCAATGGAGAGGCCTATGTTTTGAGTTTCTCTGCGGGATCGCATTAGAAATTATGAAATGCGCGCAAGAACTAAAGTCACCGCCATAGCTCGAAGAATCGCCAGACTCAAGTGGCAGTGGGCAGGGCACATCGCTCGTAGAACTGATGGCCGATGGGGCAAAAAGTTTCTCGAGTGGCGTCCACGGACCGGAAGACGCAGTGTAGGTAGGCCTCCAACAAGATGGAGCGACGACCTTGTTAAGGTTGCGTGATCGCGTTGGATGCGGATGGCACGGGACCGATCTGTTTGGCGAGCCTTGGGGAGGCCTATTTTCAGCAGTGGACATCTTTCGGCTGAAATGATGATGATGATGAAGAGGATTATTTAATTAATTGTTAATACACAGCAGGTATATTTGGTTTTAATGATCTAACAGCTTTATCCCGTGGACAAATAAAAAAATTGTCTCACTCTAATGCTACATTTACACGCCTGCCAAGCTTTGGCAATCTTTCACAACCACAAGCGCGTGGACATGGGTGTTCGGCTTGGCTTTCGTGAGCTTGCAAGAGCTTGTCGACGATCCGGGCTATCGTCGGTTTATGAACACATATCCAAGGAAGCTGCAGCAGGACCATAACGCACTTGTAAGCGTGTAAATGTCATTCAAGCTTTTGTATGTCTAGTCTCGGCAAACGTGTAAATGTAACATACATAACGCGTAGAAATTTCAAAAAACCCCTTCTTGATGAACCTAAAGAAATATATCTGACGAATGTTAAGTCCTTAGCTCCAGTGGGTTGTGCGTTTTTTGTCACTCAGTCACTTTTCTCCTTTATAGGTATAAATAAAGAAGATAAAAATGCCGAGATACTTTAGGTTAATAAAGTACCTAGTGCAGTCTAAAGTTTCTTCTATCTTAAACATTAGATATATGTCTGGTACGGCATGTTGACTTTGATTACCTTTACTTAATGAGTTCCCAATATTTCGAAATAACCGCATGCATGATAATTACGAGTAGATATCCCGAAACAAACATATCTAATGCAATATGACTCATCAAAAACCTTTAACATTGTGAACAGACCTCTACACATGAACCAAATGGTCGATCTGATTACTAAAAGTAATAAAGTAAATTGACAGACTAACTTGCCTGCTATTGCATGTGACTCAGTCTGTGGAATCTTTTCACAGAAAATATCACAGTGGCATCGGATTAACTGATGAGGAAAATCCTTGGGAATCATCATCCTAATTGGCCGTCGCACGAGGAATTACCATCTGACCAAATATTATTATCTACTTGCACCTAATTGATGATCAATTGATCACGCAATTATGCGTAACTTAGCTACCAACAGCAGTGTTATGCATGGTAAAACCAACGTGAGAAGACCAATTAGGAAGGCGCCTTATAATTGTGAAAATGTTCTAGGGGGGGTGATGAAATGGTACAGATGACCAAAAAGACCATTGTCATTTCAGATGCTTAAAACAATAAATACTTAATTATTGGCCGATCGTCTATAAAAGACCTACGATGAAGACTATCTACATCAACATCAACACTAATATTATAATGAGGAAAGATTTGTATTTTTGTATGTAATGAATAAACTTAAAAACTACTGGACCGATTTTAAAAATTCTTTAGCCGTTAGAAGGCTACATTATCACTGAGTGACATAGGCTACTTTTTATCGCGGGAAAATTAATAAATCGCGGGCGAAGCTGCGGACGGAAGGCTAGTGACGTATAAAAGATTAATACGTCACTGATAGTTTGACTGACTGCAGCTAGAGACTTGAAATTTGGAAGAGATGTTCTTTGGGCATCACGAAAGTGGAAAACGGGATTAAGGTTTTTTCGTGCATTTCAGGGCCGGCCCGGAGACAAGGGACACAAGGGCGACCACGGCAGCCCCGGCTTCGACGTCTTCTCCGCCATCAAGGTAACTCTCACCACCTGGATCATTCGCAGTAGTTACTTTCCCAGTACTTTTATTGGAACTACTTTTTTTCGCACTAGATCCGTCGAAGTGAGGAAGGAACTTGTAAAAATACAGGCGAAAAAGCATAGTTTCACTAAAGGACTTACAGAGAATAATCATCCAATCTTTGTCGGAATATAATGTGTCTAAAATCGTTCTGGAATATTCCAGCAGATGGTTGAAATAGTTTGTCTAAATATCATTGCAAATTTTAACTTTAGACGCAGGAGGTACACTTTGAACGTCGATCAATGCAAGGAAACATTATCAAGACCAATATAAAAAAATCTTGAAAAAAATACCTTGGGTGTTCAGCCTAACCAATACCACCTTCTGAAATCTTCCAGATTAAATTTAATTAAGATTTTATTTAAAAAAATATATTTTAAGATTTCGAAACAACGATAACAGGTGAAGTCGCATAGGAAAACCATGATTACCAAATAAGAAAGTCATTTTTCCAAAAAAAAACAAACAATTTTTAATTGTTACTTAACCATAAATTAGTATCCAAATAGTAATTAAATGCGAGTAAATGAATAAAACACTTCAGTGCTAAAAAGGGATGTAAAAGGTCCCTGAACTAATATGTAGTAACGATATATGTGCTTGAACTAATTATCTGAGAGATGTGTAGTCTCTAAAGTAAAATGTATTTAAACTAAATGTACGATCAGCAGGTGAGTAAACAATTAAAATGATGTGTAATTCCAAATACTAGCTACAGATAAAATACTCGCACAGATGTAATAACGCATTCACTACCGCATTTTTTTCGAACTTCCATCAATTAAATAATGCCAGATTTCGCTTAGTACTTAGTACTGTGAAGTGCTCGAAATGTATGAACTCTTAAATGAGCAAGGCACTTGGTGAAAGTTAGCAAAACGCTTATACGCGTTCAAGGTATTGAATGCAATAACTGAGCTATCGGCGTGCGTTGCAGGGCGTCAAGCGTTCCGTGGACAACTATAAGATCAGTCCGTACACCACGGCGGAGATCATCGCCGTCAAGGTACCAGCACGCGGCTGCTTGTGTGTTGTGTCGCGGTGTTCGCTTGTGGTGTCGTTTTCCGTTGCGCTTCCGTTTTTTCCGTCGATATTTTAGTTACCTTCACGATCAAAACCTGTTGAATTTTTATTTTGATGACCGCAACTGTGGAATACTTTGACATAGTAGTAATGTGTTTTGGTGTTAGTAACAGTACTGCCACATCAACAGTTAACGATTCATTAGTCACTTGTTATTGTAAGACTTCATTGTTAATTGTTAATGTGGCATTACCAACGGCCACTTGCTGGAAAAAAGTAGATGTATCCCTTGCTTCTCACTACTATCTGTTCAGTTTCTAATATCTTAGTTACTTAACGATTTATTGCGTTAGACGGTATCACTGATACTGAAGTGTCAAGCTTAAACTACCTTATTTTCTTCCAGCAATTGGTCGTAATTGTTTAGTAACAGCTTCTATAGATAGCGCCAATAGTGAGAGAAGTTCATTTCAACTTGAAATAATTTCTCCAATCGTTGATGTATTATGCAAAATTGGGTCAGCTGAGTTTAACAATAAAATGGAAGGCTCATCGAGACTTTGAGTTGCACGTGTGTGCATCGCAGTCAAAGAACTAAGAGGAACAGAAATGCCTCGCGAGCTAAAAGCGCGTGACGTATATATGGATAAAAAGCTACTCCTTTATTTTCCCAGCTCAGTCTGTAGTAAAGTTAATTGCTGAAAAAATAAGTTGCTATAGAAATTGTGCTCTAAAATGGTCTACATTTTCAGTAAGTATCAGAGAGGCGAAAAAGTGGCATCGATTGTGAAGAGATAAATAGGATAGCATTCCTGTTCCTCTTGTTGTTCTATGATCGTAGTAGAGCGCAGGTTGCATGCAGTAAACCTGCGCGTGTGTACTGTTGCGTGTGTGTGTGTGTGTACTGATGCGCTTGCGTCGTAGGGGTTGCAGACGGCCGGACACAACATCTCTGCCAACACCATCATCCAGCTGAAGGTCAGTGACCGCACCGATCGCTCTCCTGACTAACATGACTTCGAAATTCTTAATGTGGCTAAGATAACTTGAAAACAATATTGTCTATCTATTTAAACACAAATTCGCAAGGTTTCATTATATTGGATTCGGAATATTCCGTCAAAAGAAGCAAGAAGCAAGTCCAAATAACAGTCGTGCTAAGATTTGCCGCTGGATATTTTCATGCTAGATGAATTATTTCACATTTTTGAAGCGTTAGACTTTGAAAATTAGCTAATAATTATGTGCAAATAGGTATGAAAGTAGGTTAATTCATACATTTGGGAATCTCAATAAAAATTGCGGATATATTCCGGATTCATATTGTGTGGCCTTGTCTAATAACATTCTCTTCCAATTTACTAATAACTGATTAGCCATTATCGACTTAGACTCGAAATCGTAAAGTACACTTTCCAGAAATGTGTTTTTTCTACAAGGGTACACTTCCCTCGAAGGATTACTTTCTCGGATCCTTCGGGCTCTATCTCAAAATTGTACATATTACATAAACGTTTACAATTTGGAAAAGGTGTGCATTTTAGAAAAGGGTTATATTTCGAGAAAATGCCCTAATGGGAAAGTCTGATTTTTGGGAGTGTATGTTTTGCGGGAAGTGCACAATTTGGTTGAAGAAGGTTTTATGATCTTAAACCGTGTTACCTTCTGTATCTAATAAAATAAGCCAGTATTTAATATCCTGTGCATGCTTGCTTCGCATATTATTTCGTTTGTTGTCTGTCTTGTCGCTTTTTTGGTATAATGCGTATAAATATTTCTACACTATAATATTTCTATAACGTCTAGACTAAAATATTGTCCTATTGTCTACTTCTTATCGGTAAAGAATAGAAAATAAATGAGGGCGCCACTGTCTTCAATGATAGCGCATTTTTGGCGTATATAAAATACTTGAATAAATATTCGATTTTGTAGGTATAGAAATTTTAAGTTGCCTTATCATCATTTTCTACTCTTTGTTGACCCTACCTATCAATTATAACAAACTTGAGTTTTAACCGATTATTTTTTATACACGATAGACGTAAGTAATTAAAAAAATATTACTATTCTTTGAACTTCTTATCAGTTCTAAGAATATCAAACATAAAGAACAGTTTCTGTTTTTTCCTACAGACTTAATTGTCTTTATATGTATATCTCAGTGTATTATGAATGAAAAAACCTGTGGTAGCCTAGGTTTGGACCTAATGTTTTAGAAGATAGTGGGCTCAAACTCGAACTGTCAACTCTGAATTTTTTTGTAAGTTTAAGTATGTCCGAAATTACATTTTCAATTTACCACGAGCTTTTCGTGAGGAAGCCTGCACTCGCCTGCGAAGTAATTCAATGGTGTGTGTGTGATTTTCCTAATCCGCAATAGGCTTGGGAGTTACGACCCGAACCAGATGGTGAGGACATGCCTCCTCTCAGAATAAGATTATTCTGAGAGGAGGCATGTCCTCAGGCAGTGGGACGCATTTGTTGGCCGGAGATATTTATCAATCATCATCATCCCAGCCTGTATATGCCCCAGTGCAGGGTACAGGCCTCCTTTCAGAAAGGAGAGCTTGAGCCGTAGTTCCCATGCGAGCTAAGTGCGGATTGGTTTCAGTTCACTTCATGATTAAATAAATAAATAAATAAACATCACGGGACAATTCACACCAATTGACCCAGTCCCAAAGTAAGCTAGGAAAGCTTGTGTTATGGGTACTAGGCAACGGATAAACATACTTATATAGATAGATACATACTTAAATACATATTAAACACCCAAGACCCGAGAACAAACATTCGTATTTTTCATACAAATATCTGCCCCGACACGGGAATCGAACCCGGGACCTCAAGCTTCATAGTCAGGTTCTCTAACCACTAGGCCATCTGGTCGTCTCAATTATTAAATTATTAGATTATTAATGTAATGTTGGTATCGTTCAGTAGTAGTATTAAATTGGATGCGGCGTTCCAGGGTGAGCCAGGGGAGCCCGGGCCGCCGGGGCCGGCGGGCGGCGCGGGGCCGGAGGGGCTGCCGGGGCACGACGGGCGGGCCGGGCCGGCGGGGCCCGCGGGGGCGGGGGGCCCGCCCGGCGCCCCGGGACCCGCCGGGCCCGCCGGCCCGCCTGGACCCATAGGACCCAGCGGACACAAGGTAATCATCCATTCTTGCATCAGTTTTTGATAGTCTTTCCAGCATAGAAGTAAAATTACTACTGAGATGGGTGAAGACCATAAAGTTGCACACTGTTAAAGCTGCATTAGCAGGTAGTTAAAATTACCATTAACTTTTTCCATTGTGACACGAAAATTAATCATGCATTTGTATGGATAATTTTACGTGTCACAATTATAAATACCTTCTAATACAGCTTTAACAGAGATATGGAACTTTTGGTTTTCACCCAGATTATACTAAGGAAGGAGTATACAATGGAGTTAATTAATACTACAGTCGCCAGATTTTTATAAGATCTCTTTTTGACAACTGAGATGCGGCCGAAAAGTCTAAGGCACTGGTTTGAGATACAGCCCTACAGAAGCTTGGGTTTGATTCCTAACGCTGTCATCACGATGTAAACCCAACAAAAAACTTTTTAACAAAAAATTAAACCGCCGAAAAAACTGAAAAGCAAAAAATAATACCTTTTTTGTTTGACCTTAATCTAGGTACCAGTTTGAAGTCGGTGCCTCAGCACTAGCCAGGAGGAGTGGACCTATAATCGTCTACCTGATTGGCTTCTATCACTCCTCCTGGCTCGTGCTGAGGCACCGACTTCAAACTGGTACCTAGATTAAGGTCAAACAAAAAAGGTATTATTTTTTGCTTTTCAGTTTTTTCGGCGGTTTAATTTTTTGTTAAAAAGTTTTTATTTTATACTTTTTTTCCATCCTTGGGGTATTTTTTTTTCCAAATTTATAATACCAACTTCAAGGTATACCCTATCTATCCAATAAAAAAGAATTATGAAAATCAGACTACTCTGTAAAAAGTTAGTCAATCATCCCCTGTTTTCCGACACTTAGGGTAGGAATATTATTTCCAAATTTAAATGGGACCACCCTTGAGGTATACGCTTTCCAATAAAAAAAGAATCATCAAAATCCGACTACTCTGTAATAAGTTATGCGTGGTCATATAGTACAATCAGTAACTGAACAATCAATCATCCCCTGTTTTTCTACCCTTAGGGTACCTCCTCCTTTTGTTTTCGTCGGTTGAAAATGTAACCACGATACGTTTTTATCAAACTTACAACTTCGACTTCTCAATCACATAACAGCCTGGTATCGTTACATCAGAAATAGGGCTGTCATCTTAAATTGTTTTATCGCTGACGTGCCCGAGTCGGTGTTCCAGGGAGACCGCGGCGACAAGGGCGAGCGCGGCTTCACGACGACGCTGAAGGGCGACGCCTTCCCCACCGGCATCATCGAGGGCCCGCCCGGCCCGCCAGGCCCGCCCGGTACGCCCCACACTCTGCATGCTACACGACAGTCAGTAGCCACTCATAACACCAAAATAATACATTAACAAAGCAAACACTAGAAGAGGTGAATGCTTCAGCACCAGATGCCAGCGAGCTGTTTTCCTCGAAGAGCACTCCAGCACAGCGAGCTATTTCTGCGTCATGCGTCAGCTTTCAGTAGTCAGATTTATTGTTGTTGTAGCTGTAGATTTAAATGCTGTGACTACCGAATTGCTCGAAGACCGTTACTAAATTTATGAAATTTCTGAAGGAGTAATTGCCTCATAAGGTGATCTGTCGGGAACGTGTCCAAATACATAAACTTTAAAAAGAATAATGAACGAAATACATAATGGTGATAATGTAAGAATCGGTAAAATTATTAATTACAAGGTTTATTTTATACTAATTCTGTAAGGTTGACAATATTTGAAAAAATTGCATAGTACAGAAGTACCTACTCTGTAGCTGGAGGCCTCGTGGACGTAGCTCATTGCGGTGGTCTGACCAGATCCGCATCGCTCTTGACTCTACAGTTCATAAGGCCCTCCACAAGGCCTATCGTAGATGGAGAAGATCGTTCGAGTGAAAGTCATGCAGAAGGGAAGTCACCCTCACCGCTGAGGAATATGACTACTAAGCAAGACAATCTTCCTTACTAAGCAAGAAAATCTTCCTTACTAAGCAAGAAAATCTTCCTTACTAAGCAAGAAAATCTTCCTTACTAAGCAAGAAAATCTTTCTTACTGAAGCAAGAAAATCTTCCTGACTAAGCAAGAAAATTTTCCTTACTAAGCAAGGTAGCTGGTGGGGCGATGATACTGATAAGGCAAGGCAGCTTGCATGGATTGGTTGGAGGGAAGCTGAAGATCGAGCTCAGTGGCGTGCCAAGCCAACAGTGGACTGACATAGTCTGTTAATGATGGCTACTATTATGTATTTGGTCTATTATTCTTTTCAAACTTGATACGTACCCATTTTTAAAAGCTTTTTACTAACTTGCAATGTATGTAAGTATGTATGTACGAGTCAAATCTTGGAAGTTGAATTTGACCCACTTCCAGTGGTCAGATTTACTTGAGATTTGGTATACTTATGTAGCTTGGGTGACAATGCAAGTGCAGTCAATAAAAACACAGTCAGCGAAAAAGCTTGCATTGAAAATTAAATTATTAACAAAAACTTATTTCAGAGCATGTTATGTTTTTGTTGAAGAGCAACTCGGTACGCTCAGCTTTGGTGGTAGATGTTGTAGTAGAAGGAGCAGATTGAGCGTGCGTGTGGGTGCGATGTGTGCGACGTGTGTGACGTGCGCGTGTGTGCAGGCTTGGAGGGCGCGCGCGGCGAGCGCGGCGAGGCGGGGGCGCCGGGCCCGGCCGGCCCGCCCGGCGACAAGGGCGCCCGCGGCAAGCGCGGCAAGCGGGTAACTACCGGCCGCGGCCGCCGCAGCGCGATCGGGTACAAGCCACCCACCGCCAGGCGGAACTCGCCATTCGGTCTAAATTACCCATAGTAGGAGATACGGTTGTAGAAATAACGGGTGGCCCAATCAGGCGGGTCAGTATGGGTAACTCTAAAGCTCCAAACGCACAGACAGCGGAGACGTAGCGGTGCGGTGGTGGTGACGGTTGTAATATTCTAACTTGTTCGGTACCGTACGGCGAACTCGTTCAATACAAGTCAGAATATTACAACCCTCACCGCCACCGCACCGCGACGTCTCCGCTGTCTGTGCGTTTGGAGCTTTAAACTTAGAAAGATAAATTCTCAAGAACTATGACATCGATTTTAATGGCAAGAAAGTCTGCATTCACAGATTAAAAAAAAAAGCATTTTAAGAACTCCGTCGGTCATATTGTAGAAAAAACATACGAAAGAATACGACTGATTTCGATTCTCGAACTGAGGACATATGTTTTTAGGGTTCCGTAGTCAACTAGGAACCCTTATAGATTCGCCATGTCTGTCCGTCTGTCTGTCTGTCCGCGGCTATGCTCAGAGACTGTTAGTACTAGAAAGTTGTAATTTGGCATGAATATATACATCAGTCACGCCGACAAAGTGATTGAATAAAAAAAACTAAAAATAATTTTTTTAGGGTACCTCCCATAGACGTAAAGTGGGGGTGATTTTTTTTTTCTCGTCTAACCCTATAGTGTGGGGCATCGTTGGATAGGTCTTTTAAAACCATTGCGGGGTTGCTAACATGATTTTTCTATTCAGTGATCTGTTTGCGAAATATTCAACTTTAAAGTGAAAATTTTCATTAAAATCGACCCCCCCTCTAAAATCTAAACTGTTGGGTGGAAAAATTTGAAAAAATTCAGAATGGTAGTAAATATATCAAATTTACTAGGAAAATTATAGCGGCTAAGATTGCTTGGAAATTATTTGTAGTTTAAGAGTAAATAGTAGTCTAAGGTATAAAACATACCTAAACTTGGATGATTCCGTACACATACGAAATCCTTAGAAAAATATTACTTGATTCTTTCGTAATGGCTACGGAACCCTACCTTGGGCGTGTCCGACACGCTCTTGGCCGGTTTTTTTATTTAGATCCATGAATGCAGCTTATACTGTCACTAAAATGGATAACATTGGTTCCTTAGAACTGATTTTTCTATGTCCGACAGTTATAATAACCCGTCTAAATGGACCACTTGGTCCCTCATCTGTTATTTTACAATGACAAAGTTTATAAATATGTAAAAAATACATTTATCAATTTGAAATGGGGCGGCGCTACATTATCCGGGACCTGAACCTTAATCTGTCTTGGCACCCTTACATACTTTTGAAAAAACAATTTTATATTGATGGTTAAGGAAAAATAACAATTGAATAACTGATGAGTGTTTATTAATTACGCTTGTACAAACAGGTAAAAAATGTTTGCATTTGATAAAAATGTCCTTATTACTAATTGTAGAAACTTTGTCATCCATCATCGAATACCAGATGAGAGTATATTTCTACTACCGTATAAACTACCAATATCGCTCCAGCTCGAGAATCATCTCTGAGCGACTCGTGGAATCAGATCAAAAAATTATGACGCCGATGTGAAGCGCGATCGCGGAAACGTAAAGTTTCCGGCTGATCAGCGCGGAGCTTGTATCCGCATTGCCCTTGTTCTATGAGAACGCTGCGCCTACATTTCGAATGCGAAAGACCGTGTCAAACCTGTCCTTCCATTACTTCTCCTGTCGACTGTGCTGTCGCTCCGGCATGCGCATGCCGCATGCTGCCTGTATACTGCTCTAGAATAAGTAGCGGACGTATTAATGGTACAAGTGACAACTAATGTAGTTGTAGTAGCTTCCTTAGTGGCTTTTGACGACGAGTTGCGGCCCCGCACCAGGCAACCACAGGTGAGTCACCACCAGCTAGTATTATTAACTTAACTGACCTGTCTAATCTATAACTTAATCTTAATCTTAACATCTAAACCATTTGATTTCAGCACTAAGAGATATTTGTTTGACATTTATTTGATCCCTTGCTTCGTAAGCTATCAGGTGGCTTGACGTCAAGCATGTAGCTTTATGTTGGAAGCTATCAGGTGGCTTGACGTCAAGCATGTAGCTTTATGTTGGACTCGAGCATTTTGACTGTTTACAAGACTTCAATGCTTGATTGGTCAAAATGCCTGACTCAAACGTAAATGTTAGTTTCTACGACAAGCGGCTTGATCGTCTATGAAGCCTTTAAATAAGAGCTACCTATGGGGTATCTATTTGGGAAATGTCATTACAATTTAACGTTCGTTATGAAGTAAATCCTGAATACTGATACATTGCACAGCTACGAAGTTTCTGAATTTTGAAAAAGTGAACCCTGGGACAAAATGCTATAATATTTGTTGCCTGTGACAGAATATTTGACAAGTTTAGCATTTTTCCCTACGGTTGTTCATTTTTAATGTTCAGAAACTTCATAGTTATGCAATGTGTCTGGATTTGCTTCATAATGGCCGTTTGCTATAAAGTGTTTGCGATTGATGGAACTTATTTCTACTGTTACTTTTTGACTGTTCATCTTACAGATGAACTGCATTAGAACTGCAGCGTAATTACAATTGACTGTCCCTATATTTCCATCGCAGCTAGCATGTAGTTTTACCGACTGTTATGGAACTGCAATGGAAAATGTATGGTTGCTCAGCGGTTGGCTGTTTCTTCGCTGTTTTAATGCAGTTCGATTGTGGCCCTTAGTTTCCTCTGTCTTAGTGCAATGTTTCTGGTTTCGTCTTCTCGTTGCGATGTGTGCGTGGTGCTAACGCGTGCGCGGTTGCAGGCAAGAGCGGCGAGGCGGGACCGCGCGGCCCGCCCGGCCTCGACGGGCTCAACGGGGAGCCTGGCGTGCAAGGACCTCCTGGGAAGCCGGTATGTGCTCCTTTACTAGCTGCACTAGGTATTCATTTGAAGAATAAGGTTCTTAAGAGCCAAATAGACTACCCAGTTTCTAGCAAGCCTTGCTCTAACGTCACCGTCATCATAATAACAGCTGGAAGTTGCCAGTGGTGGTAATAGGTCTTCAAGGATCTCTACGAAAGAGATTTTGTGGTACCAGCAGCCAATGATTTCTCGCCATCTATACCAGATGATCGTTCAGCCACCGCTCTAGTATGAGCGCTATGTCTAGTTCTAGAACCAATATGCATCACCCATTGCCACTTACGGTGTGGTATTTGCTGAACTATGTCCGTAACTTTCTTCAAAAGACCGAAAAACTTGATCTGGCAGATGAACTTAGCGAAAACAAGCCAATAATATTAAAACTGCTGATTTCTCGTTCAAAAGCGTGACAATTTTTTTTTTCTTCTATCAAGTATTATTCACGTCATTTTTAATTTTCTAGGGCGAGATAGGTCCAAAGGGCGAGAAGGGTGACTACGGCGATATGGGCTCACCGGGCATGTTGGGCGCGCCCGGCCTGCCCGGCCCACCCGGCTACCCGGGCCTCAAGGGCGATAAGGGTGACAAGGGAGACTCGGTGAGTAACACGACCGTTCTAATCATACCCATTTTTGGCGATGCTTGCCAACGAAATAGAAAATAATTATAAATCAATTCTGGAAATGTGAACTGTCATGTCCTTGGCCCTAAAGAAATCCCGTCAAGGCCCTGACATTTACAGGATTTCTATAGGGCCAATCCTGACCAGCTCTGTTAATTATAGGTTAGTGTTTATAGTATTAATTAGTGAGATTAGTGTTTTTTCTTTTTTTTTAGTTTTTCGTTGTGTTAAATCCAGTAATGTTACAGCAATAAGCGACTTGTACCTACAGGTACAAAACTCAACAATAACCGCCACCAACCGGGCAAAATGCCAAGTTATACTAGCTCTGGAAAATAAGGAAAAATTCTATGTATCTTATTAGTTACCTAAGCGATAATAGACATCTTTTCGTAAATATTGTAATATGTCATAATGGAAAGTAAGAAATGTTTATTTGCTTAGATCACGTACAAAAAGATGATAATTTAGACAAAAATGGTAACAGTATTCAGCCGATACATCAGCATGCAAATTATAATAATACTAGCTGGTGCCCGCGACTCCGTCTGCGAAGAATTCGTTTATCGCTATTCCGCGGGAACTATGTTAATCCAGGTCATAAATTAAATTAATCTGTGTGCCAAATTTGATCAGAATCCGTCAAACCGTTTTAGCGGGTTACCTTTTTTTTTTTTTTTTTTTTTATGATATAGGGGGCAAACGAGCAGACGGATCGCCTGATGGTAAACGATTACCGTCGCCCATGGACACCTGCGACACCAAAAGAGTCACAAGTGCGTTGCCGGCCTTTTAGGTAGGAGTACGCTCTTTTTTTGAAAGCTTGAAGGTCATATCGGTCCGGGAATACCGCAGCAGGAACCTCATTCCAGAGCTTTGCTGTGCGAGGCAGGAAATTTCTGGAAAAACGCACAGTAGAAGACAACCAACCATCCAGATGGTGAGGATGGAAGTGTTGTCGCGTAGGGCGGTGGCGGAAGGATGCGGCAGGGATCAACCCGAATAACTCCTCGGAGCACTCTCCGTTGTACATGCGATAGAAGATGCACAGTGAAGCTACATCTCTACGCAGCGCCAAGGAATCAAGCCCATCAGAAGTTCGTTGGCAGCCGACTATTCGAGTCGCTCTCCGTTGTATGCGATCCAGAGGGAGAAGCTGGTACCAGGGAGCCCCCGCCCACAGATGAGAGCAGTATTCCATATGTGGGCGAACCTGCGCCTTATAAAGCTGAAGGCGGTGGGCTGGAGTGAAATACCGTCTCGATCTGTTGAGCACGCCGAGCTTCTTCGAGGCTAATTTAGCCTTACTCTCCAAGTGGTCGCGGAACTGGACTTCACTCGAGATGTCAATACCAAGGATTCCGATACTGGCTGTGGTAGCAAGGGGAGTGCCTTCGAAAAGAGGTGACGCGACAAACGCAGACTTTTTTGCGGTAAACGCGCAAACCTGTGTCTTAGTGGGGTTAAAACGGACTAAATTAAGTCGACCCCATTCTGAAACTTCTTTTAGGGAAGTCTCAATTTCAGACACAAGTTTATTTCGGCACTCTATAACGTTTTCCCGAGAAATACCGGCGCGGCCGGTGTAAGAGGCATCAACCGTACTATCATCCGCATAACAGTGAATGCCGCCGGATGGCAGCATATCATTGACATGCAGAAGGAAGAGCGTAGGCGATAGCACACAGCCTTGAGGGACACCAGCATTCACAGACATGGAATCAGAGCATGCACCGTCAACTACAACCTTTATGCTTCTGTCCGTTAGGAAGCTGCTGATCCATCCGCATAATTTCTCAGGAAGCCCAAAGGACGGAAGTTTTGAGAGGAGCGCTTTGTGCCAAACCCGATCGAAGGCCTTCGCCACATCTAAACTAACAGCCAATGCTTCACCCTTTGTCTCAATCGCCTGTGCCCAACGATGTGTCAGGTAAACCTATCATATTCTCGAAAATCTCATTTCCGAATATTAAAATTCCGAAAACGAAACTCCTTTTTTTCATTTTCCAAATTATTGTTTGTCCGAAATTTTATTTACCATATTTTCTTTTGCCAAATGTTTTAAAATCCATTTTTTTATTTGCCAAATGATTCTAAATCCAACTGCATGAAATTCCGTAGGATCATTTGCCGAATATATATTTATTCCGCAAAGGTCAGGGGTACAAAAGGCGACCATACAATTATGTGTGGAGCGTAATATTCTTTTTGTTGGTTGTTTAATGTTGCCCAAAAAATATTTTATTGATTTTGCTTTGCGGGTAGGGGGTTTTGTAGGTGGTTATAAAAAAAATAACTAACACCAAAGGCTAATGCGGGATGCTACGCTCCCGCATTAGCCTTTGAACCTAATCTATCCGAGTCGCTTCCGCTCCGAGCCGTCTTGCTCGCTCGCTAAAAATTAAGCAATGTTGTCTTACTCTGATGTTAGTTGAGGTAGATAATAAAAACTTACTTTCGGCTTTTCGTTACGTTTAGATTATGAAAATATGGCAACTGATTATGTTGGCAAATAAAAAAATGGATTATTGTAATTCGGGATTTTGAATTTGTTGGCAAATAAAACTGTGATTAAATGAATCCGTGCCATTGTGAAGTTGTGGAAAAACAAAACATTATGGATTTTAAAAAGTCGGAGAACCGTTTTCGGATAAATGAAATTCGAGTAAAGGAGTTTCTAAACATTGATAGGTTACCGTTTAGCGTGAAAGAGTAACAAATATCCATACATTCATCCATACGAACATGCAAGCTTTTGCATTTATAATATTAGTAAGATATGTAAAAAATTAATCAATTTATCGAAAAAATATTATAAATATTAAAAAAAAAACTTATGTTCTCATATTGTGTATATTGTAACCACCTATGTTGACAAATAAAGATACTTTGACTTTGACTTTGACTTCATATTATAATACTTATCAATCAAAGCTTGAACTATTTTATGTGACCCTATTATCGCTTAACTAAGGACATGTTTTTTTCCTTATTTTATCACAACTGGTATATCTTGACCTCTCACCCGGTACCAGGTTATCGTCGTGTTTTGGGACACTCTGTATTTACTGAATTGATTCCGATCACGTCCCGTGTCGAACAATCACACTGTTAAACATGAACCTACCGTGAGACTCACTCATAGTGAAAATAAACGGATCACTCACGTCTTAAAACGACGTTTGGCAGCCGCCGTGACGTGTGACTCCTAGAAGAAGGGCTACGGATTAGCCCGAAGCATGTCGAGTTAAACTCGTTTGAAGACGTGAGTGATCCGCTTATTTTCACTATAATCACACTGTTTTATACAAGTTCCAATCATTGCTTTGCAAAAGACAATGTTAACATCAGTAATTAAATGCTATAGAGTATAGTTTATTAATTATCGTGGACAATTTAACAACGCTGTCGGATCGTGCCTCGGAGTCGAATGAGGAAGTTTCACTAATTAAACCTGTTAATGGTGCTCCTCCGATGTTGAAACCGCAATAATATTACGTTGTATTCTACATTATAAAACTCAGCACTGTCGGTTTCCATGAAAGCCACATGAACATGTCAGGCATCGATCACAAAGTAAGGCGAATAGAATGGGGTATGTAGATATTATCATAATACCGAAGTACGAAAGACCAAATGTATTATTTCGAATGGGTCAAATACCGAAAGGTTTTTTTCTGAAACCGTAATTTTTTTTAAGATTGTTACAAACCGAATGGGTTCTATGCGATGCCGTTTTAATAAATTCTGCGAAGTTTAAGGTTTCAAAATAAGAAATTATCGATATTAAAACCCACACTATAATACTAACTTTCGATATAGAGAAACCTGCCCTAAGTAATCTGTCGGAGGTGTGAAAGCTGCCAAGCATTTAAGCTTGCTTTCACAGTTAGATCTTAATTGATTCAAGTATCTCGATGTTGCCTCCTTTGAGACGCGACGTGTAACTTCATAACCGGGAATCCTCTAATGATTATCATATGGAGGATGTCCCAGAACTCAAATATGAAAATTAATTAATTTTGGGCGAAATGCCAAATTAAAACAGTTCTAAAAAATAAAACAAAAATGTCACACAGTTAAGCGATAATATTTTTTTTATTGTGTGAGGGAGGAAAACGAGCAAGCGCGTCATCTGATGGAAAATGATCACCACCGCCTATAAATATCAACAACTCAAAAAATCTGTTGCTAGCCTTTAAAGTAAGTATAAACCCTTTTCTTGAAAGCCCCGATGTCATAGTTGTCTGGAAACACAGCTGTCGGAAGCTGGTTCCACAGTTTCACCGTACGTGGCAGGAAGTGTCGAAGAAAACGTACTACAGTGGCAGACTGCCATTCATTGAGATGGTGACGATGGCACTTAGAATTTAGACGGGAAGTGCGACGGTGGAATTTTGAAGCAGGCAGCAAATTAAACAATTCTTCAGAGCACTCGCCGTGCTAGATCCTATAGAACACACAAAGAGAACCTACATCCCTTCGCATGGACAAGGAATCCAAACGATCGGAAATCAATGACTGATCATTGACAAGTCGAGCTGCTCTGCGTTGAATGCGGTCAAATGGAAGGAGAAAGTATTGGGGTGCCCCTGCCCAGAGATGAGAACAGTAGTAGTTCCAATATTATAATAGTATTTTTTTCAAAAATGTCTAATACTAAGATCGGCACTTTGCTGATTTGGGAGTATTTTTAACCCCCGACACAAAAAGAGGGGTGTTGTGTCTGTCTGTCTGTCTGTGGCATCATAGCTCTTAAGCGGGTGAACCGATTTGGATGCGGTTTTTTTTAATAGAAAGCCGGTTTCTTGGCGATGGTTCTTAGATATGTTTCATCAAAATCGGTTCAGCTGTTCCAAAGTTATCAGCTCTTTTGTTAGCTACGGAAGGGATCTTAGACGTATAATGGGCATTGACTTAATGTTCAAACATACGAGTGACATATGAAATTGCGTTAGGGGGTTTTTAAAATTTTTAATTTATAGTTTTATGTGATATGCTATTTTTTTTTATTTTTAATTCTTGTCTTATTTTTGAAATGGTTTTCTTCACGAATAAATGTTTACTTTCTTTCTTTACTAATTAAAAAGTGACGTGAATGTGACTCTATCATCGCTTAACAAAGTGACATGGATTTTTCTCTTATTTTTCCAGAACTGGTATAACTTAACGTTTCGCCTGGTACCAGTTATTGTTGACTTTTGGGACACCCTGTGTAATAGCTTAGCTTATTCGTAATAGAAACCTAATAATAACAAGTCCAAACAAAGCTTCAGTACCAAAACATAGTACAATTATAGGTATACTAGCTGTTGCCTGCGACTCCGTCCGCGAAGAATAGAGGTATAATAAAAAAGTAATTAAAAAAACTAAAAACCCGTCTGCGGTGTAAATAAAATAATAAATAAAAAAAAATAAAAAAACCCGCCTGCAGAAATACTGAAAGGTGGAAACAAGATAAAATGTTCAATAACAAAACACGTCGATGGCAGTCTTTCAAAATTTAATGCAACGATAAATTGCAGTCGGAGGCATGGGATTCAGTGGCTGCATGGGATTTAATGTCCGACTGCATTTTATCGTTGCATTAAATTTTGAAAGACTGCCATCGACGTGTTTTAAATTCGTTTTATTGTTATTGAACATTTTATCTTGTTTCCACCTTTCAGTATTTCTGCAGGCGGGTTTTTGATTTTTTTATTTATTATTTTATTTACACCGCAGACGGGTTTTTTGTTTTTTTAATTACTTTTTTATTTCTTGCTTTTTAGTGTAACCTCCTGAGACCCAGACAAATTATTGAGTATTTGAATTAGGAATCCGTTGCTATTTAGTTAAAGTTCAAAACCAATTTTGAAATATGTAGGTACCTACTTAATTTTCCACATGGGCTTCATAGAGAAGATTATTACTCAAAGATATCTTAATAAGTAGGTACGTCGTCGTTTTAATACATTCATTGCCAATTTACCATTCCAAATTTAATTTAAACACATGACTTCTATATATTTTTGTAATCTATTTTAAAATCCCTTTGTTTTGATACCCTACTCGATAGGTTTGAATAAAAAAAATTTTTTGGAGACTCACTATTTGGCGCCAAAAATCCACCATTTTGATGTTTCAAGAATTTCATGTATCCAGTGTTACTCGCGTTATCAAGACAAATCCAATGACGTATCATTTATCAAAATCGGTTCAACCGTTGTGTAGTTACGAGAGGACATAGGAATGGACATACATACATACATACATACATACATACATACAGGTCAAACACATAACCCTTCCTTCTTCGCAGTCGGGTGACATACATACATACATACATACGGGTCAAACACATAACCCTTCCTTCTTCGCAGTCGGGTAAAAATAGCCTACGATCTATTCTCACACCTACCGAATATAGAGAAACAGGTTTTATGAAAATCGGTCAAGCCGTTTCGGTGGAGTTCGATAACAAACACCGTAGCACGAGATTTTTATTATATCAGATTTTGCAAAATTTTCTAACTTATTGGAAATCGGTTAGTAATCGGTTGACAGGTCGTTTCAAATAAACTTTCACAGGGTTAATCTGCGTCGCGCTTTTGTTGTGACAGAATTAAAAACCGGCCAAGAGCGTGTCAGACACGCACAAGGTAGGGTTCCGTAGCCATTACAAAAAAATCAAGTAATAATTTTCTAAGGATTTCGTATGTGTACGGAATCATTCAAGTTTAGGTATGTTTTATACCTTAGGCTACTATTTACTCTTAAACTACAAATAATTTCCAAGCAATCTTAGACGCTATAATTTTCCTAGTAAATTTGATATATTTACTACCATTCTGAATTTTTTCAAATGTTTCCACCGAACAGTTTAGATTTTAGAGGGGGGGGACGCTCGATTTTAATGAAAATTTTCACTTTAAAGTTGAATATTTCGCAAACAGATCACTGAATAGAAAAATCATGTTAGCAACCCCGCAATGGTTTTAAAATACCTATCAAACGATACCCCACACTATAGGATTAGACGAGAAAAAAAATCACCCCCTTTTACGTCTATGGGAGGTACCCTAAAAAAATTTTTTTTTTATTTTTAATTTTACCACTTTGTTGGCGTGACTGATATGTATATTCATGCGAAATTACAGCTTTCTAGTACTAACGATCTCTGAGCTTAGCCGCGGACAGACAGACAGACGGACAGACATGGCGCAACTATAAGGGTTCCTAGTTGACTACGGAACCCTAAAAAAGTAAAACCACACACACTGTGTTGGGCAAAAACACAAGGTTCTTTTTTGATCGAAAGGTGAACTTTCACATCCGGTTATAAAGCCGCATCCTGTGTTATGGAATAAACGTGCAAAAACATCTGCAACAGGTTCTTGCAAGTCGCGAAGGCCACGCTTTACGCGCAAAAGCGCTTTGCGCGCTATTGATTGATTGAACGCGTATAAGAAATGGTTGATTAGATCAATTTGCAAGAATCGTTATTTCCTAGTAGCAAAATTTCCATTCGCATTTTTTTCCCAAAAGCTTTTTAGGGTTCCGTAGTCAACTAGGAACCCTTATAGTTTCGCCATGTCTGTCCGTTTGTCTGTCTGTCTGTCTGTCTGTCCACGGCTAAGCTCAGAGATCGTTAGTACTAGAAAGCTGTAATTTTGCATGAATATAAATATCAGTCACGCCAACAAAGTGGTAAAATAAAAAATAAAAAAATAATTTTTTTTAGGGTACCTCCCATAGACGTAAAGGGGGGTGATTTTTTTTTTCTCGACTAATCCTATAGTGTGGGGTATCGTTTGATAGGTCTTTTAAAACCATTGCGGGGTTGCTAACATGATTTTTCTATTCAGTGATCTGTTTGCGTAATATTCAACTTTAAAGTGAAAATTTTCATTAAAATCGAGCGTCCCCCCCTCTAAAATCTAAACTGTTAGGTGGAAAAATTTGAAAAAATTCAGAATGGTAGTAAATATATCAAATTTACTAGGAAAATTATAGCGGCTAAGATTGCTTGGAAATTATTTGTAGTTTAAGAGTAAATAGTAGCCTTAGGTATAAAACATACCTAAACTTGGATGATTCCGTACACATACGAAATCCTTAGAATAATATTACTTGATTTTTTTGTAATGGCTACGGAACCTTACCTTGTGCGTGTCCGACACGCTCTTGGCCGGTTTTTTCCTTTAAGCTTTTTTAGGGTTCCGTACCCAAAGGAACGGAACCCATTACTAAGACTCCGCTGTCTGTGTGCACGGTCGGCCAAGAAAGTGATCTAACAACAGTTTTGACAAAAGTTTCTGTGAGATCTAAATATCGCTAAGGTTGCCTTTTCTAACTGAGTGAAGTCTTTGGTCACTGTCATAATATTATTGCAAGGGAAAATCGACCTCCTTGTATCATGACGTGCAAATGAACTTCAACCGTATGGTGGTAGGACATATTTTTGGCCGATGGTACACTACGCCTGTCTGTACAGTCGAGGAAACTGAATTGAACGTACCAGGGTGAAACCTTTTTGTTCCAAATGACATGTTGACATTCTCTACATCTGCCAAAGTAATCATCGAGAAATTGATTGTGAAGAGGTTCCACCCTACGCAATACGCGATTCAGTTTCCTCGACTGAGACCAAGAAATTTCAATGTCAGTTGTGTGGCTTACAACATCAAAGACTATTTTCACTTACAAGTCAATATGACGATCAGCCTTATTGTTTTTATTTTGATGTAGGAGCTGCCACAAAAAATGGTAAAGCACTTACTTGGTCGAGTGCACGTCCGTTAGTCACAAGAGCACATCTCTTGAACCGTAATAGCTAGACACATAAAATGTCCACCGATTGTGTATTATCGTGGCCGCTGTATCAACAAATACTATAAATTAAATAAAGTTAAATATTGATATACAAACGCCTCGCACTCATATAAGGCCGACTACCGGAGCCTGGCTGACTACTGGGCATTTAACTCTACACCGTGAAATTTTAGTGGTTGTTTTCCCGAAACGAGGTGATTTAGTTTCGATTGTATAATCGATTTAAAATTACTATTTTGACTAGAGTCAAAAATCCAATTGTGAAAAACGAAAGTCGAAAATAACCGCAAACCAATAGTAACGCTTCGTTGGTACAAGTAGCGTACGATCGTACGATAGGTTAGGTACCAACGAAGCGTTACTATTGGTTTGCGGTCATTTTCGACTTTCGTTTTTCACAATTGGATTTTTGACTCTAGTCAAAATAGTAATTATAAATCGATTGTACAATCGATACTAAATCACCTCGTTTCGGGAAAACAACCACTAAAATTTCACGGTGTATATTTGGTACGATTTTGAACTCTGTTACTTCATGATTGAACAGTTCTTTAGGACCCTTTAGTTGCAGTAGTTCGGTTGATTTGTCCGGGGCCGAACTGCTGCAACACTTTTAGTCTCAGATTATGACGTCAAACCGAACTACTGATAATTGAAACGACTCAAAAACGCAGGGTTATGATTATAACTAAATACACAATCCATGAAAAATAAGAGCTAGTTAATTTTATTTGTAATGTTGCTATTTAATTTCCTTGCAATCGAAGTGAAAAGAATAATGTAAAACTCTAGCATTAAACCCATTTTCCCCTCGACGTAGCTATTTGAACGTCTCGGGTAAAATGGTACGTTTTATGTTTTTGTTGTACAATCTAATATTTACTGAAGCTATATTATCCTTAAACGTACTTTTGAGTCGTTTCAATTCTCAGTAGTTCGATTTGACGTCATAACCGAACTAATGAATAAGGTAAAAGTGTGGCAGTAGCTCGTTCCCGGACAATCAACCGAACTAACTGCAACTAAAGGTTTAGGACAAATGGGACACCCCTCCGAACCCAAGATTTCAACATGCTAACATATCGCTGTTTGCTTCTGTTCTGGTTGGCGCGGCGCGTGCGGCGGCGGACACTAGAAATACAGGAAACTCAGGAGGCGGCAGGTAACTACCGACTCTGACGAACCACGTTACGAGGTGCCCCAATGGTTGACACTTTTAGACCTAATAGAATCATTTCTAAACTCGTAGTGATCTAGTGATTTGACCTATGACCTCTCAAGCGTGGCGTGGATTCGCACCTCTGAATTTTTCGGAATTTCTGTTCAAATTTATATTCTAATTCTAATTCTGCGTGGAAACTACGGCCCAAGCCCTTATGAGAGGAGGGAAGCCTGTGTCCTGCAGTTGGATGTCTGGAATTGATAGTAAAATCTCAATTAACAGATGGCTCCAACATGAAGTTGATGTCCTCTTCTTTCAAAAAGCAGCAGAAATGTCAACCGTTGGGTTGGTGTGTTGGGACATTTACCTTGTATATATGTTTAGTTGACCCGCGAACTGTTAATCTTATAGCCATTGTTGAACTTGCAGGGAGACGGCACTGGCTACGAACTGTACGGGCATGAAATTGTAAGTATATTCATATCCATTTATATCATATCAAATTACGAGCATGTATGGAGAATTGGCGGGCAGGGTCACACAGACACATTTGTATCTCTCCTATGGGCATTATAAAAGTTAAGGGTCTATAGCCATTATTTTTTAGTCAAATCTACATCGGCGTGTGACGCCTGGCCAACTTTCGTCCCATTCAATGAATAAATCTTAAGGTTGCTGATTCGGAGTCGCTAGCTTTTATGTCCACAGGAGAAGCAACTTTCATTTCTTACGCTGTGGCCCTTATGCCTTAAGATTGTTATTCACACAACGCGCTTTGTTTCATCTTTGCGGACTGCTTAGACTTAGCCTTTGTGTAATAGCGGAATGAAAGATTCGTCACTTTTCGACCTTAACTCATTGACATAGAGTCGAAAAGTGACGAACGTTTTCATTCCACGACGGTATGTAATAATTATATCTCAACGGTCGTCAATAGCGTTTGTTTTTGAAGTGAAACTTCTAATGCGACTTCCAACAAGCGTTGCGTTAAATGCGTTGCGTTAAATACTTAATAATAATTGGGGGCGGGTTGGGGGCGGGTTAGGAGCGGGTTGGGGGCGGATTGGGAGCGGGTTGGTTTATTATGAAGTTTCACTTCTTCCGCGCGGAGGGACTCCACGCACTGTTTTATTTCTTGTATTTCTGCATAATAAAGAGTTTACATAATACATATGTACATACTTAGGGCTACTAGGACTATTCAAGGCCAGAGTGAATAGGCTGTTGCTGAAACCAGTGAGCTACATCTTCAGCTTCACATACACTTACGGCCTGGCCACGACTTCGCGCGACCACTGGCGCGGCTAGCCTGTTTTCTGTTCATTGCGCGGCCGAGATGCTCGCCGCTCAGTGGTTACCTGGCGGCACACGCAATGAAGAGAGCATACCCTAGCCGCGCCACCGGCCGCACCAAGTCGTGGCCGAACCGTTACTATCGGACCCTATTTCACTAGTCTGACAGGTGCGACAATTACTTTCACAAAGAGCAATTTGAACATATGCGTAGGTATGTTAACCTCTAGTAGAATTTATTACTATTACTCAACATTTACATATTTATGACCAGTTCTAACTTAACCATTGTATGATTCATTTTAGACGACCAGATGGCCTAGTGGTTAGAGAACCTGACTATGAAGCTTGAGGTCCCGGGTTCGATTCCCGTGTCGGGGCAGATGTTTGTATGAAAAAAATACGAATGTTTGTTCTCGGGTCTTGGGTGTTTAATATGTATTTAAGTGTGTATCTATCTATATAAGTATGTTTATCCGTTGCCTAGTACCCATAACACAAGCTTTGCTTAGCTTACTTTGGGACTGGGTCAATTGGTGTGAATTGTCCCGTGATATTTTTTTATTTTTTTTAAACGGTTGTACGTTATTGGTAGGTATATGTTGTTTGGCACTTTCTTTTCTGTTTCTCAAGGAGAACGCATATTTAAAGAACATGATAGGCAGGTCGTTGCCCCTCGGCTACCCCGTTCATCAACTCTGTACCTGTTTGTCTATTTCCCAGCTACCGTTACAAAATTTTATGCATATCTGAAAGCAACGCCTGCTGTACACAATGACGCATTTGTTATAAAATTTGCCTTAATATCTGAAAAGTAGTATCAGTCCGCTGATGTCACATCTCTGTTATTACAAATACTGCTAATCCATCTCTCTTACAGCGCATCCGCACTTCTAAGAAGCTGCCAAACCTATACATTTCACATGACTCATTACATTACCATTTTTAGGGTTCCGTAGTCAACTAGGAACCCTTACAGTTTCGCCATGTCTGTCCGTCTGTCTGTCTGTTCGCGGCTAAGCTCAGAGACTCTTAGTACTAGAAAGCTGTAATTTGGCATGAATATATATATCAGTCACGCCGACAAAGTGGAAAAATAAAAAATAAAAAATAATTTTTTTTTAGTGTCCCTCCCTCCTTCAAAGGGGGGTGATTTTTTTTTTCTCGACGAACCCTATAGTGTGGGGTATTGTTGGATAGGTCTTTTAAAACCATTGCGGGGTTGCTAACATGATTTTTCTATTCAGTGATCTGTTTGCGAAATATTCAACTTTAATGTGACAATTTTCATTAAAATGAACCGTCCCCCCCCTCTAAAATCTAAACTGTTGGGTGGAAAAATGAAAAAAAAATCAGAATAGTAGTAAATATATCAAATTTACTAGGAAAATTATAGCGGCTAAGATTGCTTGCAAATTATTTGTAGTGTAAGAATAAATAGTAGCCTAAGGTATAAAAGAGAGAGAGAGAGAGAGAGAGAGAAAACATACCTAAACTTGGATGATTCCGTACACATACGAAATCCTTAGAAAAATATTACTTGATTTTTTCGTAATAGCTACGGAACCCTACCTTGGGCGTGTCCGACACGCTCTTGGCCGGTTTTTATACATATAACTACGTTTAAATAAAAGTATCTTGACTGAAAATGAACTGCAACCTTTTACCTTGTTCCTCCGCTGCAACACATGTAAGAAGGCCTCTAACAATATAAAGTGGCGACCTGGTTAAGGATGCGAGAACGCGCTGCATGCCGATGGTGCAGGACAGGTTTGTTTAGCTAACCTTGAGGCCTGAGGGAGACCTATGAATGTAGACGTCTTTCGTCTATTGATGATGATGTGCCAGACAGACGACGCTGTCTTACACGTGTGGCATCGGAACAACAAGGTTAATATGCTCCTCTGCAAAGTTACGCCTGAATTAATCAATCATCCCTGTGGCTTAACTTTGCAACAAGTTACTGGATAGTGGAAAGTATCGTTTCCACCGATATCACCTGTCGCATAATAATGAAGAAATGAGTCACATGGAGTTTATCAATCTATCTACAGCCATTGGCCGTCCACTGCTGGACGTAGGCCCCAACACTGGGCTGGGCTTCCCTTATCCAGCCGCTACCAGCAGTCCTCCTAAAGTCATCAGTCCAACGTGTCGCAGGGCGTCCTACACTACGCTTTCCCAGACGTGGTCTCCACTAGTTCAACGATTGGTTCTGCTCCAACGATTGTCAGTTCTACGGCCAACGTGACCAGTCCATTGCCACTTTCGCGTCCTAATCCTTCGGGCAATGTCAACGACTTTCGTCTTTTGCCTGATAATGCTCGTTGCGGTCCCTATCTCTAAACGAGATACCGAGCATAGCCCTCTCCATAGCACGCTGAGCGACTCTAAGCTTATGGACTAGTCCTCCTGTGAGTGTCCACGTCTCTGCAGCGTAAGTCATAACTGGTAGGACGCATTGCTCAGTTAGTTTTCAGGCATTGTGGCAGGGATGACGTCATGATATATAACGAAGAGTAGAAGGTTTTAAAAAAAGGATACAGTGTACTTACAGTACAATTTGAATTTATTAACATCACATGCTAACTGTAGCTTATTTCTTCACAATACGCGACAGGGAAGTGATAGCAGTTGAAACGCTAGTAGAACTATCATATCGTCTAATAATAGTCCAATATCTTGTCAGCATCGAGTGGTTGTAGTGACGGTGGCGTGTGTTGCAGATGATGGGCCCACCGGGGGCGCCGGGGCCGGCGGGCGCGCCCGGTGTGGCCGGCCCGCCCGGCATCAAGGGCGACAAGGGAGAGCCCGGCACCCGCGGCAAGACCGTACGTATCCTGCTAGGCCTCTATTACCATTGAACCTCCATTTCAGACTAGCATTTTAAAGCCCAAAACAAACCGGGAGCGCGGGGCGCCGACGGAGCGTGCCCAGCGCGCTCTTTAACACTGAATCAAATATACAGTGACACACTCCGGCAGCGCGGCACACCGTATTTGATTCAGTGTTATTGACCACGCTAGGCACGCTCCGTCGGCACCCCGCGCTTCGGATTTGTTGTGGTCTTTATTATTCGCGTATAATACTCGCAAGCTCGTTTTTGGAAGCGCATTTGCATGTGCGCGCTCTAACGTGCATATAAGCACGCCTTCTGCCAGTCGCACAACTGGTACAAGCGGTGAGCAGTTTATGAGCACGTAATCACAGAATAAGTAATAGTACTAACGTACAGAAGGATCACTCTCGAACAAAAGTCAACTTTAGGTATAAAAACTTGTCTATTCTTACTGCTTGCATGCGAAATTGAAACTTATCGTGTGATCCGAGCGTTCATATTCCGTTGGGCACCGCTGATCCGAAACCAAGGGCACAGGGTTCCGACTCGCCGATGTTTGGTAGGTATAAAGATCAAGAAAGATAACAGTGTGTATTAATTCAGTAAACCACCTTTAGTAAGTAAGTAAGTTATTTATAAGATCGTTTAGAAGTCATTGTTTGTTGCAAAAATCACAAAAAAAAAGATTCTTAATTACGCACGACGCGGCTAGCGTGCGAACTGAAGGCCAATTGACAACCTACTGCCATACTCCGCCCGGGCGGAGCGCCGGCCGAACATACCTAAACTGCGGAGTGAACCCCCCCTGACGTAATTATGATTCGAGTGATAACGCTGGTGCCCGTATACGCGAGTTTTTCGAAGCGCGAAATGTACCTAGCAAACGACAGTATACGCACAGAAAAGAACGCTAATCTGAAACTGCCGTTGTCATTTTAATCTCAAGAAAGGTGGTACCTTCTGTAACTTGTTACTCTGTAAGACCACGGCAGAGACTTCCTCAATTCAAGATCAAAATACTTAGGAAACTAACTAGTCACTTGACTGCGCAAAACCAAGTAACATTACCCTTACAACCGTCTTCACCGTTGGCCATCGTCAGCCCAACAACTTTGTTCACAACAAACTAGTTCTCATAAGTACCGGGTGCTTCATAAGCTTTGGAGCTTCACTGTTTTTCAAAGATACTTTATAATGTGTTCGATATTTGTTGCAGGGGGACCGAGGCGAGAAAGGCGACGCGGGACCAATGGGACTGCCGGTAGGTCTCTTGCTTACTACCATCACTGTTGCTTCTCAGCGTTTCTGACGATGGCTTTGATATGCAGTGGTTTAATCTGTAGATCAAAGCCACGGCCTAATAAAGCTGATGACATGGTCTACAGACCGCACTAAAGGCTCTTCCACAGTCAGCAATGTTGACTTATACCAGCGTCCATAACTTTAGAAATAAACCAAGTCGCATTGGTGCCTTCAGTCTGTCTAAGGTTCCGAAGCCATGATTATTATATTATATGTATTTACATATATTAAAAAATAATAATGAAAATTAAGCGCACAAAAGGTGACAATTCTAGGATCCAACCTCACGTGGCATCGAAGAAAAACACTATCGTAAGCCGTTCATAACGCCAGCGAAAAACATTAATGTATATGTGTGAGCTGCGCTACGTTAAGGGGGTATGTATTACAATACCGAAGTACGAAAGACCGAATGTATTAAAACATCGAATGGGTCAAAAGACCGACACGATTTTTTTCTGAAACTGTTAACTTTTTAAGATTGTTATAAAACAAACCTAACCTAACCTAATGGATTCTGTATGATGCCGTTTTAATAAATTCTGAAAAGTTTACGGTTTCAAAAAAAAATCGTGTCGGTCTTTTGACCTATTCGATGTTTTAATACATTCGGTCTTTTGTACTTCGATATTGTAATACATACCCGTTAAGAGCATGTTTTTTCGTTGTTTTGTAAACCAACGTATCTTTACTTATTTAAAAACAATAGCTAATTTAAGAACAATATAGCCTTTTATTGAGGCATGCAAATAACTGAAAATTGTTTTCCAGGGTCCGGTGGGACTGCCGGGCGAGACGGGTGAGCCAGGGCGGCCTGGTGACCTCGGCACCAGGGTGAGTAAACGTGAACCCTATCTAAAGCAACCTTCTAACTCAATGAAATACTAACACAACTCACCTGAATTGATTTGGTAGTTGGATTACAAATTTGCATGAGATTCCGTCGCTGAGAATCAAAAAGTTTTGAATCTTTGATGTAATGTTTAACTTTTGGTTCTCGGCGATGGTTGTTTGAATGAACGGTAACGCACTCCCAACGCTGGGCCTCGTGGTGTCTCGAGGCCGGTGGCGGGAGGCGCGCCGGAGTGGTACTAACCCGGGTGGTGTGGCGCAGGCGCAGGACAACCGCTGGCCGCCGGACTTCGCTTTCACGTAGTGACGCCGCGCGCCGCGCCCGCCCCGACCCGCGCTGTAAATTGTAATATTTGTACGTACGTTGTATGTAGTGGTAAGCTAGACGTAAGCGACGTTACCAAGCCTAGCGTAAGTGTTACAGACCTGTGTAAAAGATAATATTTTCATTACGTGCCGCGGTTGCTGAGCGCTACACATCGAGCTAGGGTTAAGTTGCGCGGCGGTCCGACTCGCGGGACATCTGCCCCCTGTACCATAAAAATTACAAGTGTTAAAAATCAACACGACAATTTTGTAGAATTTTAACACTTGTAACGTCTACGGTATAGGAGCTTGGCGGCTACAGGTTAGTCACGTTGAACGCGCGAGGAACGATCAAAGCGATGCCATCCGGCGTCATAATGTAAATATCCTTTCACTATGAATACTTAATATGATGAATCGCGAATATTTCCTCCAGTGATTAAGCAAGTCGTTGTCAAAATATTTGTATTAAATTTAGGCTATAAGAAGCACAAATGTCCAAGAATCTACCACCGATTAGGAAAAACCCTGTTGAGAAGAATCCGGCAAGAAACTAAACAAGGTTTTTTTTTCAAATAGATTTGTAATATTATTTAAATATTAGTATTTAACACAAGGTTTGTTTTAACTTCGGAATTATTTCCAAACATTCCTATCTGTGATAATAAACATTAATTTTATAGTCCGCCTCACATATTAGTGACGATGGATTTGAATTTTGCATCTGTTTATACGGTTATAGTTTTTGGAATTTTATTACAAAAATTTATGCAATTCCCAGAAATTCCAATGAAGATATCTACAGGGACTTTTGATTGGGTATTTTCATTGAAGATGATGTCACGTCTTTGACTCGTTGAACTTTGAACACTGGCTTATTGAAACATTATGTTAAGCAGAATCAAAATTTCTTGAAAAAATTACACGGACCTTTTTAATTGAACTTACTCAATCACAGGGCGAAATATTTTGTGTATCAGCCTGTCTACGAGGGCGTTCAGCGTGCTTAGCAGACCTACTATAGTATAAATCTTCCCAGGTGAATTTTTCGCTTCGAGCCCTTATCTTTCAAAACAAACGGTATCGGCATAGAATTAAGGTTCAAATTTAATGTAATGGCTCGAAGCGAAAAATTCACCTGGGAAGATTTATACTATACGAAGTTCAGAATTTGAACTTCGTATCGTGCTATCTCTCACGCTCATAGTATTTAAAACAAGAGTGAGCAAGCCGGTACGATACGAACTTCGATTTTCTGAGTCACTCCCCTGTAGAGTCAGGCCGCACGCGCTCTCAATTTCCTTAGTGTACGTTGTTGAATGTCTAAAGTAATACTTTCTACTTACGACATGATTGTAATTATTTTTGAAATGCTACGTTTGGTAGGCTGAGCCAAAATGTATTGAAAGTAGCGCGGCGGCGCGCCCGCCGTGCGCCCGCGCCACGATCTTAACACCAAGGTATTTATACATCTAGTATATTGCAAAGCCAATTGTATTTATTCTACTCTTAATCTATTCATAATCATATCGCATAAACATGTACTTGAATTCGACCAGCAAGGACTTGCATTAACGTTTATTTATAGCAAAGTTTGGTTAAGTTACATTTTTATTTTTACATGTTTGATATTTTCTAAGTATTGTATTATTCGTAGTAGGTGCATAAGTATACTTGTCAGAGACGTTAGTGCAAGTTGACTTTCTCATTGATCAAGTTTAATCTGTTTCTCTTATTGACTCATCATAGTTATAATACGAGTACCTAATCTTAATACCTAGAACCAAACAATGAATGTAAATAAATAGTCAGACAGAGCGACTATTTTTAAAAGTGTTTACTTAATGATTTTTGTATATAATGGAACGATGCGGATCCGTGCTACCTCACTAGCGCCGAGACCGAGGCTGCCGCATGCCGCACGCCGCATGCCGCATGCCACAAGCCGCATGCCCGCCGTCTTGTTATTGGCGAGCATGTTCACAGCGCATGTGCACGGTGCACTAAGCCGTATGTCGGTGCAACCTGTGCAGTGTGATGCGGACGCGACAGTGCAAAGCGCATGTTGCATCGTATGCAGCTGTGATTCTCAAAATGAACCTCGCCCGTAGACCACTGATCTCATGGTCTTCCAAGCGCAGCGATCTGCGCAGACGAGGTTGGTTTAGGGCCGATACAGACGGACTGCAATCCAGCTGCAACGGAACTGCAACTGTCGACTGCTCACACATTTCAGTCGCAGCTAGCAAATGCAATGGAAAATGTATGGACAGTCGGCAGTTACCTTGCAGGCCTGCAGCGTCTGCACCGGCCTTCAGAGAGCCCCCAGTCCGGCGTCGCGGCCTGCGCCGCCTCGGCCGACTGTAACTATCGATGTTTACATAATCGCTCATATCTTCTCAGTATCGTATGTACTGTACCTATCCTGTTTATATACTATTACTTATGTGCTTATTTAAACGGTTCGCCCGATATGTTAGTATAGCGGATCGTTCTGTGTGGTTGTAGAGTGCATATGTGAGGCGTCAGCCGATGTATGTAATACGTACTAAGTAAGCTGCGCCCGCGCCCCGCCCGCGACCGCCGCCCGACGGCTCCATACGAAAAACATAATTTACATTAACTACTTAATGACATCATTACGGTAAAATAATTCATTCATGACCAAGCAATGATTGCTAATGAATTTTCAACAATTGCTGTCTGATCACATTTCGAGAGCTGGTATTTGATGCAGCGTAAAACTTGTACAATGTTTCCGTTGTGTTAGATATCTATCTATCTATGTAAGTAATAGAAATATGCAAATCTTACACTCTAAGTCTAGTTCATCAAGCTGATACCCGAAATGGCTGGCATTTTTTAAATATCTCGTTGCAGTTACCAAAATTTTTCTGTTCAATTCTCAACAAGTATCAACTACCTACTTTTATATCGAATAAAACCCGAATAAATTATCGGGAATTATTCTTTCCCTCTTCAGACATTAAATTTAAACATGCTCAAAATTAAATTTGCCTCGTGTACATGTTTAGCGCATTTTTTTGTATAAGTATCCCACTACCCTTCAGTCATACCACTTTTGTGTTTAGATATCAGGATATCAGGATGTTGTAAGTAGTTACGAGTTTTTACGCTGCCTCAAATGCTTACTCCAAAGTGTCCAGCAGCTCCCGGACCCCGGAGAGGCACTAGCCAGCAGCCCAGCGGGCGGCGGCGGCGGCGGCGCGCGCGCACCCCGGGTGTTACCGTCCCGAGGGGCGCCGCCCGCGCCCCTCACCCCTCCTAATGTTATCTACTTTAATGTTGACTCGTGCGTATTCATCTTTATCATTATGTATTATTCGAACATTCTCCTATTGTATCCCATTGCCATTTCTATGTAAATTTAATTGTAAGAATGAATAATTATATCTAACGAGGAATGTACAAAATCATATCTACTAGTCGTAAGCCGCCTCCGCTCTGAGTGTATACCTTCTATCGTTCTTCATATAAATATTCCTGTCTCTCTCTGTATTCTACCCCGCTCTATTCTATAAGCTTACCGTTAAGGATTTAGTTTTTTTATGAGAATCGAAAGTTGTCATTTGTACCATACGTCATGAGAGCATAAGAATATTGTTGTTTACAAATTATTTTGAGGAAAATAAATATTTGCATGCCGTGCACGTGGTCTTTCTCTTCGCCTTCCGCCCTGCGCGTGCGGCGGCGCGGCGGCGCGGCGCGCGCGCTGCGGCCGATGACCTGACCCGTGCCTTGTTGCAGGGCCCGCCGGGACTCGACGGCATGAAGGTGAGTGCGCCAGCCCCATCATCCCGCTCATTTGTGAATAACACTCTCCGTTAAGCTTTACTCGTGTCGCTGAGTCGTTCCTAGCACACTCCGCGGGGCGCGGGGCGCGGGGCGCGGGGCGCGGGGCGCGGAGTGTGCGGCGCGGGCGCTGTGTTGACGCGTGCTTGTCCTGTGCAGGGCGCGCAGGGCGAGCCGGGCAGCAAGGGCGAGCGCGGGGACCCCGGCCTGCCGGTACGTCGCCGCCACCGCTGACGCTAACACCTGCCACTGACCGACTAATCACTAATCCGCATTAACGCTTTTCAGGGCACGGACGGCATCCCGGGACAAGAGGTTAGTTGAGGGGTTTGTAGTGGCGTGTGTGCGTGTGGGCGTAGCGCTAATGTGTTGTTTCCATCGCAGGGCCCGAAGGGCGACAAGGGCTATAAGGGAGAACCCGTAAGTGATGGAACGAATCTCGGCCTTCCCTCAATTTTCTGTTTCCTGCATCCGACCGTTTCGATTTTTCGACGGAACGTCTCTAATTTTCCGAGTTGATCTCATTTGCACGGCTTCACTAACACAATGTGCATCCATTTGTCGAAAATACTTGTTTGTCGAGAGGACGCCGCCGCGGGCTCCGATTCTGCTGAGCCGTCGGGCTCGCCCGCTCGCGAGCAGGACCGGAGAACGCGCTGGAGCTGCGGTGGCGGTCACTGCAAAGTGTGCTGTTTGCAGGGGCCAGCCGGCAAGCGCGGAAGAAAGGGTGACAAGGGCGACAAGGGCGAGCAGGGCGTGCCCGGCCTGGACGCGCCGTGCCCGCTCGGGCCCGATGGCCTGCCGCTGCCCGGCTGCGGTTGGAGACCCACCAAGGTGCGTCCCACACCCCTATCCGTCGCCGCCCACTTGTACCCAGCGTAGCTAACTTGCACGGAAGTAGTCGACTGATCCAAACTATTGTACTTAGGAGTTATGTAGGACTAGTTCCAAGGGTTAAGAACCTCGATTAATGGGTATAGCTTCACGGTGAAATGTAGACATTTTCGAACGTTGAGTCATGTTATTATATTTTGAACAGCTAGCCGACTAAAATAAACTCTGAATTTTCCTACCACCGCTGTGCCTACATCACTTCTACGAAAAATGTGAGTGCTTTTGTCAGTTTTGTAGAGGAAAATCAATTGACACATCTAGAAAAGAAGCAGTTCTTTGTAAAATAAAGTCATTGAGCTCCTAGAACGCGGGGGAACAATGAAGATATTGACAATAATATATGTTTACGTATTCGGTAGTGAAGAGATACTAATTAACTTTGTATTAGTAACGTGTAGTATTGACTAACCAGGGTGACGGTTACCTATTAATACAATACATACTCTGAAGTATGTTTTACCGAGTGAAATGGGTGAAGTTTTAAATTTTTGTTTGTTACCTACCTGAAAACTCCGTTATGTATGAATCTTTTCATTTGGTCCCATTATATTTAGAAAAAAAAACTCTATGAAACCCTTAGGAAATGAACCATTGCTATTTTCATTCTGGTTATTACACACAGGATTTCAACGCGACAATTTATTGCTACAATTACCTTGACGTTTCAGCCATATTGCAGCGACCGTGGTCTGGTCATGATTCATGAGTACAGAGGTGTACGCGTAGGGTGTCACGTTTGTTTAGCCACGTGAGCTATCGGAGCGGGTGCACTTGATCCTGATTTTATGTCAGCTCCCTTTCACACCATGCGCTCAACACGACAATTTAGTTGAAAATTTTAAGAAAATTACCTGTTGTGTGGTAGTAGTAAATATAACACATTGTCGTTCCAAATTCGAAAAATGACATAAGCTTCATATCAATTTTGTGCACTACTACAATACAACAGGTCATTTACTTCAGTTTTTTTCCTATAATACTCTAAAGTTCAGTCTATTCGTTACACGAACACTGCAATGTGGTTAGGACATCGAGGAGGTAGTTTTCGCATTTAAGTCTTGGGCGTAATAATAACTAGTTCATTGAAGTCGCTTTTTTGTTAAAATTAAAATAATTTTACATCCCGTAGAATCGTCCCAAACGTAAAAGTATGCAACACTTAACTATGCCCCTGATTAAGGATAACGGGATGCCATGATGATAATATATTATGTTGTACTTTAGTAACACTCGGTAAAGCAAAGTTCAGAATATCCCAAGCTCGACCCAAGCTCATCAGGTCTGCATGCGTAGTTAGAGAATAACAGTAGCGTGTAGTGACGTGGGTGCATGCGTGTGTGGGGCAGGAGTCAGCAGCGCTGCCGCGCGAGCCGGCGCCCGCGCCCGCGCCGCCCGACGACTCGGAGGAGGAGCCCGGCGAGGAGTACGACGCGCGCGAGGACGAGCTCGACGCGCCAAGGGAATATGACGACTACACTGACAACGCGCACCTCGCGCACAACCACGACTGACCCCACCCTCCGAGAGTCACCCGATCCCACCGACACTTTCATTACTTGTATCCCCCTCTCAGCAAAGAATGATCCCTCCAAAGTCTCTTGTTTTACTCGTGCGTCCCACCGATACTCTCACTACTCTCTCAGAATTATGCACCGCAATTGCTAACCTATCAAAATAATCCCACTGAGCTCTCTTGTCATCCGATCCCACCGATACTCTCACTACTCTCTCAGCAGCATGCACCGCAATTGCTCTCCTATGTCATAACATGATGTCTCTCTACTCTCGTCATCCGATCTCACCGACACATTCACTACTTATTGTATCACACGTATCATTAGGCACCGCAATCCTATTACTCAGCTATAACATAGTTATTCTTCCCTGGGCTCTCTTGAGTGGCATCCGATACACCAATATTGGCACTAGGTGCTCTTTATACCACTCTCTCACAAATAATGAATGACTACTTCGTACGGATCCTCTTATGTGTCATCCAATCACACCGAAACATTCACTTAGATCATCTTTCTATCATTCTCTCAACAATATGTGTACCGCAATGGAATTTCTCACCTGTATTACTGATCCCTCCTGGTCCGGGCTCTCTTGTCATCCTAAAACCAACACTTCTCGTCAAATCCCTCATTGCAATGTCACAGGTTAGTCCCAGAATTGTTAGATCTTCTTCTTATGTAAAGTGCTTCAGACACCACAATACTAGCCCATCTATGGCATAATACTACTTCTGCCGTCGGGTTCAAAACTCGTTAGTTGTAAACTTTCCTCGTGACTTTTTATCACCTCTAGCACCACATACTTAGTGTGGAGCAGCTTTCCGCAGCCAACTTGGCAGATCTTACCAACCTTTTGGGTTCTACTCACGCCTTCTTTATTTACATAAATAAAATCCTGTTTCACCACGCTTTGTTAAATCTCTATGTATCTATGATTATTATTATTATTATAAAACCAACGTCAACGTCAGTCAACAATTTATAAGTAGTCAAGAAAATTTCCTTGTGTAAATATTGATCGGTGTTGAATTACTATCATCTTCATTTACCAACGGATACCTAGGCAGGGGGAGCGTGTTCACCCTTTTGTTTCCACACCTTCGTTTTTCCTAATACTGCTAAGGAATGGAATCCGCTCGCATCATCTGTATTTCTAGATAGGTAATAGCTAGGTCTTCTAAAGGCTACAGTGAATAGTTAGTTACTGAATCAGTGTGACACGACACTTTTGGCCTCATCTGTACTTTTCATCAGGTGACATGGTCACGGGTCGGTTTTAATTTAAAAAAATCACGTTTTGCAAGTGTCGTGCACATGATAGGCTCGCAACGAACTGCGGCTATCTTGATAAATCACCTTACTTTTTACGTCATTTGTTCAATCGAGCTATGAATATTTGCGTTTTTATAACCATTTTAAATCTATCAAAGTAGCCCCAAAATTTTCTAATGTAACCCCAGTTTACCGGTAATTAAAATAATAAACAACAAGCGTATTCAAATGAAGACCCGATCGGCTGCTATTGTAGGTATTGAATTCAACTTTAGTCCTGTCGGTCACCTTCACCTGACTTGAAATGCGCGGTATTCCCCGCCACGTCACTCTCAGACGTTATTTCTGCTTAGCATCATTATTCTATCAGGATGTGCAGCAGTCGAGGCCAATTTTACTTTACAAATCTCATAATGACCCCCACTCTGTATTCTAGAAAAGAGCTCGGCCAAGTGCGAGTTTTTATCCAGCAAAGTATCTTTTGTGGAACACTGACTTTCAGGGTTCTTGCCAAATTTCTCAATTAGGTATGTGTGCTTGTGTACCTAATGCTTGAAAAATATTCTTACACCAACTTACTAAGGTCTTTTTGGTCATTTGACTAAACATGGCCAAATTCCTTCGAGCGATCGACGTTTCTAAAAATAATAATATCATAATATTATTATACCAAACAAATGCTGGGAATTCTGTAGGTACCTACTCGTAGAGTCGACTGTCGATATAAAATGTGCAAATGTGGATATTTTTTTTTGTAGACGGCAACTTCATGAAACTTATACATAATTGTATAATAAACCACGGAAAACTATTAATATCCCTAACTCATTCGCCATTCTGCAGCAAATACGTATCAAGTGCCTACAATTCGCAGAATCGAAACATAATTTTGATATGTTGGTGTCGGTGGCCTCACACAAAGTTATAAATACCTAAGTAACTCGCGAAGGTCACGCGCTCGAGTGAGATTACGTCGTGTTGGCGAATAACATGCACTGACTGTTTCATTAATATTGCAAAGCTATTTTGACATTAAGCAGTGGTAGCGTAGTGGTTCTACCTATGGTCTCTCAAGCAGAGGGTCGTGGGTTATCTACTAAATTTACCATGAGCTTTACGGTGAAGGAAAACATGAAAATTCAATGGAGTGTGTGAAGTGCCCACTTGGCAACTACGGCTCAAGCTCTCTCATTCTGAAGGGCCTGTGCTATATCGGCTGGGATGATGATGATGATTAAAATCCTACTAGTAAAAATGCAAAACTTTGTGCGTGTGAACATGTTGGCAGTCCTTCACGCTAAAACGGCTTAAACAATTGGATGAAGGTTGTTATGTAGATAAAACGTACGTCTTCTTTAACACATATGCTACTTTTTATCAAGAGTTTGCCCGGGATCGGTGTAAAATCACAAAATCTAAACCGCTAGGGCGTAATCTACAACAGAAGAGACGTGGGACGGGACGCGTCGC
The DNA here is from genome assembly GCA_947859365.1 of Archips crataeganus. Lineage (NCBI taxonomy): Eukaryota > Metazoa > Arthropoda > Insecta > Lepidoptera > Tortricidae > Archips > Archips crataeganus. Next base: position 22,546,245 of record OX402054.1, read on the forward strand.
AGTCCGCGTCGTTTGTCCGCAGGCCCGTCTCCGCCGCGTCTCTTCTGTCTGCTTTGGATCGCGACGCTTCTATAAGAGCGCGCGCAGACAGAGAGCGGTCTGGAGTTCCGAGTTCCCCGTTCAGAGTTCTGTGTTTTGACCGCTCGAGAGTTCCGACCGCCTGCTGTGTGCGTTATCGTAAGGGACTCAGTACATTCGAAAGAACGCAGAACTCGGAACTCGGAACGCGGAACGCGGAACTTCAGGCCGCTCTCTGTCTGCGCGCGCTCTATTTATGCAAACGACTGAGACAACGACGGCGCGCCCCCGTCCCACGTCTCTTCTGTGTGGCTTGCGCCTTATTCTAGAAATATGCCATTTTACACGGGTGTTCGTCATACAGCGTAAATGTAGACTAAGTAGTTTTTGAAAAATCCCACTGGAGTTTTCGGAAAATTCCGTTATTTCAATTATGATTGCCAGACCTGATGCTTTGTTATTGGCATAAACGTGCAAAGCCGCCGATCGAAGCTAATCCATATCCATACTAATATTATAAATGCGAAAGTGTCTGTCGGTCTGTTACTTCACGCTCAAACCGCTGTACGGATGAAATTTGGTATAGAAATACTTTGAATTCCGACAGTTTTTATCCCGGAAATAACCTTTTAACCCTTCTTCGCATGGTGATGGAAATTTTCATCATAACATTCACATTAACATATTTTTTTTCTACGTTTCTCTTAAGCTAGAGTTCAATTATCATTATCTTGATTATTTCACAAATACTAAATAAAAAATCATGCAAAGAAGGGTTAAGGGGTGGAAGTTTGTAGGGAATCAATAACCGTGAACCGATTTAGAAGAAATTTGGTGTGAAGACAGTTTGAGACCCTGGAAAATCCATAAAATAGTTTTTATTCCAGAAAATTGCACAGTTCCCGCGGGATATCGATAAACGAATTTTTCACAGACGGAGTCGCGGGCAACAACTAGTGCTAAAATATATGAGCAAATTATTGGATCAGCACGTGGGCATCTGAAGCCGGGATTTCACAATGCCAGGAAAATTATCAAAGTTTGCGATAGATTGCGGTGCTAACTTGTGGTGATATGGTGGACTGTTCACAGTCCGCAATGTATTGCTGCTCTAATAATTTTACGTAATAACTCCACGTTATCCTATAGATATTGACCTTGAGACGTATTCTTTAGAGAGCCACCGTTATTTTTGCAACAACAATATTAATAAAATGTAACGACTTTGTGAGGGAAACATATTTTTCTTAGTGTTCGTGGAACTCGCTCGGCTGTTGGTCTGCATCAATCAATATACCATTTAATAAATTGGTCATCATCATCATATCAGCGCACGCCCACTGCAGGGCATAGGTCTCCTCTCAAAATGAGAGGGCTTGGCCCTTGGATTGGGAACTTCACACATACTATTGAATTTCTTCACAGGTTTGTGCAAACTTCGTACAGTAAGATTATTTCCACTTTAACGCTCGGCAATTCTCGACGTACAGTCGACTACAAAAAAATCGATACGGCCAAAGTTACAAAAATATGTATACACGACCTTAATGTTAAGTCAATAAAGGTGTGTATACATATCTTTGTAACTTTGGCGGTATCGATCTTTTTGTAGTCGACTGTACATCGAGAGAGATCGGAAGGAGGTTTTGTTATTAATTACATTAAATAGGTTTAGATAATTTATTTGATTTAATTCTAGGGTTTTATACAGAATGAAATTTTGAACGTGATACAAAATTAAAGTTTCTAGCTTAGTTAATGCTGGACAACATAATGCATTTACCCAGTTAGAATTAGTATTGTTAAATTTAAAGTGTCCATACATTTAGTTCATAATTTAACTACGACAAAGTATGAAAATCCAAATTTTATCAGACCAATTTCAACAATTGAGTAAATGCATTATGTTATCCAGCATTAACTAAGCTTGAAACACTAATTTTGTATCACGTTCAAAATTTCACCCTGTATAAGTACCTACTGTACGAGAAAACATGAACCTTTACGATTACAACTGAGACGTCTCAAGTGATAAAGTGGAAATAATCTTACTGTAAACATACTGTATACTGCTCATGTTAAATTTCAATTGTAATTTCGCACATACGAAAACTTAGAGGTGCGAGCCCGGGATCGAATCTTCTCCTTGAGAGCCATTAGGTCAAACCACTAGACCACCACGGCTTTTGTAATAAAACAATTATAAAGATAATCGTATTATTATGCATGGTAATGCGTATAGTTATCTTCTTGACCTTCAAGCGTCGCGTCGGCCGCCGGCCGAGTGCTGAGTGCCGACCCCGCGGCCACGCGCCGACCTCATTAATTATTGTACGATTGCACTCGACAAAAGGACTACAACCTATTACCTTGCTCTTCCGTTAACCTCATAAGTCCCATCTGTTTATGGCGGACATAGTGCAGTTTCCTTACCACTATACTCGTAAGGATGGGCGCTTAATTGTAACATTAAATTAGCATTTACAAGTCAACGTGACAATCAGCCTTATTTTATTGTCTTTTTTCGCCAGACTGTCGAATGAGGGTTATGTTTTTCGTATGTTCTGTGTGTATGTGTTGTTTGTATTTATGTGTGTACCCATCATTATTTGGCACTCCCTGCAGCCTGAACAGCTCAATGGATTTTGAAGTGTGAGGTGTCATTAGATTTCTCTCAGTTCCGAAAGCGACATAGGGCATGTATTTTCCCGGAATTCCCTTTCCCTTTTCATCTAGTATTGAAAAATTAAAGTTATTGTGATATTGGAACTACGAAAAAAAATTGAACTCCAGACCGAGCCCAAATTCTCACTTTTATTATTATGGTTTTGTTTTTCAAGATGTGTAGAATTCTTATGTCATTTAAAAATACGCGTAGGTACCCCACTTTTTATATATTGGGCATTTATTCTTACAATTAGTTTCTACTTTATAAAGTACACTGGGACTTACGAGGTCATCTATACGACATCAACTTCTACAGCCACTCGTAAAAAATGTAACCACGAAATTGAAGCGGTTGGAACGCTCGAAAAATGAAAATAAGTGGTACTTAGTTAACTACACAAATCGACTCAATGGAAAAAGCATTGTGCATGCATTGTTGTACTGCCCGCGCAAAACTACACTGCACTGCACTGTATGCTTTGATAACTATAAATTAAAAGTTTTAGTAACTCCCGACGCAATTTGGTCACAAATATTTTGAAAAATAAAGTAAATGCCCATTCTAAGTCTAAGATCCCTTCCGCAGATAGCAAAAGAACTGACAACTTTGAAACGGCTGAACCAATTTTGATGAAACATGTCTAAGTACCATTGCCAAGAAACTTGCTTTCAAATAAAAAAAACCGCATCCGAATCGGTACACCCGTTTAAGAGCTAGGATGCCACAGACAGTCATACACACACAGCGTTCAAACTTATAGCACCCGTCCTTTTGTGTCGGGGGTTACAAAGCGTCATCTTAACCTAATCGCTATAACGAGCAAACTTACGGGCCAACAATTTCCTCGGAAAACCAGTGCCCTGCACTCTCTCTCATTGTCCATGACAGCAGTCATGCCATTGCAGACCCAGTGGCCCAAATACGGGTATGTATTACAATACCGAAGTACGAAAGACCGAATGTATTAAAACATCGAATGGGTCAAAAGCCCGACACGATTTTTTTCTGAAACCGTAAACTTCTCAGAATTTATTAAAACGGCAACATACAGAACCCATTAGGTTAGGTTAGGTTTGTTTTATAACAATCTTTAAAAGTTAACGGTTTCAGAAAAAAATCGTGTCGGTCTTTTGACCCATTCGATGTTTTAATACATTCGGTCTTTCGTACTTCGGTATTGTAATACATACCCCCAAATACTTACTTGAATTCGTTTAACTTGCTTTAATGGAGCAATTGGTCCGTGATATTTATTTATAACTCTTCTCCACGCGGCAGCGTATCCAGCCAAGTTCCTTGATTAACACAAAGACCCACTGCAATCACCGCACTCTGTAATTACACTCACTCTTCACTCGTTTGACCTCCTCCTTGCCTGCCCCCGTCGTAACCTCCCGTCCTGATACCACAACGCAGCGTCTCCGCGACTAAAAGCAGGTAACGGCACCTTTAATGGCGCATGTTTATCGGTTAGCACATTCAGTGCCCGCAACGCATTATTATGCGTTTTCCTAATTTTCATCCAATGCCGCTGTTATTATTTTACATGCATTGAACGCAGATCTGTGTTGGCGGAACCTGATCAAGTCTCGAGTTTGACAGCTATCAACGAATACGTTAAATCTATATTATATCGAAGATAATGTGTTTCTTAATTAAAATACAGATTGACAGTGGGTATTTTTTTTCTGTAATTACTGTATTTTTCTGTTGACGGTATATTTAGAAACTATCTTTGATATAGAATAGTTTTCATCCGACAATCAGATGGATGAAGGTCGGTCTTAGATGATATCTTAACTTAGAGCATTGACTAACATTAACACAAGGTAAGGCTGCTGGCTGCAGCGACGTTCGTTGCAAAACATGGAATGTTTCCGAGACAGCAACAAAATGGCTCAACCATAATTTCGTACATAGGTACGATAGGTAATGTTATAGAAAATTAAATAGATAAGTAAAACGGTATAAAGATCACTTCAATTAATTACATTTGATTTAAAAGTTAATTTTCCCAAACATTTTAGAAACTTTAAAAGGCTAAGATTTAAAATGTATGAAATTATGTACCTATGAGCTCTAGTCTGTTATTACACGTTCTTGATAGGTTTCTTGTTGATGAGAATAGGAAAGGCGATTTGAACTTGAACTTGATTGCTTCCTCTCTATCTTTATAGGTACTGTGCGTGTGCACCCTTACAATCTAGATCTAGATTTGAACTTGAACTTGATTGCTTCCTCTCTATCTTTATAGGTACTGTGCGTGTGCACCCTTACAATCTAGATCTAGATTTAAACTTGAACTTGATAGCTTCCTCTCTATCTTTATAGGTACTGTGCGTGTGCACCTTACAATCTAGAACGTGAACTGGTCTTTATCGCAATTAAAACACAATATGAATAAAATGCTGTTGGTGTTCTGACGCATGTGTGATGTAACCATAAGAGGGAAGTATTCGATGTTCCTGTAGGTACCTACACCTACAGATCTTGCTTAGTTTGGGACTACGTCAATTGGTGTCGATTGCATTATCAGCTAGGCTTCCCGTCGAAAGGGTTTATTTGTTTATTCAATTTATTTACACGGTATTACATACAGTGAACTAATACGGCGTAAAGTTCGTTGCTCCTGTCCTGTGCTCAATGCGTTTCAATGAGGTGCCAGCAGTGAGGAAGTTTTGTGCATGATTTAGTTGCATGACATGACGGTGGAGATACCAGCCCGCATCGCACTGGCTTCATAATAAAGGGTAATTTTACAGTCGACATTTTACAGTTGTCAAAGCTGGGAGCAAATCAGGGAGCAATCGGCAGTTACAGTTAGAATGTATAGCTAAACCGTTTAAATGAGTCGTCGGCCGCGCGGTACAGGGCCTGGGGGGTGGGGGGTATGACGACAAAGGGGGCGAGAGAGGGAGCGTGCCTCGTGTACCTGCCGCCCGCATTTATACCTGCCCGCTTTGTCGTCATAATGGGATTCAGCATAATATCAACCAGCAGGCTTATTGTCTAACGTTTTTTAAGCTTGCCTTCGCTTTCACCATCTCTTTCTGTCATCATTTTATACCGTTTGACAGAAAGAAATAGTGATTGCGAAGGCAAGCGTCAGAAACGTTAGACAATAAGCCTGCTGGATGGCGCTTGGATCAATTCGTCTTTTAATAATCGTAATGTAAACCTTATGATTAATGGCATAGAGTTGTACAGATATTTTTGACGGCTGGGTAACGTACATATATTTATGCCTTCGACTGTACACCTGAGTATAGAATATCTATCAGTACCAAGTACTAGTAAAGGTTATTAATGAAAACCAGTCCAGTACAAATTTAAACACCGAGTGCCTTTTAAACTGTATAATTGAACGCCATTTGATTTAGGCCCTGGACCCCCCAGGCCTGTACCTGTACCCCCTGTACCCCCCAGGCCCTGTACCGAGCGGGCGAGGGCTCAGTTAAACGGTCTAGCTATAGTTTGTCTCGTCTGTAATGGGCATTAGAGAATCGAGCAGCAGACTCGGACGATTTAGGCTTACTGTCCACGGCGGCGTCATCTGACGCTTGCATGCAACCTACAAAAGACGACAGGCGTATTTTGCGTCCTAGGTGTCCACGTAATAGTCATCCAAGCTGCAAAACGGTTAGTTATTTCAAGTTTAGCATCGCGAGAGCTCGTGTTTTCATTGTGAAAATGTCAAGTGATGATGAAGATGCGATTATAACATACAACTTTATTAGAAGGCGACGACGGCGTAGATTGTATTATTGCCTTCATCCATTTAGACGACCAGATGGCCTAGTGGTTAGAGAACCTGACTACGAAGCTTGAGGTCCCGGGTTCGATTCCCGTGTCGGGGCAGATATTTGTATGAAAAATACGAATGTTTGTTCTGGGGTCTTGGGTGTTTAATATGTATATAAGTATGTATCTATCTATATAAGTATGTTTATCCGTTGCCTAGTACCCATAACACAAGCTTTACTTAGCTTACTTTGGGACTAGGTCAATTGGTGTGAATTGTCCCGTGATATTTTTATTTATTTTATTTATCCATACATCGAAAAAAGTATTAACTGTAGATTGTTTGCTGCTGCAAAAGAGTTATCAGAGGATGATTCTGTACTTCAATTCTGTATTATACAGACAAGGATACTGTTCAATTATGTGAACAATATTGGTTGCTGAGGCCACCATTTTGCAAAATAAGCACGTGTTTGCGTCTTGCAATACGCTTGAGTGCTGACATGCCGCTGCACAAGCTACATGACGAACGTCTGACGATACGCAAATGCGACGCTGCCGCTCCGTGGACACAGTTACGTTCCTTTCTACGCAAGATTCCCGCCATGGTCTGAATCTGTCTGAAAATACCAGCAGTGGTCATGGTCTCGCCCCATTAGTCGAACGCCGTGTATATATAGACCAAATGTTTTTATACAAGCTTCTAAATAATTATATTGATTCTCCTAATCTTCTTCAAAAGGTTATTTTTAAATTGCCTCGCCGTATTCCCACTCGCTATCCCCAAACTTTCCATATAAGTTTTTGTGGTTCAAATTTTGCCAAACATACTTTCTTCCGACGAGCTTGTCGTGATTATAATGTTAAATTCTCTAATCTTGATATTTTTTCACTATCATTTGGTAAATACTCTAGCATTCTGCGAAGTTCAATCTTTTCTTAATAGATATATTGTATGTTTCTTCTAAGTAACCAGCAACTATACATTATTTGCATGTAAACTTTAATGTAACTTCCGTAGCGACAATATTTTATATTGTTTTTGTACACCAGTTTAAATTCCCTACCGTATCATGCAAGTATTATTTACTTATCGATGTTTTCAAGTCCCTGTATGGTGACAGATAAGATGTTTAAGATGGTGCCTAACACCTACCGTTTCGATTTGTTAATTAACTATGTATTTCGTTTTATTTTCTATGGAACTTAAGGTCTGTTTGTTGTTACTAAAGTTGATTTATGTTGAATTGTGACTGTTTGTTTCCTAAATAAATCAAAAAAAAAAAAAAAAGATGCATGCAATCGGCACGCAAGCGTAAAATGACGAAAGCGTGCGTCTGACGTGCAGCTACGTGGACAGTAGGCCTTAGGTTCGAAGGCTTTGGTAGATTGGGGGAGCGTAGCAGCCCCAGCATGCTACAGTCTTTAGGTTAGGTTGATCATTTTAGGTGCTCGTATTAACGAGAACAGAAAACGCAGCTGTCATCCATACTTATATTATAATAAATGCGAAAGTGTGTCTGTCTGCCTGTTTTTTACCTCTTCACGCTTAAATCGCTGAACCGATTTAGATAAAGTTTGGTATGGAGATATCTCGAGACCCTGGGAAGGACATAGGATAGTTTTTGTCCCGGAAAATTGCAGTTCCCGCGGGATAAACAAATTGCAGTTCCCGCGGGATAAACAAATTGCAGTTCCCGCGGGATAAACAAATTGCAGTTCCCGCGGGATAAACAAATTGCAGTTCCCGTAGGATTAACAAATTGCAGTTCCCGCGGGATAAACAAATTGCAGTTCCCGCGGGATAAACAAATTCTTTGCAGACAGAGTCGCGGTCAAATACATCTAAGATAATATTAGGCCAAACATGATTATATGCCATAGCATTATTGTTCTGGTTATTCCTCGAACGACTACATAGCTTAGCATCAGTGGAAACGGTTACAGAGTTTCAAAACATAGCTTTCAAATCCTCGCAACATAGCTGCATAGCACATACATATATGATGGAAAGGTAATGGTATGGTATGGCAGGTGGTATGGTTGGTAATTCCCGCATCTAAATATCTACCAAACGTTTTAGTTATTATGCATAATATCTATCTATCTATTCTTCATTAATTTTATAATTGCTCACCATTTTCCAATCAAATAAATTGGAAAAACCAACATTCTGTCCTAAACGTAAATTTTCCAAGCCAAATGCAATAAGAACTTGCGTGGTTGTCTATTTCCTGACAAAACATTCAGGACTGGGTGCCAAGTTCTGTAGATAATTTGGGAAGATAAAACGAATAACTTAGGATCAATCAAAACTCAAAACTTGATTTGCTGGTTGAGCGAGACCAAACAAATACGATTACTTTTAGTTATCAACATCCCAGAATATATCCGTCCCAATGCGGGTCACAGGCCTCCTCTAAGAGTGAAAGGGCTTCTGCCTTAATCCCCACGCGGGCCCGACGCGGATTAACTTCACATACACGATTTGATTTATTCGCAGGTAAGTGCAGTTTCCTCACAACACCTTGAAGCTCATAGTAAATTCCGAAACACTTAGAGGTGCGAGGCCGGGCTTGAAACCACCACCCTCTCCTTGAAAAGACATAGTACAAACTACTAGGCTACCACTGCTTTTACCTATAGTTATTATGTGCTACAGTTGTGAAATAACGTTGTTTTATCAACGACCTCGACTTTGATTATGTTTTAATTACGCATCCAATAAGCACATATCCCTAACGCAATCACATCGTTTCAATTTAATATTATTAGTCATAACGAACATAAAATAAGTAAATATGCCATTTTGTTAGGATAGTGTCGATTACATCCTAACTTACTTGTGTCGATTACATCCCAACTTACTTGTGTCGATTACATCCCAACTTACTTGTGTCGATTACATCCCAACTTACTTGTGTCGATTACATCCCAACTTACTTGTGTCGATTACATCCCAACTTACTTGTGTCGATTACATCCCAACTTACTTGTGTCGATTACATCCCAACTTACTTGTGTCGATTACATCCCAACTTACTTGTGACAGATTTATTTATTTAAACGAATATAACACGGTGATAAATAAGTCAATATTTACACTGACACAGATACTTAAACTTAAAGTTCTAAAGTTACATAACATATTTTCACAGATAAGTAAAGTATAAATCTTCCCAGGTGAATTTTTCGCTTCGAGCCATTACATTAAATTTGAACCTTAATACTTAATACTAATACGATACCGTTTGTTTTGAAAGATAAGGGCTCGAAGCGAAAAATTCACCTGGGAAGATTTATATGCACTATACCGTAATTTAGTAAAATAATATGAAAACACACAAAAATGCGCTCATTAATGTTAGGAAGAGGGGCAGTGCGGCGTCGTTGGTTCTGTAAGGAAACGATAACCTTTTGTATTCCCTCTTATTATTTACTCCGGCAAACAAGACTCTGGCAGATAACAAACCGAGAGATAACGTTAATTAATGACAGTAAGACGTCTTATAAGTCTTAAAACTTCGACTCCCAAAGTGACAGATATACTGTTATACACTTGGGGCTGTGCATGTTCGATTTATGGAAAAGTATATTTCTGCAATATAGTCAAACCACAAACAGTTTATTATTATACCGGTTATCTGTGTGTGCGAGCAGCCACGGCGATGGCGAAGAGAGGGACGTAATATTTAATATGGCGATGAGGAAAACGTAACAACAGCAAAATGGATCCTACGAACTGATCCAAAGCTTTTGCTCATTTTACTTTGTTATTTTCCCGGATAACAAATAACAATGCTACTCCTAGAAACCGTTTTAATGCACAGTAAATTTGTAGATAGATAAGGTGCTGATAATTTTGAACTCTGCTTTGTAAATAAATTTAATAACAACGCAATCACTGCTATAATGGGTGAGACCCATCTAGTTGACTCAGCGCGTGGTCCGCGGTTAACTACTCCATCCAACAAAGCAAATAACTAGTTCATATAAATGCAGCATTTTATTTATTAAATACAGGACATAATATCGTTAAATAAACTAACACTATAATTATAAACAAAATAAAACTAACTAAACTACTAGGTACTAGATAAAATTAACGAAAGGTTCCTCTCGGCATGGACCCGTAGACACTGGCAGCATTACTTCGCTGTATAGCACAGCTGATATGTTGTGCGAGGAAGCAGCTGCCAGCTCTTTGGTCTTCTTTACATAAATTAAATCTTTTTTGGCATGGTATTCGTTTGGGACGCTGCAAACGATGGCTGTTTATTTGATAGTTATTAATAATCATCACCATTATTTCAGCCGTAAGACATCTACTGCTGGACATAGGTCTCCCACATTTATACCCAACCATTGCTGGAAGCGGCTAGCATCCACCGTGAACCTGCGACATCCAAAACCAAACCAACGGCCAACTGTTCTGCGTGCTATAAGGCCTGTCCATTGCCATTCCAACGAGTTAATCCCTTTTTCTATGTTGATGACCCTTGTTCTTCTACAAATCTCCTCATTTTTAATTATTATTATTATTATTCTCTTTATTTATATTTTTTTCTTAGGTTAGATTTTTACAATAATTATACAAAAAGTAAAATATAAAACTATACATACAAATCATAAAATCATTATAAAAACCTAACCTAGGGTGCCACCGGCAGCGAGGCGGGGCCTAAGCTATCGGTGGTTAGGGCGACAGAGAGAGGAACCTCCTGACTATCCGCGCAGTGTCCAGGAGTACCGCCTTCTGTATCTGACCCTTGATCCAGCCATCTAGCGAGAGTCTCTTGAGGTGTTGGTCGAGACTCTTCGCTATCAGCCCGTTCGCAGAAACGACTATCGGGACAATGATCGTCGAATCAACATCCCACATGGCGGTTATCTCGTGAGCTAGGTCAAGGTACTTGCTGGCTTTGTCCTTCTCAGCTTTCACGAGGTTCTCGTCATGGGGGATGGTGATGTCGACGAGCACTGCCTGGCGTTTCGATCGATCTGTCAGCACGATATCAGGCCTATTGGCTATAATAGTCCTGTCCGTGATAACAGACCGATCCCAATAGAGCGTGGCACGACCATTTTCGAGAACTGGCACAGGTATATACTTATAGTAAGGCACTTCAAAGTCCACAAGGCCGTATAGCAGAGCAAGTTGCTGGTGAATAATTCTGGCTACAAGGTTATGTCTGTGCAAGTACTCACCGTTAGCAAGATGACCACAACCGGAAATAATATGCCTGAGTGACTCCCCGGGACGGCGGCATGCCCGACAAATGTCGACCGTACCGTCCTTCAGGATATACTTCCGGTAGTTGTTCGTCATGATAACTTCATCCGCAATTGCACAGACAAAACCTTCGGTTTCCCCGAAGAGATCCCCGAAACGTAGCCAGTTCACCGACGCGAGCAGATCTACATCTGGCCCTGTGAGTGCCTTGTAGAACCGCCCGTGTAGCTCCTTGCTCTTCCATACCGCCTTGCGGTCCTCGATGTTCATTACTTTAAGTCGGCGCCAGTTCTCGTTTGCCAAGGAAAGCGGGGTGAAGTTTTTGTCTACTGCTACTACGTCGCGATGCACCCCACACTCGTTGTTTAGGAAATAATCCCTGAGATTATACACCTCGCGGTTGTGGAGGTCTTTGGCATTTAAAAAGCCACGACCTCCATACTTCCGCGAGATGTACAGTCTCATAACAGACGAGCGCGGGTGAAGCAAACGGTGCGCAGTGAGCAGTACACGAACTCTTCGATCCAAGGTATCCAACTCAGTCTGAGTCCACCTTAGTATGCCAAAGGAGTAAGTAAGCAAGGGCATTACCCAGGCGTTGAAGGCGCGCATCTTGTTGCCGCCCGACAAAAGACTATTAAGTACTTTTGTCAGACGACAGAAGAAGCGCTCCTTCACCGTCTGCTTTACGACCTCACTCTCAATACCCAATGACTGTGACATACCAAGATACTTATAGGTTTCTGCTTCGGAAATAGATCTGAGGGACATTGTATCAGAAAGCTGCAAATTTGTTGAATTTACAACTTTCCCCCGCTGTACATGCATAACTGCACACTTATCGACACCAAATTCCATGTTGATGGCGCTACTGAAAACTTCTGTTGTTTTCAGTAGCTCCAACAGGTCATGTTTATTTGGTGCAAATAGCTTAAGGTCATCCATATAGAGCAGATGAGAAATGACCTCACCCCCTCTTCGAAGCCGGCAGCCTAGCCCTGAATCCTTCAGCAGGGTGCTGAGCGGATTCAGCGCTAGGCAGAACCACATAGGACTCAGGCTGTCACCCTGGAAGATCCCTCGCTCAATCCTGATAGAGTCCTGTGGGCCAGAGGGGCCGTCTCCTTCCCCCGGTTGACGAAGGACTGTGGTCCACTGTCCCATGCAAGCGCCTAAGAAAGATCTCAGGACTGCATCAATTTTATACAGTTCTAAGACCCTCACCAGCCATGAATGGGGCACCGAATCATAGGCCTTCTTGTAGTCAATCCAGGCGACCGAGAGAGCCCCTTTGTTCCGCCGGACTCGTTGACAAATGGTCATGTCTATGAGGAGGAGCTCTTTAGTACCACGAGACCCAACCCTACATCCATTTTGAGCAGGGGCCAAAACGTTGTTGGCAACAATGTGCGTGTTAATTTTTGCTCTCAAAATGGATGTTAGGAGCTTGTACAGCGTAGGCAAGCACGTGATGGGTCTGTAATTTTTCGCTTCTGTGGTACTACCGGACTTATAGAGCAGGGAGGTGATACCAGTTGTAAAGAAAGATGGTAGGGATCCGAGCTCAAGGGCTTGCTGGAACTGTGCTGCCAAACGCTGGTGTGAGCATCGAAACCATTTCAGCCAGAAGTTGTGCAATCCATCCGGCCCAGGACTTTTCCAGTTCGGAGCCGACCGGATGGCACAACTAACGTCATCGGGACTAATGGTAACAGGCCCCATGGGTTCGATGGACTCGCACTCGCGTTCGACAACACCTATCCACTCGCCCTCGGTGTGCTCGACAGGTACCGACCAGATACTACGCCAAAAGTCAATCATAGCAGTAGCATCCGGCCGCCGTCCGTCGGGCACACAAAGATCGTCTCCCTCCCACTTTCGGTATACCTTCCTTTGGTCGCTCTGGAAAAGGCGATTCTGCTGGTATCGGTCCACACGCTTCCTGTAGCGGCGAATACGGCTTGCCCATGCATAGACTTTCTGCTTCAGAAAGTCGATACGCTCCGTTACACAGGCCATATAGTTGCAGGGCCTGATGTCAGTCCCCACAAAGGCCTGGGCCACGAAGCGCATTACTCGGGGGCGGTTGTTGCCCCCCCTGAAGCAGATCAGCTTTGCAATGAGAGTCCTGAACGTATTGATACGCCCCTCAATCCGCACTTGCCATGCAGGAACACCCCCGGTGGTCCTAGGTGCTCGGTCAGCGTCCGGAAACTTGACGCGAGCAACACGGCACGCCGCGATGGCCCCACAGTACATGATTGAGTGAGTATCAACTAAGTCTTCACTAGCCCGTAAATACGGGTCTAGCAAATCATTCAGGGCTCCCACTAACGCTAGATTGCGTCTATTCACCGGCAAGCGAGGTAATCGTGGCCTAGGATTACCCGTGGAGCGATACTGCGTAATCGCCTCCTCCAAAACCCTCCTCAGTTGCTCATGGGCCTGGGTACTTACACTCTGATTCGCACAGTCCTCTTCCTCGGCACTGGGATCGACCCGCGGTACCACCGGTGCCAGATCGGGTGCGGGCACCGGAGTCGGCGACATAGCGGGCGGATCCCGCGTCGAGAAAGAGGCCGCGTGAACAGAAAGTGCTTCCAGGCGTAGCCGATCAAGTGTGGCGTCATCCAATCGCTTGTGTCGCTGGATGACTCGCACCTGATCCGACAGACGCTGCGCAGACACGGTGATGGCGGGTTCAAGGGCCTGGAACAGAGGAAGCATCCGGACACGGTACGCGGACAAATTGGTTCCCCCCTCTGTAGCCCCAAAGTACGCTCGCATGCAGTTCTCATTCATTTGTCGAGTCCATCGCATGCGGCGCACTACACCACCGACAGCGGGAGCCGTAGGCGGGGCGGAGTGCCCCGTAGGCCCCAAGCGTGCCGGCAGCGGTGGTCGTCCTCGTCGCGCAGGTGGTCGTGGCGCCGGGGACGGCGGCCCGCGCTCGTCGCTCGACTCGCTGGTGTCGGGCGCTGTGGCGAATTCGTCGCCCGACGACGATGGCGAGGAGCTGGATGGCGCGGGCGGAGATGGTGGGCGTGCGCGTTGTGCCGCTTGTGAGCGTGTCCTCGTTATCATATTAACATACTCGTATTTCTTTCCATTTGTTATATTTTCGCCTTTATTATTATTATTATTATTAATAATTAGCCTGGAGAAGTGTCCCACTCCTCCAATAAATAATAATAATAATAATAATAATAAACCCCAAGCATCTGACCCTCGTTGAGCGACTTTGAGCCTATTTATTAAGCCCATAGTAAGCACTTCTCCGATCCATAGGTATGCACACACACAGTTATTAATATGTGTATGTGTGACATGATGACAAACTCAACTTGGCTGACCACTTACTAAATGAACACTTTGTCGCAGTAAACAACCATAGTTTTGTGTCAGACGCTAAAGTAGTCAGCTATATGTTGTTTTGGGTATAGAATCTATACTATACATATACCCAAAATAGACAAGGTGATAGAGAAAATAGTTGTAACGGCTCGGCCACGAACAGGTGCGACCGGTGACCGGCGGCGACGAGCGTTTTCTTTTGCCATTCCTGTACCACTACCATGAGTTTACAATGACCGTACTCGATGATTTGTATGGAGTCTCCATACAAATCATTTACGCAGTCGCTATCGAGTACCGTCACTGTAAACTCATGGTAGTGGTACTGTACCACTACCATGAGTTTACAGTGACCGTACTCGATAGCGACTGCGTAAATGATTTGTATGAAGAATTGTGCAGCGCCTCTAGCGGTCACTTACGGAAGTAAAGATCGCTAGTATGAGTACAACGGTAAATAACCTATCGAAATCCAAGCGCTAGCGACTAACGTTTTGTAGCTGTCGCCATAGGACATCGGTACCATGAGTCACAAATTTGACAGACGTTATCGAACAACACCGTATCGACTGTAGTTAACTCTCTCACTAGTAAGTTGGAGGGTGAAAACTTATAAGAACCATCGTTTAATACATTATTTTAATTATTTACTTATCAAAATAATGTCGGCTAGGCATTATTTGGCATGGAATATGTTATTGAGGGCTGTTTATGAAGGCGAACGACGAGAACACGGAAAATTTCACAAGCTAATATCCACTTCTGTTAACACTCTAAACCACATTCCTCAAGTTTATCTAACCACTTGTAACAAAATATTTGATCAATTGATCATAAAAACTGGGGTCACTGTATTGTATCACCCAAAATGTACCTTATAGGTACTGGTACTAAATTAACGTTACTAGAATGTTTATTTAAAGTTTCCATATACTCGACCAGTAACTGTAATCGAGACACACTAGTCCGCATCTTTATAAAAAATAAATACCGAAAAATAATAACAAACAACAACAACAGCTTAGCGTGTCAACTAACTCACTATAACATCTTAACATCTATCTATGGATGCACTTCATGAAACTGTCACACTGATGAAATAACCAAAACAAATTCAAGAACCACGTACGCTTTACATTACCACACTGTTCTATGACGCTTTAAATTAGCAGGGTTATTTCTATATTTTTAATGGAAGGACTTGGATACTTAGCTTTTTGCCCAATATCATGCTCACTCAGTCTTTTCAATATAGTTAGAAAGAGACAGCACAGTTCGATGTGAAGTTAGGCACGTCAGTCAGTCACGTAGCGAAAACTACACGAAGGATCGAGTTAACGTTAGCGAGTATAGTAAACGTTAACGTGACTCATGGTACGAGTTTGGTAGAAAACTATTCGAAGCTCGTTTACTCGCTATCGACTGTAGTAACGTAATGTGTGTTTTCGATAGCAACTCATGGTAGAGGTACTGGTGCTGTCGTTAGGCAACCAACGTTTTCTCTGTCAAACCGAACACGAATCTTTGTACAACGGAATTCTAATGTCGGAGTAGTAGAATAGTAAGTCAAGTAAACGAGGTAATACTTTAGGTAATACCTAGGCGCGTGTGGCGCTCAAGGGCAGACGTGTAGTTTATAGCCACTTTCACTAATTGGCAGGCGGCGGCAGACACTGCTCCCGCAATAGAGTAGGTAACCATGCATGTAACGTATTGTATAAAAGTATATCTCGTTATTCCAGCCTTTATTATGTACGTCTTACTGTAGAACACGGTCTCCTCTCAGAGAGGGCTTGGTTAGAAGCTCCCACGCGAGGCCAGTGCGAAGTGGGAACTTCATCATCATTGAATTTCATCGCAGGTGTGTCCAGGGGCTAAATTCAGGAACGCCCCAACACGGTTTGCGAGCGGTAATTCAATCGTTATTCGTCAAGTGTAGCCAACCAAGAAGTTCCCTTACCACGATCTAACAAAAATATGAAAGACTTTGTTGTGCTTTTCAATGTATCGCACCTTCAGAACGTGACTAACCCAATTGGAATTATTTTCATTTATCAGGAATAAATGTTTTCTTTTTCTTTCATACAAAATAGTAAAGCAATTAATTGGTCGATTTTAACTAACTAACTTTAACATTCGGTGTTGCGTAGGAGGCGCTTCTGCAGTGGGTGCGTCGGCGCTTCGACGTCGACAACGACTTGCATGCGTGACGGCGCGCGCGCACCGGGGCGGGGCGTGGCGTGGCGCGGCGTGGCGACGCGATGCGTGGCGCGGCGTGGCGACGCGAGGCGTGGCGCGGCGTGGCGACGCGAGGCGTGGCGCGGCGTGGCGACGCGAGGCGTGACGCGGCGAGGCGTGGCGGGACGCGCCGTGGCGCAGAGCACATTCAGCACCGAAAATACAGCGAGCCAAGATACTCGACGAGCGTTACTTGATGCATGCCGACGCTGTTCTTGGCATTTTACCTGTAACTACACACACATGGAACGGATGTAAATAGTGCACAATATGTTAGTTTAATCTTGTCGACCAGAAACAGAACCGTTACCATCTCATAATGTATTAGTTATTTGTGATACAAGGTTGGTAAGTATGGTTTTACAAATGAGTTGACGAGTGATAAACCCGAGCCGCACGGCGAGGGTTTTCATCGTCACGAGTTTGTAAAACCTTGCCAACCGTGTATCATACGACGTTTTACAATACATTTGTGAGAAAATAGGCAATTAATAACACAAAATTGTAAAATAAAAACAAATTTCTCGAGATACTTATTGGTAGCAAAAGATTATTTTGCACGGTTTGCGCTTTACTTTAAATATCTGGCGGAATTGATGCCATGTTATTGTCGACTTCATCACTTGAACATCACTCATTTTGTTTGGTTTTTGTACATATACAACTCAAAACAACGCAAAGTTTTACAAAAATGGCGCGACCGTAATGCGTATGCGTAGGTAAGTTTTGTTTTTAATTAGGTTAACTAAAATTATCAGGCAAAGGTTGGACGCGTTCAGCCACTGCGATTTTTTCGAATAAATAAAAGGTGGAAATCATTAAAATCTGCGGTAATTAAATTACAGTTTATAATAATAACAATCAATTTTGCAAATTCATTACTTAGTTTTGTATATTTAAACATTTTTCTACGTATAAATCGATATTTTTTTATTTTTGTCACTTAAAACTCTTTGCTTGTAAACTTAAAATGGAGAATAAAAAAAAAAGTAAAAAAATCGCACTAGTGCGGTAAAATGAACTTACGAGCCATGTATACATGAAAGTAAAAGTTTGAAAGTGAATTTTTCGAGCAAATGTATTGTAAAATGTATTTTATTAATCTGATAAATTAATTGTTCTTGTAAAAAAGTAATTAAGGTTTTAAATCAAAAAGATGAGAGAGTGGAAAGATACTACCTGCTGTTAAATATTGCTGCCAGGGAATCTAAAAAAGTGACAATTGCTATTTGGGTCTTGGATCTAACAATGTGCTAGAGTCGTAAGATGATTGTAAAATATTACTCAAATATACCTATAAAACACTCGTGACGGGAACTCTCAACTTTGCTTTTGCTGTAAATTTTATCTGCCATTTATTTTTATAGTCAGAGAGCGTACAACGTACGTCTATAATTATCACATATTCAAATGGTATTTAATTTATTACCTCAAACTCAATACCTGAAAGAACCCGCCACACAGTTTATTTTGATTAAATTTCCGGGTGAGACTCAAATCTGACTGTATTTTGTTTTTTGTTGAGCTCTTTGCGTTTGAAGTCACATTCCTGTATGAAAGACTTGAAAAACTGACTAAAATAACATTGTGACCGGTCGACACTGCCGCCGCCCGCGCCGCATCCCAGAGAGCCACAGAACACCGCACCGGGTCTATATTCAGATCCATACACATATTAAAAGTCATAAAGTAATGTTTGCCATAATAATTATCACTTGCCATAACTCTTTTTTCTCTGAACCTATTAATTGATATAAAATAAACCTAACCTAACCTGTAGAGTAGAGTCCTACAGGATGACCACTTCAAAGTTCCTGAAAAATGTACAGTCGACCAAGTAAGGGTTGCCTGGAAGAGAGCGCTCTTAAGCGATAAGGCCGCCTATTGCTTACCTTGTAACTTACTCTCTGTGTACCTGTTTTCTGTATTGCTTAATATTCCTGGTGTACAATAAAGAGTCATTGTATTGTATTGTATTGTATTGTATTGTTTGTATTGTATTGTAAGTGCTTTACCATTTTTTATGACAGTTCCTACATCAGAATAAAAACAATTAGGTTGATGGTCAGTTTGACTTGCTAGTGAAAATAGCCTTTGATGTTTCAAGTCATACAAGTGACATTGAACCTTAGGATGGTAAAGGAGCTTAATGGTCGACTGTACACATTAGATAATGTACCAAGTAGATTATACCTAATTATTTATAATCTGTGACACGCGGCGCGGCGGCGCAGCGCATCTTGTACATAGTCCACCAGCCAGCGCGCGCGCAGTGAGCGACCCCCAACCCCTCAGTCACAAATACTCATAAATCCCTGTAAATATTGTTGAAATCTACAAAATAAGCACACTTCTCAACTTAAATATTTTCGGCAAATGGAGGTTTATGAGTAAGGGGAGATATCTGACAATGTGTTCTCAAGTTAGTTTGGTAACGTAGGTACTAATTTAAGTAGGTACTTCGTTTTGTATTAATTTGTACTTCAACTGTAAATAAATCGAATTAGTATCTCGTTTCTATGTTTTTTATTGCTAAACCCTGATACGACGGTTTCATAACGTAATGGCCACTTCCCCAAAACGACTACATGTCTGGAAGACTACTCCCTTAATGACCATTCCATTCCTATACAGGGTGTTACAAAATAACCCCTAAAGCCTGAAACCCCATGAACAGTAAATAAAACTGTAATTTTGCGCGCTGTTCTTTTTAAAAAAATTTTTTTTTTTTATTTAGCTTATTTTTGTGTCCCACTGCTGGGCAAAGGCCTCTCCTCTCTTGCTCCACTCCTGCCTATCAAAGGCGAGCTCCCGCCATCCCAAAAAAAAAATATACTAAATTAATTCTTTACTGGGGGCTTACCACGCTCTCTTAATACGATTCAGTTTAGGCTATAAACTGAACTGCATCGCTATAACGTTACTTTTGCGATTCAGTTCAGATGCGGTTCAGCGGTAGCGATACAGACATTTTCATTCACTCACTTCAAGTGTCGTCATTATAATTTGGGACACAGATAGTATACTCGTACTTACACCTAACCGGCATCACTATTCCTTTCTGCCAAACGGTATAAAATGGTGACAGAAAAAGACGGTGAAAGCGAAGACAAGCGCCCGCGCGTTAAGCAATACGGCCTCTGGACTAACATTTAGGATAAGGTACTTATTATCTCGGAACGCAGATACTACGCATTTTGGCAGTACAGTTCATTTTTGTAAAAATGTATGTGTCAATAATTATGAAATAAACGATAATAATAATAATAAATAAAATAAAATAAAAAATAAATAAATATTAGGGAACAATCTTACACAAATCGACCTAGTCCCAAACTAAGCAAAGCTTGTACTATGGGTACTAGACGACGATAAACATACTTATATAGATAAATAAATACTTAAATACATAGAAAACATCCATAACTCAGGAACAAATATTCGTGCTCATCACACAAATAAATTACCTTACCGGGATTTGAACCCAGGACCTCTTGCTTCGTAGGCAGGGTCACTACCACAGAAATAATAATAAAGAGGATAGAAATGCCTTAGTTCCTATTTTCTTCCGGAACTCGTGTCGCTGCTTCATCCCCTCAACTTACTGTGTTAATGCACACATGCAAAAGACCGGAACCGTACTACGCAATCACGCACACAATTACTAATATTTTTGCTTACAAACAATTATGAACCTTTCACCTTAGAGATAGCGTTGAATAACACTCAACGTAAGTCATACCCACATTTACACAACGACGCTCTTTATTGGCCGCGTCGGCATTATGTCTGTACCAGTCGTAATCTGTTTTTTTGTCCGTACCACGAACTTTTGTGCAAGACGGAAGGGTTACCAAAAATTACTTTACATTGCTGCGTATAATTCAAAACGATCTGCGTTTTTATGGGCATGAGTAGCAATGGTATAAGAAGTTTCGTGTTAATAACGTGTAAACCAATATTTCATAATGAAATATTTTCTCAAGTTGTATTTTGATATAAACCGCATTATTACATTAAATGAATACATACCAATGTATTATTAGTGTAATTACACAGTGTGGACGAGTTTCCGCAATTGCTAATGCTGCAAAACACCATTTTAATGCACTTGTTGTCATACCCACGTTTCAAATAGCACTGAGCCACAAGTCGCGCGCTTGTGACCTACGAGTCACAAGCGCGGCGCCAAGGTCACGCGTCTAAGGCACTTCTATCCTCTTTATTATTATTTCTGTGGTCACTACCAACTAGGCTAAGGCGGTCGTCAAAAACGTATAATAATAATATTGTTTAGTTCCCGGGGGACAGCGATAAATTGCAACAGCTAGTTCGTTCATAAACTCAAATTACATACGAGTTAATAGTTAATACCTCATCATCAACATCATTTCAGCCGAAAGGCGTCCACTGCTGAAAATAGGCCTCCCCAAGGCTCGCCAAACAGATCGGTCCCGTGCCCTCCGCATCCAACGCGATCCAGCAAACTTAACCAGGTCGTCTTTCCATCTTGTTGGAGGCACAGCTCGAAGAATCGCCAGACTCAAGTGGCAGTGGGCAGGGCACATCG
Organism: Archips crataeganus; assembly: GCA_947859365.1. Classification (NCBI taxonomy): domain Eukaryota; kingdom Metazoa; phylum Arthropoda; class Insecta; order Lepidoptera; family Tortricidae; genus Archips; species Archips crataeganus. Next base: position 22,568,067 of record OX402054.1, read on the forward strand.
CTCGTAGAACTGATGGCCGATGGGGCAAAAAGGTTCTCGAGTGGCGTCCGCAGACCGGAAGACGCAGTGTAGGTAGTTCATTCATACCTACTTAGTATTAATTGTTGAGTTTCTCCGTCTGTTGATTAGCGACCCCTCGCATTCTTGCCTGGAAAAGCCATTAAACATTGTAATGTTGAAAAGCGAATGTGAATTCACAGTTTTACGAGCTGTTTACGGGTCCAGAAGCGCTGGACGCCGCTGCCACTCGGCAAGGTTTGGAGAAACCAAAGGCGTCACATGTCTCAATAGCGGTTTATATCTTTCTGCGCTAAAATTTTATCTCACTGTTTATATAAAGTGCTTTGTGAGTTATACTGCAATAAAATAATGCCCAAACGTGTGTGACGACGCGCGTCGGCGGGCTTAGAAGTTGAGACGAAGTTAAAATCATCATCATCCCAGCGGGTATGTATTACAATACCGAAGTACGAAAGACCGAATGTATTAAAACATCGAATGGGTCAAAAGTCCGACACGATTTTTTTCTGAAACCGTTAACTTTTTAAGATTGTTATAAAACAAACCTAACCTAACCTAATGGGTTCTGTATGATGCCGTTTTAATAAATTCTGCGAACTTTACGGTTTCAGAAAAAAATCGTGTCGGTCATTTGACCCATTCGATGTAAAATAAAATAAATAAAAATAAATATTAGGGGACAATCTTCAAATCGACCTAGTCCCAAACTAAGCAAAGCTTGTACTATGGGTACTAGACGACGATAAACATACTTATATAGATAAATAAATACTTAAATACATAGAAAACATCCATAACTCAGGAACAAATATTCATGCTCATCACACAAATAAATGCCCTTACCGGGATTTGAACCCAGGACCTCTTGCTTCGTAGGCAGGGTCACTACCAACTAGGCTAAGGCTAAGGCGGTCGTCGAATGTTTTAATACATTCGGTCTTTCGTACTTCGGTATTGTAATACATACCCTTGAGAGCCATAGTTCAAACCATCAGGCCACCCACGGCGGTTAAAATACTTAGTGTAGAATTGTCAACGTTGATGTATATTCAGAGAGCTTTCTTGTACTACTTAATGTAATTTTTAGCAGTTGAGGATTTGAGACTGTACCAGCTTGCGTGCACACACGCACACATACACACACGCACACATGCGCTCACAAACATCCACAATTATTGGTAAGACAGCGCGGCGTAGCAGCTTATAGTTATATGCATGTAAAATATAGGTACTTTGGTGTCTGATAAGGAAACGCTACAGAACAGACCGTAATTAAATTACAATAATAATGTTTCGTGCCCAACGCAGAGCGAGACATACAATACAATAATTTATGTGTAACTTATGTATCATAATAATAATACATAGCAGCATAAACTAAAGGCGCGTTTTCACCGGTGCGTGGAAGCGTGCGACTGCGGCATGGCGCGGAACCTGCGTACACGCGGTGGACCCACGGAGATATAACAATTAATTGTTTATTTATTAATACAGACTGAAACATGGATGCACAGAAAAAACTCCAGTAAAAATACCAGCGCTGGGAATCTAACCCAGGTCCTCAGCATTCCGTTCCGCGTGCTATTTCCCCTACACCACCACTGGTCAGGAATTATACACAATTTTTTCCTATGCATCGCACATTTCAACTTGCTAAATCACATTAAGCCGTGATACAGCGCCATCTAGGTATGTTAAGTTCTCATCGAGACACGTCAACATTCCTTCAGAAATTATGGTTTCGGATTATGGATTTCACGGGATGACCATAAAAGTAAAAAAAACCGGCCAAGTGCGAGTCGGACTCGCGCACCGAGGGTTCCGTGTAAACTTATGTGTATCTATGAACATCCAGTCTTAGCAGACCCCTGCTCCTAAGCAAAATGTCCGTAAGTATGTATGTAAGTGATAAAGCGCAATATCACTGCCTAATGTGATTATAACAGACTGAAGTGTACGATGTATGGGAAAGATTCGTCGCTAACTTCTAGACCAGTGATGGTGTAGGGGTAAGCACGCAGCACGGAACGCTGAGGACCTGGGTTCGATTCCCAGCATTGGTCTTTTTTCTGGGGTTTTTTCTGTGCATCTATATTTCAGTTTGTATTTAGTTTGAAATATATGGTTTCACGGGATGACCGTAAAAGTAATAAAAAATGAAGTTGAAGAAAATAAAAAAATAAATAGAAAAAGATACTTCATACTTAACTTGTAAAAGTTGGCCTAGTAGCGCCATCTCTTGGTCCAGGTGAGCGGGTAGCTCCGAAGGAGTGTTGAAGTCTCTCGGTAGAGGGCATTAACATACATAAAAGCGCTTTATCACTGCCTAATGTGATTATAACAGACTGAAGTGTACGATGTATGGGAAAGATTCGTCGCTAACTTCTAGACCAGTGATGGTGTAGGGGTAAGCACGCAGCACGGAACGCTGAGGACCTGGGTTCGATTCCCAGCATTGGTCTTTTTTCTGGGGTTTTTTCTGTGCATCTATATTTCAGTTTGTATTTAGTTTGAAAGTCACAAATAAGTTATTTTTTTTTATGTTAGAGAGGCCAGACAAACGAACTAGTGGGTCACTTGATGTTAAATGAACACCACCACCATTATCAGTTTACACAAAAAACAGACATACAAACAGTATCATCAACAATAACATCAAACTTTTATACCACTTTTCTGTTTGAATCGGAGCATAAACATTTTATGTATGTATAACTGGTAAACCCATTATTGTGCAAAAAAAAAACACTATTGTCAATCGTTGAGATACCTACATGCACAAAGGCGAACCTTTAAGAGATCTCTACCAGTCAAAATGTAACCTAAAATTAATAGCTCAGTTAAAAAGTGTACGGCTTAAGCGCAGGCACCACTTTGCCGCAAGTATGCTTGATCAGTGTAGACTCGGCCTAGCCCCGCCCGGCGCGCGTGTGAGTCACGTCGTATAATGTGTGTGTGTGTTGGTCAGTCAGCCACGACAGAGCGAAGCAACAGGTCGCGCGTCCGCGGCGACATACAGGAAAACCGCATAAAAACCAACGATAACGCACAAGTCAGTGGATCGCGGCTAACAGTTCACCGAGTGCCACAAAGTTTAGTGTTTTAATGGGGTGTTGTGAATTCTGTGCGAGAAATACGGCTAAAGAAATATTGCGGGCGTAGAAACCTGTCGGATGAGTGCGTCGTGAGCGCGCGCGATGGAGGTGCGGACACGCGCGGGGGGGAAGCAGCGGGCGCTGCCGGTGCTGCCGCTGCTGCTGCTGCTGCTGGCGGGGCCGGCGGCGGCGCTCGACCGCCCGCAGTGCCGCCACCCCGACTGCGTCTTTAGAGATGAGAACTCATCCAATGAGTATTTCTTCACAGTCAATGGTAATTGCTAAAAACCGGCAAAGTGCGAGTCGGACTCACGCACGAAGGGTTCCGTACCATCTACACTAATATTATAAAGAGGAAAGGGTTTACTAATGTTTCGCAAATTACGTTTCCCAAACTGATTCACTTGGCAAATGTTTAATTTCCCAAATGTTTATTTTTTCTGAAACTGTAAACTTTTCAGGATTGTTGTAAAACAAACCTAACCTATACTAACCTAACCTACAAAATAGTCCTGAATAGTTTACAGTTTCAGAAAAAATAAACATTTGGGAAATGAAACATTTGGCAAATGAATCAGATTGGGAAACGTAATTTGCCAAATGGAAGTATAGTCGACCAAGAAACTCCTTTACCACCCTAAAGTTCAATGTCAGTTGTATGACTTAAGACATCAAAGGCTATTTTCACTTACAAGTCAATGTGACAATCAGCCTTATTGTTTTTATTCTGATGTAGGAACTGTCACAAAAAATGGTAAAGCACTTACTTGGTCGACTATACACCGTTAGAAAGCTACATTGTCACTGAGTGACATAGACTACTTTTTACCGCGCGAAAGTACCTTTTCCTCGCTGCTTTTCCTACGGGAAAATTTATTTATCGCGGGCGAAGCTGCGAACATTTTTTCCTTTTGAGGTACGGAACCCTAAAAATCAAGAGAAGATTTCTTATTGTTAGAAATTTTATTAATGTACTGAAACAATTACTTTGCTCACCCGCGACCTTACGATAGTTACGTTTATGCAAGAAATGTGTGTTCATGCAGTTCCTCCACCTCCACACTTGACTGTACGAACACACACAAATCACACAAACCCTACCATCACCACCGCCAAACTACACTGACGCGTTTCGAACTCAACCAGAGCTCATCCTCAGAGCACCACAACCGTATGCTAAACCACCAAATGTTAAACCAGTGGTTTGCATGAACACACATTTCTTGCATAAACGTAACTATCGTAAGGTCGCGGGTGAGCAAAGTAATTGTTTCAGTTCATTAATATGGACCTCCGCAAAGTAACGCCTGATTCAATAAATTAATCAATCAATCAATCAATCATGAGAAATTTTATTCTCATTGGCATTTCAGTAAATAACATAGCCAAAAATGCAACAACTTGGCCCGCCATATATTTCGTTAAGTAGTACGGCACGCGAAGGAAAAAGTTTCCGCATCCCTGGCCTAGTTGGTAGTGACCCTGCTTACGAAGCAAGAGGTCCTGGGTTTGATTCCCGGTCGGGGCAGATATTTGTGTGAAAAATACAATTGTTTTTCTTGGATGTTTAATATGTATTGAAGTATGTGTTTATAAGTAAGTTTATCCGTTGTCTAGTACCAAAGCTTGTACGCTTTGCTTAGTTCGGGACTAGGTCAATTGGTGTGAATTGTCCTGTGATATTTATTTTTTTAATCATCTGTTTTTAGAAAAAAAAAAACTTTGTGCCAAGTTTCTTGCGGCGCATTCTTCTTAGCAATCATAGTCTTCTATCCAAAAGCGCTGGCCCAAAGAAAGGGTTACCTATCATATTCTCGAAAAGCTCATTTCCGAATATTAAAATTCCGCAAACGAAACTCCTTTTTTTCATTTCCCAAATAATTGTTTGTCCGAAATTTTATTTACCACATTTTCTTTTGCAAATCCATTTTTTTATTTGACAAAATAATGATTCAAAATCCAACTTTATTAAATTCCGTAGGATCATTTGCCATATATTTATTTACTCCGCAAAATCATTATAAATAATAATAAATAATAAATATCACGGGACAATTCACACCAATTGGGAATGTCTAAAAAAAATTACCAGTGGTTTTTATATTTTTTTTGTATAGAAAAGTCAATTATAAGAAACTAATTTCAATATTTTGACATTTAGTTCTCTACTTTTTTCAAAATTAATTATTGAAACTATTTTAGTTGATGACGTCACATTATAATTGAGGGCTCCCACAATGCCAAATTTCTAAATCTATCTAAATGCGTACGATAAGGCAACCCCTTTAATTATTTTTTGCGTCGTGGTACACTATACACTGTGTCAATTTACTGGCACTGTCAAAGTGCTAGATGTCAGACAGCGGGTCCAAATCAAACTCCGTAGTATAATCCACGCGTAAATTGTGAAGAATCTAACCACACACAATAAAGTACGACCGGTCACGCAAAATACACTGTACGATACAAGCATCGCACATTCTACGCGTCAGCACTATTCATAATCCATTCATTTCTTTATTGCAGTATTTGCATTAATTGTAATATCAGTCAGTCTACGTTTATACGTGCTCCTAGCTAGTTCCTTTTTGTACCTTGGTTATCAATAAAATCATACACAGTTATAAGTGTTTCTATCAAGCATCAATCATCATATCAGTGCTGTTGTACGTATCCCGTACATCAATTGGTCCTTCGAACCGGATTGTTTAGTGACTGTGTGTAATAGCGAATCGATCTTAGCGGCCTCCCACAAGCGGGTCTCACCGTAAAGATTGAGAAGGCGCATCAATACATACAGAGTGTTAAACATTCCATATCAATCAAGTGAAGTAATTATCATATCATCGTTAGAGACGTCTAACAACTATCAATTCAAGACTTAGATATAACTTAGCAAGTTCTAAGTTTCTAAGCATCGGAAGCTGCAGCAATCAATCTATCAATAAACCAAGGGACACAATCATACATCAAGCACAAACATCAGTGGCCACAATACCATCAGGGAATCATCATCAGACGAGTTAATTTCTATCATCCATCAGAGTAATTAACAATCAATACATCAAAATGAGTGACACCAGAGAAATGGAAGCTCTCTCAAACGATCAAGCTCAAATCATGGCGAATATGAATAGAATGTTTGAAAATTACAAGAAGGATGGGCCAAGCCGTCGAACAGTGTCAAACATCATAAACAAGTTAAACGCTCTCGACGGATTCTGGCAGGAATTCTTGAGTAATCATGAAAAGTTAATGGAATTCCAAATCAAGGATTTCCCGTATTTAACTGAAAAGTGGTATGAGAAGACTAAGACCTTCTACGATTCAGCTAGGCCTATTCTGGCAGATCATTTAGCAGTAGCCAAGCAGAGACCTCTGTCACCTAAGCCTTCTGAACAGCAAATCAACCCTATGTCGTCACATCAACTGACAAGTTGGGCAGCTGAAATCGAAGAAGAACAATCAACATTCACAAGAAAACTAACCAAACCCCTAGATCAACATCATCCTGAAGATAACAACATGAATCAACCGGAAACTGAGCATATCCCCACGGGAAACCCTCAGAACACTTGTCGAAATCCAACCAATCCAAAGTTCGCAATTCCACCAATTTCTCAGAACCTTGATAAATCATCATTGGATTCAAGCAAGGTTGCAGAAAAAATGAGAAAACAACAAAGCAACTTCAAGGCCTTTGCCCGCACTATTTTTTACATCGACCTTTCATTAGTGAATGAGAAATGGGAGTTGGAAGATTTGCTCAAGACTGTTCAATCTCGCTGGGCCACCATTGATTCACTTCACTGGGACATCGACAGTGAACTTCCCGAAGACGATGAATTATACAATCAGGCATTTTGCAAATATGAAAGAAAATTCCAAGAAATCAAGAAAATGATCAATACTAAAATTTGGTCTATGAGTCATCAAGAGAAGTCAACACCGATGATGGATGTACCACCATTTAGTGGAAATTATCAACAATGGGTATCTTTCAAGAACTTATTTAATGAAGCGGTCCACTATAACCGATCTATGTCTAATGCTCAAAAGATGCAATTTTTAAAAAATAAAGTACGCGGTGAAGCTGAAAAACTTATACAGCATCTTAACATCAGCTCAGAAAATTATCAAACCTGTTGGGAGATTTTAAACCACAGGTACAACAACACAAAGCTTATCTTCACGGCTCACCTTAACACCCTATTATCATTACCAGCAATGCAACATCAAGCATATCCACAAATCAAGCGTTTACATGACACCACAAATGAATGTTTGAACGCTATCAAAAACCTCGGTGTAGATGTCAAATCATGGGACCCACTTATCGTCCATATTTTGTCGCAAAAATTGGATACCGAAACTCATACAGAATACATCGAATCACTTAAGAATCCACGGGATTTGCCGAAGCTTAAAGAATTCCTCGATTTTCTAGAAATGAAATTCACATCATTCGAAGCAAGTCGACGCAAGTTAGATGCTCCGAAATTAGCACAACCCGAAACATCAAGAAAACCCCACTACAAATCATTTGGAAGCATAAAAGATTCATCATTATCTCCAATTAATTCAACGAACTTCAAATCAAGTTATCAACAACGCAATAATTGCCCGGTTTGTTACAAGAACCACGGAATATTTTATTGCGAAACGTTTCAAAGAGCTAAAGCCGACAGCAAACGCAATATCATTTCAAAGTTAAACTTATGTAAAAATTGCCTTTATAATCATTACGGCAAGGACTGTATTTCATCAAGTAGATGTCGCACGTGTAACGAAATGCATAACACGTTAGTGCACGATGCGTATACACTGCAATCAGAAACCAACGATTCGTCGAATAAGCGGAAAAATGTCGGCAATGTTACACAAGAACGCAATAATATGATTGAAATATTATTAGCGACCGCTCTAATTAAAATAAAAGCAGCAGATGGAAATCATTATACTATGCGAGCTTTAATAGATCAAGGATCTCAGATGTCTTTGATCTCTGAAAATGCGGCTCAACTTCTTCAACTGCCACGACAGCGCTGCAAGGGCATAGTATATGGCATTGGTGCCAAGGAAAACGTCTGCAAAGGGGTCATCAGCGTCACAGCCTCATCATTGCATTCGGAATTCCAATTTGGTGCAGAGTTATACATCATGAAAACTCTTATGAATCACTTACCAAACCGAACATTCTTGAAACCCACGTGGTCATACTTAAAAGATATTCAACTGGCAGACCCGGAGTTCAATGTCAGCGGCCCTATCGATCTCTTGCTGGGAGCTGACGTTTATGCCACTATCATTCAAGGCGGCATTATCCATGGAAGCGAATCTCTTCCAGTCGCACAACAAACGCGACTTGGATGGATCTTGTGTGGCAAGGTGCCATCATATCAGTGCAATAATGTTATAAACAATATGGACGACATTATGCGCTTCTGGGCGATTGAAGACATCACAGAACCTTCAAGTTTGTCCTCAGAAGACCAACACTGTCTACAATTTTATCAAGATACCACATACCGCCAAAAAGACGGAAGATATGTAGTACGTTTGCCGTTGAAGCCAGGTCAAGAAGACATGTTGGGAAACTCAAAAAATGTAGCCATAGCCCAATTCAAACAACTCGAAAGAAAGTTTGAAAGAAATCAAAACATCAATCAAAGCTACAAACTTTTCATCAATGAATATATTAAATTAGGTCACATGCGCCAAAGCGTGGCCGAGAAGGGCAGTCCATTCAACTCGACACCCAACTATTACTTACCTCATCATTGTGTACAACGCGCTGACTCGACGACAACAAAGTTGCGCGCTGTATTTAACGCATCAGCAAAATCATCAAATGGACTAAGTCTAAACGATATCATGTACAGTGGGCCGAATTTACAACAAGACTTACTTGCGCTTATCATCAAATGGAGACAATATAAAATAGCATTTACGGCGGACCTGGAAAAAATGTTTAGACAGATTATTATCAACGATCAAGATCAAAAATATCAAAAAATCATCTGGAGAGACGAACCCCATCAGCAGTTACGAGAATATACACTCTCGACTGTAACTTACGGCACAAAAGCGGCACCATTTCTTGCCATGATGACGCTACGCCGATTAGCTAGTGATGAACGCCATAATTACCCGGAAGCAGCCAACGTCGTGAACGATAGTTTTTACATGGACGATCTCTTACACGGCTGCCACACTATTCATTCAGCGAAGAAATTGCAATCAGATCTAATCGCATTAATGAAATCGGGTGGATTTAACCTCCGAAAATGGGCATCAAACGAGCCAAAACTTTTGGAAGGAGTCAGTAAAGCTCAAGACTTACAAGAAACATACGAATTCAAAGATCAAGCTACTACAAAGACGTTAGGCCTGCGCTGGCATCCACAGGAGGATCAATTTACCTTCCAAATGGAAATAGAAGCGGCACCAACCAACACATCAGAGAAGATGACAAAGAGAGCGTTGCTGTCGAATATAACAAAACTATTCGATCCCGCAGGGTGGCTCGCCCCAATATCAACAAAGTTAAAATTGCTGTTCCAAAATGTCGCATCAAATGACCTTGACTGGAACGATCAAATATCAGATAACATCAAAAAAGAATGGGAAATTATCTCACAAGATCTTCAAAATATCAAAGAGATAAAGGTGCCACGATGGCTTAACAGCAGTAATAATCAGTACGTGGAACTTCACGGGTTTTGCGATGCATCGACCAAAGCTTATGCGTGTGTTATTTACTGCCGTGTTATCAACAACGACACAAAGCCCGCGCCGCCGAGTGTACTAGTAGCGGCTAAATCAAGACTCGTGCCGACAAAAAAGAATATCTCACTACCGCGATTAGAGCTATGTGCAGCACTGCTACTATCAACATTAATGATCAAGGTGAAGCAATCATTATCTAACTTGAACATTACATCATTTGGTTGGTCGGACTCCACAGCCGTCTTGGGCTGGTTACATGGTGAACCTAGCAAATGGAAACCATTCATATCAAACAGAGTCACAAAAATAACGGAAAATATGTCCCCAGCCTGCTGGAACTACGTCAAGTCTCGAGAGAATCCCGCAGACTGCGCAAGCCGAGGAATCACGGCTCAGCAACTACTAGAACATCCCTTGTGGTGGAACGGACCGAATTGGCTAACATCATACAGTGAAAATAAAGAAAAACCCACTTTCACCACCGATCAGGAAATCAAAACATCGAAGCAATGCCACGTGTCAACAAGTAAACAATCAACTGACGTCATCAATGACCTTGTTAACAAGTGTAGCAACATGACGCGTGCTACGAGAATTCTTGCATGGGTGCTACGAGCTACGACGCGATCGTCCGATCAACTAAAATCAAGTTACTTGACTACGGACGAGTTGCGTCGCGCGAGAAACAAAATAATCAAACACAATCAAGAAATAGAATTCGCAAATGAAATCAACAGCCTAAACCTACATCAAACGGTAGATTCAAAGAGCAATATCTTACAATTAACGCCATTCCTAGATCAAAATGGAATGTTGCGGGTCCGCGGACGTCTTGAAAATGCTCATATTAGCTGGGAAAGGAAACACCCACTAATTATTCCACATAGCGGGCGCCTTACAGATATGCTCATAGATCAAGCACATCAGGCTGTATTGCATGGAGGGCCTCGCCTTACTCTTTCCCGACTCAGAGAATCTTATTGGATTGTGGGGGGAAACAGAGCTACAAAAAAACGTCTACGGCGATGTGTCACGTGCTTGAAGCAAAAACCCCAAAAATTATCACAAATTATGGGTGACTTGCCAGAATCAAGATCAAATCAGACAAGGCCTTTCTTGAATACTGGGGTGGACTATACCGGCTTTGTGAACGTCAAGGCCAACAAAGGCCGTGGCATCAAAACTACGAAGGGGTATATAGCTGTCTTTGTTTGTATGGCGACGAAGGCAGTTCACCTGGAGCTAGTATCGGATTTGACATCCGAATCATTTTTGGCTGCTTTAAGAAGGATGTCAGCCCGACGAGGTGCACCACATCACATCTATAGTGATAATGGTACCAATTTCGTCGGCGCCTGCAAGAAAATCAAAGAACAGTACCAACAGATCAAGTCTACACTAGATGAAAATTTTTTCAACGCTATCAGTGAAATGAATATCAGCTGGCATTTTAATGCACCTGCCTGGCCGAGTGCAGGGGGTCTGTGGGAGTCAGCAGTATCTAGGCTTAAGCATCATCTCCGCAGAGTACTCGGAGAACAACATCTGACATTTGAAGAGTTTTCGACGCTCCTAGCTCAAATAGAAGCCTGTTTAAACGCACGTCCACTGTGCGCGTTGAGCGAAGTTCCCGATGATTTGGATTACATCACACCATCTCACTTTTTAACAAGTGGGCCGACTTTAAATATCATTGAGACAGAAAGAGATGAGCGAACTCGCTGGCGACTAACACAGAAAATATTCCAAGACCTTTGGAAAAGGTGGCAAGCCGAGTACTTATGTCAACTGCAATCACGTTGCAAATGGACTCAACCTAAATCAAATATCAAGATCGGCGACGTCGTGATCATTCACGAACAAAACTTACCCGCTGGCAAGTGGGCACTAGGCCGCGTGCTGGACGTGCATCCGGGAAAAGATGGCTTCGTCCGAGTAGTATCAGTTAAAACAAAGAACGGAATCATCAAGAGACCCATCATTAAATTATCAGTCTTGCCGGTAACAGAAGATAAACCATCTATCAATCAACAGAAAAATAATTTGAACGACACACCGCCAAGAAACGCAAGAAGTCGAACATCAAGATCTAAAGTTATTAATTTTATATCAATGACTTTAATGCTATTCATGTTTATAATATCACCGGCGCAATGCAATTACAACGTATCAAGTTTCAAGGACGGCCAGGCAATTTACTTTGACAAGGTTACAAACATGAAATTGGCCCGAGATGAATGGAAACTCGTTGTCTACTATAACATCGATCCCTACTGGCAAGGATCCACACTGCTATCAAAATACATTAATCATCTGGAAAATAGTTGTCACATCATTGAAGCTCATTCACAATGCAAGATTGTGTTACTGCAATTGCGTCACGCCTTCTCAGAACTCAAATACTACGACGGCATGCTACTAGGTCAACGCTCCGAGCTATCCAGACAGAGAAGGGGACTTATCAACGGAATCGGCAATATAGCTCATAGCTTATTCGGCGTGCTCGACGAACAATTCGCCGAACAATATCAGAAGGACATTGAGTTAACTAGGACCAACGAAAAACATTTAGCTAATTTGTGGAAGAATCAAACTTCAATCATCGAAGCAGAATACAATTTGCTAAAAAGGGTCGAAGATACCGTACAAAAACAACAACAAACCTTTGCTCAACATTTAACACGCTTGGAATCAGCCTACAATAACCTGGGCAACCAAATTCAAGATACGATCCTGATCAATGAGTTTACCGTATCATCCATTATCGCCAACAGTATTCTCGTAAACCTGAAGAGTATACAAGAAACTTTATTAGACACCATCACTAATGTCATATATGGAAAATTCAACATTCATCTGTTAACGCCTCAACAATTAAAAGAAGAGCTGAATATCATCTCCGGGCAGGTATCAAAGGACTTGACACTTCCATGTGAAAACATTAACACGGATTTGCCAAAACTATATCAATTAATGAAGGTGCGAACGAGAATGACCCGCCAGTTCCTTATCTTCGAAATCAAAATACCGTTGGTTTTCCGAGATGCTTACGAACTCTTCAGATTAATACCAATTTCACATCAAGATGAAAGAAACATGATCAAGATAATACCCATAGCAGATCAAGTGGCTATCAACATGCAAAAGGAATCATTTATACCAATGCTAGACGAAGTTGTACAAAAATGCGATCACTATGACGCTAACACTCTAATCTGCACGCTACAAGGTCCAATTTATCAACTAAAGTCGGACGATCGACTTTGCGTCACGGATCGAGTTACAAAACAATGTAAAACGGAGACCGACACCTGTCGCAACACGTGGTCGGAACTAAACGTTATCAATACGTACCTATTCTTTTGTTGTGATGGATGCACTGCGAGAATCATATGCGGCCAAGAAGTAAAAGCAGAACATTTGCACAAAGCTGGCATCATCACATTGCGAAAGGACTGTGTTCTCAACGGAGACACGTTTACGATATTTACACAAAAGAGACCCACCAGTGAAATTGGTGCACAAACGGATGTTTTTCAATTTGATATACCATCTATAAATCATGTTATCAACTTGACGATACCTTCTACACCTCTGGAATCAATCGATCATGAAACTAACAAGAAGTACTTCAAGGTCGTCAGAGAACAAATTGAACACATGAAGACCGAAGGAGCCCTAGCCGATCAAATCAACTATCACGACGTTCATCATTACGCGGCTATCTACATAATGATGGCTATAGTGCTCGTGATAGCAGCACTGTACGTACGCCGCTGCCTCCGGCGACGTCGAATGGTGGCTCGCCTGACCTCACCATCATCCGCTGCGATACCTATGAGGCGCGGACGCGGACCAACCTCGGGAGTATCCGCATCGCAAGACTCCCTCCAATCAGCAGCTGAACAAGACAGTACTGGTCAACGCGCCGAGAGACAAGATCATCGCGTCGGACCAAATCCAGTAGCCACATTTAGAGGATTTACGTCAACACAATAATATCCTAATCTTGAAATGTATAAGTAATTGTAATCATTTTCTTTATATTTAAATTCATTGTTTGTATAAAAACATCAATCACAGCATCCTTATCTCGCTGGCCGGGAATATGTACGATACAAGCATCGCACATTCTACGCGTCAGCACTATTCATAATCCATTCATTTCTTTATTGCAGTATTTGCATTAATTGTAATATCAGTCAGTCTACGTTTATACGTGCTCCTAGCTAGTTCCTTTTTGTACCTTGGTTATCAATAAAATCATACACAGTTATAAGTGTTTCTATCAAGCATCAATCATCATATCAGTGCTGTTGTACGTATCCCGTACATACACCAATGTCAAATGAAAGTCATTGCTTATTTCTTATTTAATAAATTCATTACGTTATATAAAAAAATAATAACTACAGAAAACGAGTTAGAAAGCATTTATCTCGAAATGGTTTTCGATTTACTATACATTGCAAAAAAATAGACATCCCCAATTGACCTAGTCCCAAAGTAAGATAGGAAAGCTTGTGTTATGGGTACTAGGCAACGGATAAACATACTTATACATATTATAATAGTTATTTTTAATTCACTGACATCCTCTTAACCCTGAATTCCTATCACTCAAACAAATGTTTTTTGTTTTACGACTTTTTAAAATGAAGCACTTTTTTTCCCATACAAATACACAGAGTATCGTAAAAATAAGAGGAAATCTCAAATTTTTAAAACTTTATTACACCAAAAATATTAAGTTATGACAAAAGCCGTAAAACAAAAAACATTTGTTTAAGTGGTAGGAGTTTAGGGTTAAAAGGATGCTAGTGAATTACAAATAACCCTGTATTTAAGGGGGCTCCCATACAACAACCGTGATTTTTTTGCTCGCTTTTGCTCGATAATGATAACGGCAACAGGTAGACGCTTGAAATATTCACAGAATATTTAGTTATATATTCACTTTAAAAAATAAATAATTAAATTAAAATAAAACAAACATTTAAGGAGGGCTCCCATAGAAAAAAAACCAGCCAAGTGCGAGTCGGACTCGCGCACCGAGGCTTCCGTACAAATTTATATTTATCTATGAACATCCAGACTTAGCAGATCCCTGCTCCTTAGCAAAATTATTATTATTATTATTTATTTATTCAAACATGCGCATTGAAATGTGCGCAGTGTGGGATCATTGTAGATTGGTTACCGATATAGACAGATAGAGAAAAAAAATATGCTTTTCGCAATTTTCCCTTTATCTGTGCTATAAGACCTTGCTTCGTACCAAATTTCAAGATTCTGAGTTCACCGGAAGTACCCTGTAGGTTTTGATTCCCTTGCGAGTAGTTGCGAGTTTGAAAATATGCAGCTTAAATTGCTGTTTCTTTTGATTGCGTTGACATAGAAGTTTGATTTTGTTACAGCTTTATCTATAGACCTGAGTATTTGATATGAATTTTAATTTAATACCTCTACACGTTCATGAGGAAAGGGGTAGTAACCTTTAAAATTTTTAAAAATATTTTATATGATGTAACTAAAAATTTACGATTTTCGCAATTTTCGAAATTTTCCCTTTTTCTGTGCTATAAGACCTTGCTTCGTACCAAATTTCAAGATTCTGAGTTCACGGAAAGTACCCTGTAGGTTTTTATTCCCTTGCGAGTGTCGAAATTTTGCGGCATAAATAGATTGCGTTATACCTATTTGTACTATTAAGCTTAGATAATTATTTTTAATTTTAATTTATGCTAGCTCGCTTAGCTGCGACACAGAGTTCTTTAGTAACCCTAGTGCAGGCACATGTGTTATATAGCCTTTTTGTATGAAATTGTATTTATTGTTAACTTGTACTACAAAATTATTGAATAAATTATCTTATCTTATCTTTATCTTAGATTGATTACTGATACAGACAGACAGACAACCAAAAAATTATGCTTTTCGCAATTTTTCCTTTATCTGTGCTATAAGACCTTGCTTCGTACCAAATTTCAAGATTCTGAGTTCACGGGAAGTACCCTGTAGGTTTTGATTTCGTTGCGAGTTTCGAAAATATGCGGAAATTTGCGGCATAAACGGCTGTATCTTTTGTTTGCGTTGGCTTAGAAACTTACTTTTTTCACAGCTCCAGGGGACCGTAGACCTGAGTATTTGATATAAATTTCAGCTTGATACCTCCACGCGATCCTGAGAAAAAGGGTCTTGACAGACGGACGGACGGACGGACAACAAAGTGATCCTATAAGGGTTCCGTTTTTTCCTTTTGAGGTACGGAACCCTAAAAACGTGATTTTTTTGCCATTTTTATAGATAATGGTACGGAATCTTTCGTGCGCGAGTCCGACTCGCACTTGCCCGGTTTAATTTTATAATTATAACAAACTGACATCCCTAGTCTCGACCTCATATGACCTCAAGATGGTCGCCGCAATAAAAGTGGCGAATTATGTTATCTCTATCAGATAAACGTTTAAAGGCGAGCAACTCCCTGGGCCCTGGGGTATGCGGACCTCGAGAACGCTTTTAAGAATAGGATTTTTTGTCGTTTTGCTGCCCAAAATGCCCACGGCGATCTAACGCTCCGGACGCGTCTCGCAGGCCAGCCGCTGATCGTGGAGTACGACGAGAGCACTCTGAGGCTCACCGTGACCTGCGACCAGGGGCGCTCCGGGCCGGCGGCCGCCGCCGACGACCGCGCGCTGCCCGCGCTACCCGCGCCGGCCGTGCTGGCCTACGTGGAGTTCGGCGGCTGCCGGCTGCCCGCGCGCTCGTACGGCGCCGCGCTGCGCGGGCTCAACGTGAACGCCACCGAGCGGCTGTGGCTGCTGCGCCTGCCCTCCGAGCCGCCGCTGTCGCGCGGCCAGCTGGCCGGGCTGGGCGCGCTGCGCGAGCTGAAGCTGCACGCCAGCCCGCCGCGCACGCTGCGGCCCGCGCCCGACTTCCTGGACGAGCTGCGGGAGCTGCGCACGCTGATGCTGTACCGCGTGGAGGCGCCGCGCGCGCTGCCCGCGCTGCCCGCCACGCTCCACTGGCTGGAGCTGAAGGAGGCCGACCTGCCGGCGGCCGAGCGCGAGCTGCGCGCCGCCGCGGACCCGGCGCTGCGGGGCGCCGCCACGCGCTGGCTGGCGCGGCTGCGCGAGCTGCGCCGCCTCACGCTGGTGGACCAGTACGCGGAGGGCCGGCTGACGCCGCCGCCGCTGGCCGAGCTGCCGCTGCTGCGGGACGCCTCCCTGCAGGTGCCGCTGGGCCGGCTGCCGGAGCGCTGGCTGAACGGCTCCAATCTCCAGAGGCTGGCGCTCGTGTCGTGCGACCTGTCCGACCTGTCCATGTTCCCGTTCGACGGCGCCAACCTGACGGTCCTCAACGTCTCCCAGAACAACCTGACCGATCCGCCGAAGTGAGTTCAGTTCCATCTATTCTTCTGTGAGACGGCTCGCTGCCGTCGGAGTTGCATGATCTTGTTGATATTAAAACGAGAAAACACGACTGGATCTTTCGTTTCAAAACGGTTTGGCGGATTCCGATGAGGATCGGCTGACAGATAGTTCACGACATGAAATTTATTTATTTATTTTATGAAATAATACATAGAATATTTTTTATCAGAAAATTGCGTAGCGTCCCCTAGATAGCGATAGAGTGATCGGACGCGGAGGAGGCAATACGCTTGTGGGTTCGCGAGGATCAACCGAACAGGTCGATACCGCCCGATTCAAGATCTCACGCGCGGCGTGACAAAACAAATAACAAATTCGATACAATATAAAACGTTAAAACATTGATGCGTTGCCGCGCGTTCATCTGAACCTACCCTGAGTGAATTCTTCACAGACAGAGTAACGGGCAAGAGTCAGTTTCGATTACATCGATGTCACTCGTGCGTACGTATGTCATTTGCGTATTTTTTGTTGTGGCAGGGGCGCGTTCGGGCAGCAGGAGGCGCTGTGGCTGCTGGACGTGTCCGGCAACGGGTTGCGGGGCGAGGACCTGAAGCGGGCGCTGCTGCCGCGGGCGGGGGGCGGGGGCGGGGCGCTGCCGCGGGCGGGGGGCGGGGGCGGGGCGCTGCCGCGGGCGGGGGGCGGGGGCGGGGCGCTGCCGGCGCTACGGCACCTGCGCGCCAGCGGCAACCCGCTCGGCTCGCTCTGCGCCGACAACGACTTCGCCAGGGGTAGAAGTCAGTGCCCTTACCTTCCCGCTTTGTATTTATAATAAATAAATACGAAAGTTTCGACGGTCCCCAAGAACAAAGTATATATTAAGTGCAAAATTATAGTTTCGAGTAATTGCCGTTCAAAGTTGGGCTCAAGTTAAAATCTCAATATTTTCGTATCTAACACTAAAACTATTGTTGTATTATTTGCTTTATCTACTGTTTTCATTGATTATTATATTGAATATTCTAAATTTTGTTAAATTAATTATTCTTTAATTATGTACACTAAAACTACTTATAAATAAATACCTCTCGGTATGGTTATACTTCTAATTCATGTAAGATTGTTTGTTTTTTTTTTATATTTGTAGATAAATGGCGTTTTTTATTACTTTACGACTTTGTTCTGTGGGTTAAGAGGCGTTGCATATTCATAAACGACTTTGTTCAATGGAGTACCGAAATTAAATAAAAGTCTTATTTGCATAAGACATTATTCATCGAAACTCTGTGTAAATATCAGGTCGTATGTGTATTATGTTTTGGCAATACTATATGTAATACCAATACTTTGAAATATATCAGAATATATATTAATTTAATAATTGCAAAAACGTCCAATTAATTTACAAAGCAATCGACAAATAATAATGTTCACTAACTCGTACGATCTCCGCAGAACATCGGCACAAATGACGTTGCGCCGCGACCGCGACGCGGGTGGTGCGTCTTGTTTTGAACAAGATCGTAAGCGTTCATGTTACAGAATAGAATAGAATAGAATAGAATAGAATAGAATAATTTTTATTTGCCAGAATACTTATAAACAGTCAACAGCATAAATAAGTGATCATTTATGTACCTTGTCATTTTCAATCGTTTGACAATTTTGTATGACATTTCAAACATGACGTTAAAGTGACAAGGTACATAAATGATCACTTATTTATGCTGTTTACCCTAGGTCGAAACGTTTTTCATTTAAGACTATGTTCAATAGTGTAGTGGTGTAGTTCGTTTGATGCTTAGTGTAAATCTGTATGAAAATCTATTTTTCCATACGACTATGTTCGTGGGGACCGTCGGTTTGAGAGTACTCTTATAATTCTCTTAGAATACTCTTTTGTCATAAGCCAAGTTTAGACCTGCAAAAAAATTGTGCAAACTGCATTACATTGTTAGGCCGCTGAGAAGCGAACGAGTTCGAAGCGCCGAAATTTAACTTAAATATTGATCCAGACGAGCGTTTAAAGACAATATTTATTAATTTATTTATGGAGAACCAACAGCTCATTATATACATCTTAAACATTACAGTAAAGCAATCCAATTACAGTTTCTCGCCAACAATTACAGTGTAACAATAATGCAGTAGGTATGCCCACACAGAGACCCTTCGGACACACAAAAAAGAAAAACCGGCCAAGAGCGTGTCGGACACGCCCAAGGTAGGGTTCCGTAGCCATTACAAAAAAATCAAGTAATATTATTCTAAGGATTTCGTATGTGTACGGAATCATCCAAGTTTAGGTATGTTTTATACCTTAGGCTACTATTTACTCTTAAACTACAAATAATTTCCAAGCAATCTTAGCCGCTATAATTTTCCTAGTAAATTTGATATATTTACTATACCATCCCGAATTTTTTCAAATTTTTCCATCCAATAGTTTAGATTTTAGAGGGGGGGGGACGGTCGATTGTAATGAAAATTTTCACTTTAAAGTTGAATATTTCGCAAACAGATCACTGAATAGAAAAATCGTGTTAGCAACCCCGCAATGGTTTTAAAAGACCTATCCAACGATACCCCACACTATAGGGTTAGCCGAGAAAAAAAATCACCCCCACTTTACGTCTATGGGAGGTACCATAAAAAAAATTTTTTTACTTTTTTTTATTCAATCACTTTGTCGGCGTGACTGATATATATATTCATGCCAAATTACAGTTTTCTAGTACTAACAGTCTCTGAGCTTAGCCGCGGACGGACAGACAGACGGACAGACATGGCGAAACTATAAGGGTTCCTAGTTGACTACGGAACCCTAAAAAGAGAAAATAACTACTTATTGACAAATAATTCAGCACTAATTTAATTAAATATGCAGTGAAATCCCAAAATGACCGAGACCTGTGCCAGTAACTAATATTTTCTTTCTTTCTTTCAATTTTGCTCTCATCGATCATGTTTTCCCCAGTGCTCGAGCATGAGTAGAGCGGTCGCTTGACGTGCTTTGTGTGTTGCAGCGAACTCGAACCTGCCGCAGAACCTGATGCAGAACCTGACGCGCCTCGAGCTGAGAGCCACGAACGCCACGCGTCTGTGCACCGACTGGCTGCGCGAGTCCAATCTCACGGTCATCGACCTGCGGGACAACCGCATCAAATTCTTGGACGTGAGTACATGATGTTTAAATCGATTCCACATTAGGACTCATCCGGAAAACCCTCCTCCCCTCCTTCGCCATACTTCGTACTGTGATGATTGTCTTATCACAAATTGCCGAGAGTTTTAAATGTGAGACGTAAGTAGCTCGCGTCCGACTCTCTTTCAGTGCTCGAAAAGAGTACCGGGGAGCAGACTCTTCGAGCCGTTCTAGGCAGACTGCAACGCGACTACTGACTGTCCATACGTCCAGACTGCACGCCAGCTGCGATTGTATGGGCAGTCACAGTTAGAATGCGGGTCGGCCGAGACGTCCCTGCGAATTCATTAAGCTCGACCATTGCGCGAGCATTGTTGAAAACCAAACCTGAGTTTTGGCATTCCAGCGCGTTAAAATTCGAGTCGCCTCGCACGGCGGCACGGTATTCCACCCCGGCCAATGTTCGGTGGTTCGCCGCGCGAAGTCGATACGCAGCTGTAGATGGGCATTGGGTGTGTTGCAGTACGACGAGCTGGAGATGATCCGCAGCACTGGCGCGGCGCAGGAAGGCGTGCGGCTGATGCTGGAGGGGAACCCGCTGCGGGAGGTGGGCGTGACGCGCGACCAGCTGGCCAGCTGCAGCGCCGCCGCGCGGGCACCCGTTGACCCCAAAAGCAGCACCACGGTATGCCAGTATTAATGCTTCCTTGAAATCATCGACCGTTAGGTGTCGTCTTCGGTAAATTTCGGCCACTGTAATTTATTGCGTATTGTTCGGATGAGTAAACGGTCAGGGCAGGGTGAACAGTTTTGAGCTGACAATAATAATTGTAAAAGAAACGAAAAGTTAATTTTGTTGCATATCTAACTATGTATTTGTGTTTTTTTATCGATTTATGCAGGAAATTTTGTGACGTGACGTTTCTCGAACCACTGTTTCTTATGATTAGGTATTAAAGCCCAGTTCAGACCAGCAACACAGATCGCGAGGCCGAAGCCGCTATGTAACGGCCCGGCCACGGTGTTCGCGCGACCGGCGGCGCGGCGAGCGTTTTCTCTGTTCATTGCGCGGCACACGGTTCGAGACACGGCACACGCACTGAGCTGATGAAACGTTGCCGCGCTGCCGTCGCGCGAATTCGTGGCCAGACCATAAAGCCTCTTAAAGACACACGTTTGATAAGTGATAAACCAAGTGGTTTTCGTGACCACTTCGTAATATGGTTTTTAAATGGAATTAAATCGCGAGTTGTTAATTACGTACATTAATACAAAAAGACCCGACATATGGAAGAAAACTATTTATGATTATAAACCTTCCTATTTTCTTTTATAAGTTTTCGATACATTAATAAGCTATGATTTTTTTTTATAAGGATTCATGGCGTCTGCAGCGTAGCACAAAAAAAATGCACAAACCGAGTCATGCATAGGTAATACCAAGGATGATATAGACTGGATTGGCAGTCGCCGTAGTGCGGATCGGCCGCGGTTTTTGTAGTTCGATTATTAAATCTAGATGGCGCTGAAATATAGCCAGAGGCTTACAAGGCAAAACAATAAGACTACTGATGTTTCATTATTACTACAAATGTATTATTTTTGTGTATAATGCTGAGGCGTTTAAAGCACCCCAGCGCTGATTTTCAGCCAGTACCGTTGGTGATACCCGGATCGCTGTTTAGATAGATAAATAAATAAACTGCACACTAATAGCTACATACATAAGACTACATGCATAAATAAATAATTTGTAAATTGTAAAAGCGAATAATAATAACAAAATTTCTTGAACATAATTGGAATATCTCACTTGCCAAGTATACAACCCTGCGCGGACTAAGTAAAGCGAAAAATGAAAAATGAGATAACCGAGACAATAAAAATCAAAGAAGTTTTGTGAAATAGTGCTGGAAAGGAGAGGAAATTAAGGTTTTTGCAATGACAACCAATAGCCTTTAAGCTTTCGCCCAAAGGTGTACCTGCTAGTCACACTTAGGATGGCAGGGGGATGTCATTCCAGCACTTAGACGCCGCAAACCTAAAACTCCCTCGAAACGCCGCCGTCCGGGGCGGCGGCACAATAGCCTTAAGTCTGCGCAAACTTTTCAACCATGAGATTTTTTAAAAAAGGTAGGATGGCGTCTTGTGTCGCACTACACCGAACAAATAATACATTTGCAGTGATATGAAATATCTGTAGTCTTATTGTTTTGCCTTCAAAGCCTCTGGCTATATTTCAGCGCCATCTATAGATAATAATCGAACTACAAAAACCGCGGCCGATCCGTACTATGGCGACTGCCAATCCAGTCTATTATCATCCTTGGTAATACTAATGTCGTGCAGTCCTTTGTTTTTCCGCGTCGTGTATGCACAAGCTCGGCACGGTTCGACTATGCGCCGCTAATACGCCGTGCCGTGGTCGAACCGTGTCGTGGGCGAAAAGCATTATGCTGGCAGTCCGAACTGAGCGCTCGCTTGGTCGCAGCGCGCTCCCGTGCTGCTGTCCCTGTCGGAGCTGCACTGCACCTGCAACAACGCGGCGCTGCGCGCGTTGCTGAAGTGCTCGCTGCTGCAGCTGGAGGGCGACCCCGAATGCACCGGCGACACCCGGACCTTCCTGCAGCACGAGCCCGACCAGCTCCTGTGTCGCTACGAGATCGAATGCCCTCCCGGTACTGTATCCGACCCCTGTTCACAAAGTACTCGGGGTGGAAACAAAATTTAGGCCCTGGAGGGAAACCACTTTAAATTCTTTATTCAGCTCATTTTACTTAAAGGAATCATTCTTTTATCTTTAAAACAAACAAATGGCATTCAAAGATTTTCTTAAATTCGCTCTTTTCACCCGAGAATCGAACCAGCTAAAGAAAAAAAAAATGCACTCGCTGTTTTATTCCACTAGTCGATACGACCGATGTTAAGGTGGTTCGACTCCCATACAAACCATCCGAGCAATGGCATGGTTTTCACAGACTTGAAAAAAAAATTAAAAGAATATTTTTTTTTTAAATCCTTTAAATAAAATGAGCTAACTAAAGGCTTTTAGGTAGTTCCGCTCCAGGGTCCACGTAATTTTTCCACCCTGTATTCAATCCAATCGTACAACCGACGTAAGGTTGCGTGCGGACTGTGCGGACCGGAGCTGTGCGAGGATGCGTTGCGAGGGATGTGTTTGTGATGAACCAATGGAAACACTTCATTTACAGGGTCCTTGTAAATTAAGTGTTTCTATTGGTTCATGACAAACACATCCCTCGCAACGCATCCTCGCACATCTCTCGTGAAAACGCAGCCTAAGAGGACCGATTTCTAAAATTTGGTACAGTCAACGTTATAAATAAGTGATTACTTTTGTACCTTGTCGCTTTCAGTCGTTACGTATTTAATTTCGTATGACTTTTCAAACATGACGTTAAAGTGACAAGGTACAAAAGTGATCACTTATTTATGACGTTGACCCTAGTAACAACTATCTCGAAACTGGTATCGTGTGGGCAGGCTGCTCGTGCGGCGCGCAGCGGCTGAGCGACAGCGCGACGGTGGTGGCGTGCGCGGGCGCCGCGCCCCCCTCGGCCTGGCCGGGCTGGGCCGCCGCCTCGGGGGCGCGGCCGCTGGCGCTGCGGGCGCCGGACGCCGGGCTCGCCGCGGTCCCACGCGCCCACTTCGTGGAGCTGGTCGCGCCCGACAACTCCATCGCCGAGCTCGACGAGGCCGACATTCGCGACACTTTAAAGGTTAGTGCGCTCTCTTTACCTCAAGGATGACCTGTTGCTCGCAATTTTCATGTAAATGTTTCACGACAAACTTTTTACCTTTGCGGAGGTAGATGAATTATTAAATGATCCGTGAACGTGTCGGAAGTGTCGAATGCCCCTACCCGCGATTAAAAAAAAATCAGGGTGTTTGGTAGCTACGTGCAAAGCTTTAAGGGGGTGTTAGCCGAGGTATTTTTGAACATTTTTAGCCATATATGTCTTAGCCGAAATTTGTTTTTTTTTTTAAATTGAAGACTGAAATTTTAGGAAAATGCCCAGAATTTGTTAGTCAGGAGTCAATATTGCCCCAATGAGCGTTAATTTGGAAACCAAATCTTTTATTTCGGATAGTTTAATGTGTATTGGACCAAATGAAATAATTTTGAAGTGTCTTTCTTGCCACAAAAACAAAATGGAGGCATTCGAAATTACTAAAAATGTCTTAGGTTGGAACAGAGTCATTTTTCTATGCCATAAATTTTTTTTTTTTAAAATCCTCGAAATGTTCAAACATTTTTAGAAACATGCCTGTTTATTGTTCTTTTTTTTAAGGTATCACTCATTGACATTGCTTCCTAAATCTGAGATAAAAAGTAAAAACCAAACTCAGGGAGCACTCGCTAAGAATGGACTAGTCTTGAAATTGTACTAGTAAAATTAAATAACATGTGAAAAAGACAAGTCTACGTATTTTTCTGTGCCATATTTAAAATTTCCAAATTAACGCTCATTGGGGCAACATTGACTCGTGACTATCAAATTCTGGGTATTTTCCTAAAATTTCCAAGTCTTCAATTTAAAAAAAAAAAACAAATTTCGGCTAAGACATATATAGCTAAACAAGTTCAAGAATACCTCGGCTATCACCCCCTTAAAGCTTTGCACTTAGCTACCAAACACCCTGTATACTGTATATCGTGTCGATCATTCGAGAGCGTACGTTTCCCTCAGGTGCTGGATTTGCGCAACAACAACATCACGCGCGTGTCTGAGGCGGCGGTGGCGCGCCTGCGAAGGGTGAACGTGACCGTGAGCCTCGCCGGGAACCCCTTCTCCTGCACCTGCCGAGACCAGGCCGCGCTGGCGCGGCTCAAGGATGCCCGCGTGAGTCTGCTTTCTCTCGAACGAGTGTGTAGCAGTTTTCGTACTCGATGACCGACATTCGATATCGACGCAGGTCTCGGACTGGAAGGAGCTGACGTGCGGCGGGTCGGGCGCGCTGGGCGGGCGGCTGCTGAGCGAGCTGCGGCTGACGGCTGACGAGCTGTGCCGCAGCGCGCTGCCGTGGGTGCTAGGCGGCGCGCTGGCGGCGGCGGCGCTGCTGGCGGGCGCGGCGGCCGCGCTGTGGCCGCGCGCGCGCCCGCGCCTCAAGCGGTTCCTGTTCGAGCGGCAGCTCTGCCTCGACTGGGTGCTGGGCGCGGACGACGAGGTCGACGACCCCGACAAGACGCACGACGCGTTCGTCTCGTACGCGCACCAGGACCACGCGCGCGCGATGCGGGTCGTGCGCGGGCTGGAGCGGCGCGGGTACTCGACGGTGGAGCACTGCCGCGACTGGCTGCCGGGCGCGGCCGTGGCCGAGCACATCGCGCGCTCCGTGCTGTGCGCGCGCCGCACGCTGCTGCTGGTGTCGGACGACTACGGCGCCAGCAAGTGGGCGCTGGAGGAGTTCCGCGCCGCGCACGCGCACGCGCTGGCCCGCCGCTCCGCGCGCGTGCTGCTGCTGCGCGCCACCCTGCGCGCGCCCGAGCGCCTGCCGCCCGACCTGCAGCTGCATCTGCGTCTCAACACGTACCTCGACCTGGACGACGCCGCCTTCTGGCGCAAGCTGTGCCGCGCCATGCCGCCGCCGCGCGCCGCGCCCGCCCGGCCCCGGGACAAGCCGCCGCGGCTGTGGACGCCGCCCGCGCCGCGCGCCCCCGCCCCCGCCCCCGCCCCCGCCCCCGCCCCCGCGGCGGCCGAACGATTACGGAGACTGTTATCCCCCGAGTCGCCGCCGCCGAGCCCCGTCCGGGAGCAACCCGCGGCGACGCCGCGCCCGCTCGCCGAGACCGTCGGGTGAAACCTCAGAACGTTGACATCGTTGCCTTTTGTGTTCCCCGTGAAGTGATCTATTGGTGGCACCTCTTCACTTGGCGTTGCGTGTTCGCGTTGCGCTATTGCCATCTCTGTCTGGCACGCTAGAATCGGCATAGTGCTCCTCTCTCGCACACGCAACTATTTCGTGAAATACGCCAAATGAAGTGCCAGCATATGATGCTGCGTACGTTGAAGCGATCCCGCTCGCTTCCTTCGTTTGTATTTACTGAGTGTGCCTATTAACAGGATGAGTTCACAGGCGAACGATTTGACTCGAATTCGGTGTACGTATTGTAGTAGATGAGCGATGAAAAACTAATTAAGTATCCAATTGAGATTAATATAGGAGTGTTTTTGGCTTCTCGAAATGAGGCAGCACTCTCGGTGGTACCAATTTGGAGGCAGAAATTTCTTTAGATCAAGTTTGTGTACCTATAGGATTATATTAGGTTTATCGAATCAGGTGTCCGGCGTTCCTCGACGGAGGCCCCGTGAACGCTTCCCGCCACCGCGCTTCCCGCTCAGCCACCGCACGTATGAGACGGCAGTTTCACGTCTGTGTGACACCAATTCGTTAGTACGAGTAGAACATTGTTTACTGTTTGTCTTTTATCATGCGCATGCTGAAAACTAAACTGGCTTGACTCAAACGAGCCGATTTGTGGCAAATAGCAAAAATGTGATTGAAAAGAACTGTTCATGTTGGAAGTTGTGCAACTTTAATCGTCTTTTGTCTTTGATGCATTATGAAAATAATTGTTTTTGTTTGTTTAACTTTTCTTAAGTATATAAATAATTAAATTCCTTAACTGTTAGTTAACTTCCCAATACATCTAGATTATCTGTAGAAAATTTTACGGTTTTAGGTCACTTTGAAAACAACTTTGTAGAACAGACAGGCGATATCACTTTGTACTGTTCTGTTTCAGCTGTCCACGTAATAATTATAAAGTAAACTTTTAAAGGTCGTTTTGCATAATTACTTAACATTTTTTTTTAAGTAAACTTAGGGGCTGTTTCACCACTTTTCTTAAAATTCGGATTAGCTTAATCATCAAAAGTGGTGAAACAGCCCCTTAGGGGGTGTTTCACCACCTTACTGTCAAACTACTGGTCACGTAACCAATGAATAAACTAAGTACTGGACAAATCTGTCGGCTAGTTTTTTTTCAGTTTCACCACTCCGGTCCTGTGCAAACTAAGTACCACTTAACTAATCGTCGGTTTAACATAGAGGGGGAATGGCAACGTCACATTTCACGATCACGCGTTCCTGTTCGCACACTTTCGTTCAAAGAGTCGCTCATTGTTAAAGCACAAGAAATCGTAAACTATGTAATTTTTAAATACATCTATTTTTTTGCATAAACAAATGTGTAACATTATAATTAATCCAAAAACGGTATTTATTTACGATACTTTGTTAACAATAACAAAGAAAAATAAAATCACGTAAAACGAATCGAAAAGTGGCGCCAAACCATTTGACAGATTTGAAGAAAGAGTTCTTTAAAAAATAAAAAAATACTTTGATTTATTTTTCTGAAACCGGCTGAAGGGCTCTCCAACCATGGACACAAAAAAATAAACTAACTTTATGTGACGGATAAAAATGCTAAATGCCTCCTGATCTGATGGTCAAATTAAGAAACAGTTTGTCCGTCACTTAGCGCTAATCGAGACTGGTGAAACAGAAATTTTAATTCCATCTGTCAAATAAGGTTATGATTAAGCTAATCCGAACTTTAAGAAAAGTGGTGAAACAGCCCCTTAATGTACAAAAAAATAAATTGTGCACTGATTTTAATTTCTTTCTGCAGAGCTGCGATGACAGTTAAATAATCAAATACCTACCGACGGCTTTAACGACCGCGTTAGCCCAGTTGGTAGTGACCCTGCCTACGAAGCAAGAGGTCCTGGGTTCGAATCCCGGTCAGGGCATTTATTTGTGTGATGAGCACGAATATTTGTTCCTGAGTTATGGATGTTTTCTATGTATTTAAGTATTTTTTTAATTCACTACCAGTTACAAACTTTAGTACGAAGCTTTGAATACTCAAAGGTACAAAGGGTATTATTTGACTTTATAGCCAAGCAATCATATTTTTGTGAACAGACAAAAAAATGCATTCGGTCATCCGAAATGGCTCGCTGCTCGGCAAACTCATGTTCTGCAAACAAACATATTATCAAACCGCAATCAGAATCAATGGGACTGTCAGAACTGTCATTTCATGCATATTTTGACGTAAGCATATAGAATTACAGTC
Source organism: Archips crataeganus (assembly GCA_947859365.1). Lineage (NCBI taxonomy): Eukaryota > Metazoa > Arthropoda > Insecta > Lepidoptera > Tortricidae > Archips > Archips crataeganus. Next base: position 22,596,540 of record OX402054.1, read on the forward strand.
AACTCCAATCCCTTGCTAATCGCGGGCGAATAATACTTAACATCAATTTTGTCATTCGCATCTACGTATCGGCCCTGGCGGAGCATCCATACTTAACGGGGGCCTAATTGCCTAACTAACGCAGTGTTTTTCAAACTTTGGGTCGCGACCCCTACCGGACCGGGGTCGTGAAGCTTTATTCAAGGGTCCCGGCAAATCGATGGGTCCCTAATAAAAGAAAAGGTACCTAGCTAGGTCCTACACTACGGTAAAAAAAATGCTATGGATGGGCTAGTTTATTTTTCAAAATGAGACATCAATAACCAAAGTTGTTGCAGACTATTTCTCTTTTTAGTTTTAATGTCGAGCATTGAAGAAAATGTTAGTTTACAGTGTTAGAAGTGGCAAATGGCACTAATAATACTAAAGCGTATCCTGCCAGCTCTGGATAAAGGATACCGAATTATTCAAATCACTATCATTTTGTTTGATTTTGACGTTAGGGGGTCGCTAAAATATTTGAACTTGTAAAGGGGACGCGTATTCAAAAAGTTTTAAAAACACTGGCCTAACGCACTTGGAATCACAAAATTATTTATACCACGTCTCTCTGTCACACAGATGAGGGTAGAAAGAAATAGTAGGTAAATGCGATCGCGAGCGTCCGCGCGTTAGATAACACGGCCTCGGGTCAGTGCAGTGGCCTCTGAAGCCCTCAGGCCTGACAAAGCATAAAACAATGTCCTCCTCTCAATGTGCACGTTCACTGCGAGACGCGGATCCATGCCTATTCATTATTCCGTGCGTGGCTTTAATTTTGTGAGTTCAACCAAGGTACCATTTGCGATATTACCTGAACACAATGCCTCTAAGTAAAACTCGCAAGTTGAATGTCAACATCCTATTTAGTATCGCACACACATGCCTATAATGTTTGCGTTGTCGACGCCGAGCACGCGAGCCGAGCAGGATGCGCCGACTGATATCTGTGCTATAATTATGTGCCATTGATGGAGATAGGCTGCTGAATGTATGTAGGTACCTACTGACTGAATAACTTCGTGGAATCTCAATTTAGTGCTTGTAAATTTACTGTTCTATTTCGTTGTGTGTTGTGTGTATTTCAGATGTAAATATTTTATCGCGCAAGTGATGTGACGATGTGTAGTTTTTAAAATAAATACGTAAATAGTTGTAAGATAAATGACTACATACTAAAATCAGGTTAATCTTTGTAAATAGTAAGTATTAAATCCATGTTTTCAATGATGGAATGTGGATAGACAATGCCCACGACGGCCCGTTGGCTACAGATGTATAATAAAAAACGTTTGTCTATTACATTGTTTCAATTGGTCCTTTCTCCCTGCCCCCCCCCCCCCCCCCCCACCGCGCCGGCTCGTGAACTTGACACGTCTCCTCGCTCCAGCCGGCCAAGTTACTGATGCGGGCGGCTGGCGGCGGCCGCGGACCGGCGGGCAGGCGGAGGCGCCGCGCGCGGCCGCACGCGTGTCTGTCTCCCGCCCCGTGCCCCCCCCGCCCGCCCCGCCCGGGGGGCTGCGCGCGCGCACCAGTGACCGCCCGCTGACGACCCACACTCGACGTGCGCGTGCGCTTCGCCGCGTTATCTACGACACAATAAACTTTCGACGAGCCGTACTGTGCAGGGCAACGATAATCTGTGACCTCTGCGTTCTATGGTGATCTGGACCGTATCCACGAGAAGTGTTGAAGTGAAAAGAGAGTGCGGAGCGGGCGACCGAGACGGCGGCGTTGCGACAGCAGAGTACGTATCGGAGCACTCGCGAGCTGCCGCAGCGGATCCGGCTTGCGGTCCGCCGTGTTGTTTAAGCAAACTGGTTTGTTTACGAGTTGTTCAAAGAACACGCGTGACGTCACCGCTGTCGTCTCTGCTATCAATCCAAAATACCCGAATACGATGTTAATAATAAATAATACACACTCCGAGACAGATAACATGCTTTGAAAAGCTTTTTGCACAGCAGATGTTACGTGTTTAACTGCGATTACTTATAAACTGTAGGCATTGCAGCATTGGTTAATACCCTGGTCCCTGGCAATGTAAATACTCACGTAACGGTTATGTTACGCTTGAGTTCGTGTGTCCTATTCCCGTATTATAGCTGTACCTGCTTCCAACAATAAATCATTCTACTGTAGTGTAGGGGAAAGCAGGTAGGATTCATTCATGCACTTTTTAGATCGAGCGTTATCAAAAAAAATTAGCTATTACAATATTATTTAAATACCAGTATAGTAGTATTAGGCACCCATGTATCTGGCTTTATTAAATCAGGCGTTACTTTGCGGATACTGCAACAATTACTTTGTTCACCCGGGACTTTATGATAGCTACCTGCGTTATGCAAGAAATGTGTACTTATTCATGCAGTTCCTCCACCTCCTATCTGTACGAACACACACAAATCACACAAACACAAGTATCATCACCACCAAACTACGCTGACGCGTTTCGAATTCAACCAGAGTTCATCTTCCGCTCAGAGCTGGCTAGCCTTCTATTATACATTAAAAGCTTCCCAAAAACATCGTAAATCTAAAAAAATCGTGTCACGGTGTTTCTTATCGAATTCCTTGACCGGCTTGACCGATTTTTATGAAACTTTTTTTTTCTGTATCTGGTAGGTCTGAGAATAGGTCGTAGGCTATTTTTTATACTCATATTCTTCGCAGACTGAGTCGCGGGCAACAGCTAGTATTAGTATAAAAAATAATAACTAAGTAGATATTTGTGACAAGTAACAACGACGAAGCATGTTGCGGATTTTTATTCGTGATTTTGTTAAGCTTTTGACGATGCTTGTTGCGGATATTATCTTCTTGTAATTGGATGACTAGTTTTATTATTAGGTTGGTGAAGCCTGTGGCTCATTTACATGTCTAAGAAGGTTCAAATAAATAAATATCACGGGACAATTCACACCAATTTACCTATCCCAAAGTAAGCTAAGCAAAGCTTGTGTTATGGGTACTAAGCAACGGGTAAACATAGATAGACGGATATAGATAGATACATACTTAAATACATATTAAACACCCAAGACCCGAATCGTATTTTTCATACAAATATCTGCCCCGACACGGGGATCGAACCCGGGACCTCTAGCTTCGTAGTCAGGTTCTCTAACCACTAGGCCATCTGGTCGTCACAGACAAGACAGTAAGAAGACAAGGTGACGAATGGCACTAATAATATTAAAGCGTTGCTAGCTCTGGATATTGGATGTTTATTTAAAAAAAAAACACTTACATTTTGTTTCGATTATGACCCTATGGGGTCGCTAAAATATTTTAAGTTGTAAAGGGGTCGCATATTCGAAAAGATTGAAAAACACTGGACTAAACGAGTACGAGCGAGAGGACTATGTTGTGTTAGAGGTAACATGGTAACTATATTATTAATATAAAACCTCTACCAATTCAAAAACTTTACCATTTAAATTTTAAAGTATTTTTGTGTCCTAGCTATCACATTCAAATGCGAGCCGGTCGCGCAAGTTCTCATTAAATCATATTTATTATTTAAACAGTTTATTTTCATTTAATTTATCGCTCTGACACATACATACATATAAATGCCCGATAACGTCTGTAATAATAAGTACTATAACTGTATACCTACTCAAGTATATTTTATATGCTTTTGATTCGAATTTTGCAATAACCTTTACCTACCTGTGGCTTTTAGAAACATTAATTCGGGCACTAGGTTTGACAGTCCGGGATTACACCAAATTCCCACGGGAATTCCTCAAATCATGCCGTGGTCTTAATGCATAAAACAGGCATGTTTATTCGGGTTATTCAGCGCTAAACTCAACGGAGTCCATTTTACCTGACGCCGGCTTGCCAGGAGCGCCGGGCTAGTGCCTACTTCGATTCTGGTCTCGTGTCTCTCTAAACTTAATCTACTTTAATTTATTTATTTATTTAAGGAGAACCAACAGCTTGTAACATAATATAGGTATTGTCAATAGTAACACAGAGCAAATTACAGGATCGCACTGATAGTGACTGATATATGTTTAAGCTTAAACCTAAACGAGGTGACGCGCACTATAACAACCGACACATCATGCAAAACAAAACACCACAAAATCTCAAATGGAATTTTCGCATTTCAAGATACACACTTTACAATTCTGCAACAAAGTTAGAGTGATTATTCAGCAAGTAATATTTCTGCTCAAATTAGGTAAACGCTGCACTATCCAGAAAAACCGGCCAAGAGCGTGTCAGACACGCCCAAGATAGGGTTCCGTAGCCATTACGAAAAAATCAAGTAATGTTTTTCTAAGGATTTCGTATGTGTACGGAATCTTCCAAGTATAGGTATGTTTTATACCTTAGGCTACTATTTACTCTTAAACTACAAATAATTCCTAAGCAATTTAATATATTTACAACCATTCCGATTTTTTTTTAATTTTTCCACCAAACAGTTTAGATTTTAGAGGGGGGGGACACGGTCGATTTTAATGAAAATTTACACTTTAAAGTTGAATATTTCGCAATCAGATCACTGAATAGAAAAATCATGTTAGCAAACCCCCAATGGTTTTAAAAAGCCTATCCAAGGATACCCCACACTATAGGGTTAGTCGAGAAAAAAAAATTACCCCCACTTTACGTCTATGGGAGATACTACCCTAAAAAAAATATTTTTTATTTTTTATTTTACCACTTTGTTGGCGTGACTGATATGTACAGTCGAGTTCACCAATATCTGTACAGCCAATCTGTCATAAATATCTATACATAGACCTTATTACGGTAACATAGGGTCTATGTATAGATATTTATGAAAGGTTGGCGATACAGATATTGGTGAACTCGACTGTATATTCATGCCAAATTACAGCTTTCTAGTACTAACGATGTCTGAGCTTAGCCGCGGACGGACAGATAGACAGACAGACAGACATGGCGAAACTATAAGGGTTCCTAGTTTATTTATTTATTTATTTATATATTTAGACATGCCAACAGTACATAAACAAAACATTACAAATCAAAAAAAATACAAGTTTTGGCTCCCGTTCATGCACCAATAACAGGCATGCGACAGCATTATTCATGTTCAGGGACGTACACTACAAATAAAAATACAATAGATCATACAATATAAACATAACAATATTAATTAAAATACACAAGAAAAGTAAAAAACGCTAATTATCAGAGGTGTGCAATGGATCCAGCATCCTACGCCACGTAACGTATAGGGTCCTGAAATATGTCAAATTTGAATTGATTTGCTAAGTCCAGGTCGTTGAAAGATTTTTGGATAGGATAAAGTGGAAGAGATCTACCAAGTTTCGTCCTGGTGCCTCCCGGGCGAAATGTAGCTCGACGACAAGTCCGCGTGTGGTTTTAGGCAGTGTGAAATTAAATCGTCGCAACAAGTGGGTATCAGTAACTGTCCTATTAATGATTTTATGTAAAAATGCAATGTCAAGAAAGGATCGTCTGTCAAGAAGAGAGTTCATTTTAAAGAACTCAAGCCTTTCTTCATAGCTAGCGTGTCGATTTATGCCACTAACCTGAGCCTTAAACACCAGAAACCTAGTAAATGACCGTTGCACCCTCTCCAAGCGATTTATGTGAACCCGATACAGAGGATTCCAAACCTGACTACAATATTCCAAATGCGAGCGAACTAGAGAATTAAAGAGTGTCTGAAATGTTTTTATTTGCCTAAAATTACGGCCTATGCGCTTTATAAAGCATGCGCATTTTCTTACTTTCTCGTATCACTGAGTTAAAATGATCAATAAAGCTAAGTTTGGAGTCCAGGTAAACACCTAGGCCCCGCCCCTTACGCAACCTACCTCACGAAGAACGACATCGTCCAGGTAATATTTAGTAACGATCGGAAGTCTTTTTCGTGTAGTTGACAACGGAACCCTAAAAACCAGAGTAGTAACTACAGCAAAGTACTACATACATACATATAACGCAGCAACGGCACTCTCAATCAAAGCACCTCATCGCCAATCTTTGCCTCACTGATGGGATGCTACAGTTGATGTCAATATCCATCTCCTTTACCAGGTTGCTTAGATACTTAATTAACCAATCACAGATGCTCTGTTTAAAGAAACCTAAATTAGGTTGTCACCTTGAATATTACTGCGAAATGATTATCAGAGTTACCTAAGGCTGCGCATCCACCGGAGATGTGCGAGGATGCGTTGCGAGGGATGTGTTTGTCAACACATCCCTCGCAACCACAGAAATAATAATAAAGAGGATAGAAATGCCTTAGTTCCTATTTTCTTCCGGAACTCGTGTCGCTGCTTCATCCCCTCTACTTACTGTGTTAATGCACACATGCAAAAGACCGGAACCGTACTACGCAATCACGCACACAATTACTAATATTTTTGCTTACAAACAATTATGAACCTTACACCTTAGAGATAGCGTTGAATAACACTCAACGTAAGTCATACCCCCATTTACACAACGGCGCCATTTATTGGCCGCGTCGGCATTATGTCTGTACTAGTCGTAACCTGTTTTTTTGTCCGTACCCCGAACTTTTGTGCAAGACGGAAAGGTTATCAAAAATTACTTTACATTGCTGCGTATAATTCAAAACGATCTACGTTTTTATGGGCATGAGTAGCAATGGTATATGAAGTTTCGTGTTAATAACGTGTAAACCAATATTTCATAATGAAATATTTTCTCAAGTTGTATTTTGGTATAAACCTCATTATTACATTAAATTAATACATACCAATGAAATGTAATCCCCTTATTAGTGTAATTACACAGTGTGGACGAGTTTCCGCAATTGCTAATGCTGCAAAACACCATTTTAAAGCACTTGTTGTCATACCCACGTTTCAAATAGCACTGAGCCACAAGTCGCGCGCTTGTGACCTACGAGTCACAAGCGCGGCGCCAAGGTCACGCGTCTAAGGCACTTCTATCCTCTTTATTATTATTTCTGTGCTCGCAACGCAGCCTCGCACATCTCTCGTGGAAACGCAGCCTAAACCTGGGCTGTTCCAGTCATTAGAGAAAACACAATGCGACGACATCATTACATAATATAAATAAAGGTATTTACATAGTTGGAAACTTTAGTAGTAGTAGTTAAGTCCATTGGGGTGTGGGTGGAAGCGTACCTGCGCGGTGGCTGCGAATGTCAAGCCGCACCCACTAGTTTACCAAAAAGTATCGTGTGTGACAACAGCCAGTTCGGATCGGACATTCTTCATGACATCTCATAATATTTTATTAAGCAAAGAAAGATTAAGCGCTCGCAAGGTAGGGAAGGGAGTCTCCGGAATTAATTTTACGCGATATGTATTATTTGCGGCACTTAATTTAAGGCTATGGTCTCCTATAAACGCCATCGGCCGCTTACAGCGTCACTTCGTTCGCTGCGTCACAATCACAACGCGCCCAATGTACTGCTGTGGTCTCCTTCAACACGTCGACGTTGGCGTCTTGACGCCGTACGTGGTATTCAGACACTATGCGCCGCGTCTCTAGTTATTTCGGCGACGACGTATTGACCGCTGACGCTGTGCGTCGCGTTCAGACGGCGATCGGAGCGTTGACGCTGACGTTAGACGCCGCGTATAGCATAAAATAGCTGTATTGCGGAAGAGCTGGATATCAATATATTCAACTGTAATCAATCTAAGGTGAGGCGGCGGTTGGTGGGGGGGTGGTTTGATTGAGCGTACTTAGGTACTAGGTAGTGACTGCTTTTTACTAATATGTTTTATTTTTGTATAGAGATTAGTTCTGATATCTTTTTGTATCAAAATTTGTGTGGCATAGCTTTGCGATTGTTCGCGTACTTTCTTTCTTTTTTTTTTTCTTGGTTCTTTTTGTGAGATCCTATAATTGGCTCCTATGTTATTACATGTTTAACCTACTCTGTAATTTGTAACTGTTGGTTCTCCGAAAATAAAATAAATAAATAAATAAATAGGACACGGACACGCAGACGTGCTGCCCAATATCGAGCCAAATTCGTCGATGTGTTTTTTATAATTTTAATTGTCCTATATACTCGTGACAACGAATGAATGTTTTTAATTTCAGGATCGAACGAGCAAAGCGGGAACGTAAAAATGCGGGCCGCAGCATGATGGCCCGCGTCGGGCGCCCGCCGGCCGCGGCGCTGACGCTGGCGCTGGCGGTGGCGCTGACGGTGGCGCCGGCGGCGGCGGCGGGGACGGGCGCCCCGCCCTGCCCCGCGCAGGCGCCGCGCCGCGCCGACCTCGACCTGGAGTGCGCGCTGCCCGGCGGCGCCGAGGTCGAGCTGAGCGCGCGCGCCGGCCGCTACGTCGCGCTGCAGTGCCGCGCCGGCGCCGGCGCCGCCTACCGCTGCGCCGAGCTGCCGCGCCTGCCCGCGCCGCCCGCGCCGCCGCCCGCCGCCCTCCTCGCCGGCTGCGCGCTGCCCGCCGACGAGTCGCTCGCCTGCACGCTGGCCGCGCTCGCCGCGCCCGCCGCAGCCGCGCTCACGCTGCGCGCCGTGCCCGGGGGCGCCGCCGCCGCGCTGCGCCCCGAGCACGCGCGCGGCCTGACCCGCCTCGCCTCGCTCACGCTGGTGGGCGCGGGCGAGGCGCCGACGCCGCTGCCGGCCGCCGCGCTCGCCGAGCTGCCCGCGCTGCGCCGGCTGACCGTGCGCGAGGCGCGGCTGCGGCTGGAGCCGGCCGCGCTGGCCGGGGCGCGCCAGCTGGAACATCTGGAGCTGTCGGCCAGCGGGCTGCGGGAGCTGAACGGCGCGCTGCACGGGCTGGCGGCGCTGCGCTCGCTGGCGCTGTGGGGCAACGAGCTGGAGACGCTGCCGGCGGGCGCGCTGCGCGGGCTGGCCGCGCTGGAGCTGCTGGAGCTGAGCAGCAACCCGCTGCGCGCGCTGGCGCCGGGCGCGCTGGCGGACGCGCCGCGCCTGCGCGAGCTGCGGCTGATGGACGCGGCGCTGGGCGCGCTGGAGGAGCCGGCGCTGAGCGGGCTGGCCCGCCTGGAGACGCTGCTGGTGCAGAGCGCGCGCGCGCCGCTGCGGCTGGGCGCGCGCGCGCTGGCGCTGCCGGCGCTGCGACTGGCGCTGCTGGAGCGCTGCGGGCTGGCGGCGCTGCCGGCGGACGCGCTGGAGGGCGCGCGCGCGCTGCGGACGCTCTCGCTGGCGGACAACGCCCTGACGACGCTGCCGGGCGCGCTGCTGCGGGACGCGGGGGAGCTGCGCGCGCTGAACGTGAGCGGCAACCGGCTGGCCGCGCTCGACCCGGCTCTGTTCGCGCCGCTGCGCCGCCTCGAGGACCTCAACCTGGACCGCAACCGCCTCGAGATGTTTCAAGAGTGAGTCTTCTCGTTCTCTCGGCCGCCTTTCGACGGAACCTTTTCAGTTCAGAACTGACGCGCATACTCATTTACACAAACTCACACACTCACACACACGCACACAAACACACACACTCACTAACACACACACAAACACACACACACACACATACATACTCTCGTCATGCGTACGCATGCACTCATACTCTCATACGCACTGTACGGGATAGTCGTCTCGTACAATATTTTGATGATATTTGATACTGATAGAAGTGATACACTTAAGATTTTTACTTAATTTATTCAAAAACCTTATAATTGATACAAAACTCTGCGGTTGAGCGTGCGCGCTTGATACAACGGTAATGCAACTAAAGTTATGAAATAACGCGAAGTAGCGTAAAATGCTGACACGTGGAATGTACGGTTTGCATAGACCGTATACGCACTATAAGTCTTGTTTAATCTTGTTAATTGTTATTGTAGTAATTAAGTAGTTGCGCACGACAGAGGGTTGGAGACCTGGTGACCTGAAGCACAGGTTCTACCTAGTTCAGGCACCAGCCTCCCCCACTCAAGTCAGTTAATTTGAACTACGTTGTATTTGTCCGATTTTTACTTTCACTTTGTAACTTGGTGGTGGAGAAAATATATCTTATTATTATTATTATTAGTTCGAGAGGTGTTGTCGCTGACGCGGAGTCGATTCTGCCGAGTGCGCCTCCCTCGGGACCTTGTCGAAATCGACGTCGCGACAGTTTTCGGTAGTTCGAAACCAAATTTCCTTCGCTATCAGATTACGAGATGACGCTCCGAGCGCCGGAACCGCTTCCGAACTGTCGGGTGACGGTCCCTCTCGCTCGTTTCGGAACTCGGAATTTCACGCGTACCTACGTTTTCGAACCGCACTCGTCCCGTCGAGCTTCGAGCGTCGGTCGATTCTCAAACGATGGTCATCGATCACTCCATTTATAATATGATGTAATTTCTCTGCCGCAGTGACCTGTTCGCGACGCTGGGCTCCCTGCGCTCGCTGTCGGCGCGCGGCAACCGGCTGCGCACGCTAGCGGCCACGGCGCTGAGCGGCGCGCGCTCCCTCGCGCACCTGGACCTGGCCGACAACGAGCTGGCGCTGTGCGCGGAGCCGGAGCCGGGCGAGGATGCAGACGGCTACGCGCCCGAGTTCGGTCCCGCGTCGCCGCTGTCGGCGCTGCTGGCGCTGCGGCGGCTCGACCTGGCCGGCAACCGCCTGGCCGCCGTGTGCTCCGACTGGCGCTACGTGCTGCTGGGGCTCGAAACGCTCAACCTCACGAGGAATCGCTTCGAGATCATTACGGTAAAGTCGCTCGACGGTTCGATCGTATTTGGTCGCAAATCCGATAGTGGTGCGACTCGGGTTGCCTCTCGAAAAGGATTCCCTGATGATTCGGTGACCGTTTTGACGTAAATTGTTGAATGGCAGACGATGTTTCGCCGAGTGCCGTGTCGGAACTCGACCTTTAGCAGATTATTTCATCGGTTCACTTATGTTAAAGTGAAAGTCAAAATGTCTTTATTCGATTTAGGCTCCGACGAGCACTTCGAAAAATCTACCACACCGGTAAGAGTGCAGAGAGTGCGACGCCTACTGATATAAATTCGTTTAGTTTATCAGTCACTACTTATACATTTTGAACGTCTGCTCGAAGAACTTTTCGCTTTCAAAGTGGCGACCCTATAGCGGTTCGATTCTGGCATTCGGCGAAAGAAATAATAAGTGCAATAAAATATACATAAACCGAATGTCACTCGGCCAAAAAAAGCGTACCGACCGTTAATCTACGAAACAAAAAAATCTGCGGAATCAAATTCTCACTCTCGGTGAGACGTTCCGATCGGGCCGGTCGGAGCGTCACGATCGAGAGGAGAGTTTCGAAGCCGGAGATCGGGTATCTATTCGTCTCGTTCGTTTTCAGGAGGCCGACATCAACTTCGTCGGCTCAGACGTCACGGTCGACCTCCGACAGAACAACATCACGACCGTCCAGCTCGACGACCGGCTGCAGCTCGCCACGGGCGGCGACGGGCGGGGCGGGGCGCGCGTGCTGCTGGAGGGCATCCCGCTGGACTGCGACTGCCGCGCCTACCCGCTGCAGCGCCGCCTGGCCGCGCCCGCCCCGCGCCTGCTGCTGGCCGCCGCCGCCTGCGCCGCGCCGCCCGCGCTGGCCGGCCGCGCGCTGCCCGCCGTGCCGTCCCAGCTGCTCGTCTGCGCGCTGCCCGCGCCCGCCTGTCCCGCCGGCTGCGTCTGCGCGCTGCGCCCCGCACGAGCCGCGCTCGAGCTGGACTGTGAAGAGCCGCCCGCCGCCGCCGCCGCGCCCGCGCCTGAGGAGTTCGGCCTCGCGCGCACCGTGCTGCGGCTGCGGCGCGCGCCCGCCTCGCTGGCGCTGCCGCTGCCGGTGCACGAGCTGGTGCTGCGCGGGCTGGGGCTGACGGCGGCGCCGCCCGGCCCCGCGCCGCCCGCGCTCGAGCTGCTGGACCTGCGCGACAACGCGCTGGCGGCGCCGCCGGGCGGGCCGGGCGGGCCGGGCGGGCCGGGCGGGCCGGGCGGGCCGGGCGGGCCGGGGCCGCGCCTGCGCCTCGCCGGCAACCCGCTGCTGTGCGACTGCGCGCACGCGCCGGCGCTGCTGGCGCTGCAGCGCGCGCCGGGCCGCGTGGCGGACTGGCCGGCGGTGGCGTGCGCGCGCGGCGGCCCGCTGTGGCGCGTGGACGCGGCGCGGCTGTGCGCGGGCGCGACGGCGGCGCGCGCGGCGTGGGCGGCCGGCGCGCTGGCGCTGCTGGGGCTGCTGGCGAGCGCGGCGACGGGTCTGGCGCTGCGCTTCCGGCGCGAGCTGCGCGTGTGGCTGTTCGCGCGCGGCTGGTGCGGCCGGCTGACGCGCGGCCCTATGGAGACGCCGGCGCGCTACGACGCGTTCGTGTCGTTCTCGCACTCGGACGAGGCGCTGGTGGCGGGCTCGCTGGTGCCGGCGCTGGAGCGGCGCGGCTACCGGCTGTGCGTGCACTACCGCGACTGGGCGCCGGGCGCGAGCATCGCGGAGCAGGTGGCGCGCTCGGTGCGCGAGGCGCGTCGCACGCTGGTGGTGGTGTCGGCAGGGTTCCTGCGCTCGGAGTGGGCGCGCGCGGAGTTCCGCGCGGCGCACGCGCTGGCGCTGCGCTCGGGGCGCGCGCGCGTGGTGGTGCTGGTGCTGGGCGCGGCGCCGGCGCTGCCGCCGGACGACGAGCTGGCCGCGTATCTGCGCACCAACACGTACCTGCGCTGGGACGACCCCTGGTTCTGGCAGAAGCTGCAGTACGCGCTGCCGCACGAGCCGCTGGGCGCGGCCGCGGCCGACGACGAGCCGCGCGGCGCGCTGTCGGCGGCCGCGCTGCGAGCCGCGCTGGCGGCCGACGAGCCCGACAAGCTGGCGCCCGCGATGACGCCGCGCATGCGGCCCCCTCCCCCGCCCGCCGCCTCCCCCCCGCCCCCGCCCCCGCTCGCGCGACCGCATCCGGGGAGCCGCCCGGGAGCCGCCTCCCGTTGCGAGAGATCGATATGTTAGAGACGTTCTAGTCAACCCTCATTCTTTACTTATAAAAGTTGTACATATGTAATTATTAAAATAATAAATATGATTTAGTGACCAGTTCTCTTTTCGTTTCATTCTTCCCCAGATGAAATTAAAACCGACGTCACCTGTACCGGTGACCGCGACCCGTGCTATAATATTTTGCTATTATGTAGAATACGTCTTCGACGATCGATGACATAAAATTGAGGTGCGACCAAACCGCCGCTTATAAAACGGTGACGTTACGGAATCGCAGTGAAGCACCGTAAACGTCACAACTTCACTATGGAGAGCATGCGGTAAATTCTGACGTTTACGGCACGTCACTGCGATTCCGTAACGTTTCCGTATTTTAAGCAGCGGTATGGCCGAACCTTTACGCGTTAATTTTGGAGTCAGTTCGATCCGTCGTTATGGTTTTCTGTCATTTCCGATTGATTGACGAATATTATTCAAAATATTTAATATTCATCAGTCTGTCACTCTGATTAGGATTACACGATAATTCTCTCGTCATTCAGACCAGGGGCCTGTTGCATAACAAAGTACAACTTATATTACAAGCTAAATTACTTCCTTTTCTAGTTAATGTAACTGAAGCGAGTGTTCCGTTTGTAAAATTAGTTGTATAGTCGACCAAGAAACTCCTTTGCCACCCTAAAGTCCAATGTCAGTTGTATGACTTAAGACATCAATGGCTATTTTCACTAACAAGTCAATGTGACAATCAGCCTTATTTACTAATGGAATCAATTGTATATTTTTTATAAATCAAAGGTTGACAGAATAAAACAAAATTTTACAAAACTAAAAATTACAAATAAAAAATACCCTGGAAGTCGCCCACTTGGGGCATCGTCCCCAGGACGGGGGCCGCGTTGCCCCTCTGCACCGCCAAACTTAGGCGCTGGGCAAAGAAGGCACCACCCTATGGTCGCCTGAGACGCCGAAGAGCTTGTCCGACACTTCTTTTCCAAATTTTTTTGTGTCGGACGACCATGGGCCCAAAGTTTCAATTGCAAGTGCCGCAAATATGTAGTTGTTCGAAAGAAATGCGTATTTGCGGCACTTAATAGTTTGGGCCTGCTCTGCGGCGGACCCAGGCTTCCGTGCAGAACCGTTAACGTGGGACGGAGCCAATGTGTCTACACAGGTGACGTCCCACGCTAAGGGGCGGCCCACACACCAAGGCACTAAAGTGCAACCATCGGGCCTCTTGCCGTCGGCGGCAGAGAGACCCGAAGGTTCCAATATCGCGGGCGCAGAGGCAGTGGAGAGAGCCCGGCGGATGATATCAGCCTTATTGTTTATATTCTGATGTAGGAACTGTCACAAAAAATGGTAAACCACTTACTTGGTCGACTATACCTACTTTGTTATGCAACAGGCCCCTGAATAACTACTATACTGATGCCAGAATTAGCATTATCGTCGTCGCTTATGTTCTAACACTACGTATGGCAAAAATAGTCACTTTCTAGAGAGTAAAAATAATAGTTTAAAAAAACTAAAAAACACGCTTTAAAAAATAAAAAATAAATTTTAATAAATTTCAATTCACTATTCTTATAGTGCAGTACAAAATCTTAATAAGCAATTATTATATTGTTATATCCAGATCAAAATTTGTAAACAATTCTAAATATTGATAAAATAAATAATAATAGTTTAAAATATTTTATTGTAAAAAAAACGATTTTACGATTTGTACATTCTCAAAATGTACAAATCGTAAAATTAAAAATTAATTAATTAAATTTTGCGTTTTGTTCTTTGATGAAACTCGATACGATGACGAGAAGGCGAATTATGTAACGGATTTCGGTCACTAACTTTGTTCGTAAGTCTAGACTAGATGTACGGTCAAGTGCAAAAATAAGTATCGTTTTAATCCTCCCATCGTTACATACCTATACCTTAATTCGACGACATAAGAGCTATGGAACATATTTATGAGCAAGTTGTGTGTACCCATATTTTTACACTTGTCTTGACTATACAAATATTAAGACAAAGATTGATTGATACTCTTTAAATACCAATTGAAGTGCTACCTACCTACTGTTAAATTTATTTTTACGATGTTTTCAAATTGCGTAAGTAGGTATTATATTTATTTCTGAGTATTAAAAAAAAAGTTAGTCATCGTTAATTATCATCTTGGCCTATATGCATAATGTCTCACTGCAAAGCGTAGAACTCGTCTCACATGAGAACACGAACAATTTAAATAGGTACTTACCACGTACTTCACCACTCTCTCCGCGCCCCATCCACTCTCTCCGCGCCCCATCCACTCTCTCCACGAGAGGCTACACGAGTAAACACGAGTGCGAGAGTAAGGATCTGTGCGCTCGTGTCGCCTCGTCTTCCCTCCCCTCCCCTCGCTGTCGCTCCGCTTTGTGTCGGTTTTTCGACGCAAGTCAAGGGACGTGAGGGGGTGAGGTAGCGGGCAACTGAATAAATCAAAAGCACGCCTCCTGCATGCCTTGTTACTTACGCGCGATATTTGTCTACCGAGGGGACGAACGGCTACAGATCTCCTGCGATCGAAATTTCAGTAGGTTGTCACAAACGCGCTCCGACGCACGCTCATTCGTGTTCCACGGAAAGAATATGCCGCCTGGACTTTTATAAGTGAATGGTGAAACAGGGGGTAAATTTGTTAGGTTAGGTTTTTTTTTTTTTAATTCTAGCTACCTCCAGCTATGCCAGAGCCTGTATCAACTATCGTTCATTCCAGTTCCCGCTTGTATTCCACTCGTACGGTTATGCCACATACTTGTTCTTTGACCGCTGCCTGGCCGCGGGGCGGTTTCCCCAAATTTGGAAGGAGGGCCGCCTGGTCCTCCTGCGGAAGGACAGCAGGCCTGCGGACTCTCCTTCTGGGTGGCGGCCGCTCGTCATGCTGGACGAGACCGGGAAGCTCCTCGAGAGAGTGATTGCTTCCCGGATCGCCCACCATCTGACGAGCGAAGCGCCGGATCTTGCGGGGAACCAGTTCGGGTTCCGGGTAGGGCGGTCCACGTTGGACGCCCTATCCGCCCTGAAGGGGTTCACCGAAGATGCGGCCAGGAGGGGCCAGGGGGCCGTGGCGGTATCTCTCGATATCGCCAACGCCTTCGGGTCCCTCCCCTTCGGAGTGATAGAGGAGGCGCTACGGTATCACCGGGTGCCCCTCTACCTCCGGAGGGTTGTAGGGCACTACCTGACGGGGCGGGTAGTGCTCTACACGGGGAGGGGGGGGATTCGGATGGCCCAGCCGGTGACCAGTGGCGTTCCACAGGGGTTCGTGCTAGGGCCCCTATTATGGAACGTCGGATACGACTGGGTCATCCGCGCGAGGGTGCTGCCCCGGATGGCGGTGTACTGCTACGCAGATGACACCCTCATCGCCGTCCGAGGCACCACCTTCGAAGAGGTGGTAAGAAGGGCGGAGGTGGGAGCCACCCTAGTTATCAGGCGGATCGAGGCGCTGGGGCTGAAAGTGGCCCTCCCAAAGACGGAGGCCCTCCGCTTCCGAGGGCCCCGGTGGAGGCTGCCGCGCGGAGCCGCCCTGCGCGTTAATGGGGAGGCCGTCGAGGTGAAGGCCCACATTAAATATCTGGGCCTTACCCTCGACGGAAAATGGGAGTTCGGGGAGCACTTTCGCAGACTGGCTACCCGACTCGTGGGCGCGGCGGGAGCCCTGGGCCGGCTCCTGCCCAACCAGGGCGGACCTAATGCCCCCTGCAGACGCCTGTTTGCAGGGGTCATTAGGAGTATGGCCCTGTACGGGGCCCCTATATGGGCGGAGTCCCTCACCGCCACCACCAAAGCCCTCCTCCAGAAACCCCAGAGGGTCATGGCGGCGAGGATGGCCCGGGCCTACCGAACGGTGGGCTGGGCCGCGGCTGGAGCCCTCGCAGCCTCCCCTCCGTGGGAGATCGAGGCGGTCGGGCTTGCCGAGGCCTACCGGGCCAAGGTGGAACGAAGGGAGCGGGGGGAGTCCCTCGCTCCCCAGGAGTTGGCCCGGGCCAAAGAGGTCCAGAGAGGGGAGGTGCTGGAGCGCTGGGCGGCAGAGCTTGCGGAGGCTGAATACGGCCTACGCACGATCGCAGCCATCCACCCGGTGCTCCAGGAATGGTGCGGGAGGGATCACGGGTCCCTGACCTTCCACCTGATGCAGGTGCTGTCCGGGCATGGTTGCTTCGGGCGGTACCTGCACAGGGTGGCGGGTAGGGAGGAGACGGCGTCGTGCCACGAGTGCGGCGCCGCCGAGGACACAGCCCAGCACACCTTGGAGGTGTGCAGCGCATGGGCTGAGCGGCGCCGCACCCTGGCGGCGACGATTGGCGGCGACCTCTCGCTCCCCAGCGTTGTACGCGCAATGCTGGAGAGCGAGACGTCCTGGGAGGCCGTCACCTCCTTCTGCGACGACGTAATGTCGCAGAAGGAGGAGAGGGAGCGGGAACGCGAGAATGATCCCCTCGCGAACCCGCTCCGGCGCAGACGGACGGGAAGGAGGCGGCGACAGTTCGCCGCCAACCTTCCCTAGTGGTGCTAGCCGACGGGGGATGGGGATCCTCTGTCGGCCGTAACAGCCCACACGTCTAGGGGGGGGACCAAGTATTCCGGTCCCCCCTCTCTTGGCGCGGGAGCTCCGGCATAGGCTGGGGCGGCCAGCGGATGCTGTGGTGACTCCAAACTCTCCCATGGCATCCGCAAATGGCAAGAGAGGGAATACCGGTGGGTTTTTAGTGGGTATGCCTCCCCCCTCCTTCCATTAGGGAAGGAGGTTACGGGGGAGGTGAGTCCCACATAACTTCCGCGCCGTCCCTACGGCGCGGTCGTATGCGTAACGCATTTTCCCACCGCCAAAAAAAAAAAAAAAAAAAAAAAAAAAAAGGTTAGGTTAGGTTAGGTTAGGTTGGGGTGCGAAGTCGGAAACCTCCTCGAGTGCCCGGGCGTTACCACTCCCTTCTATCCGAGGCGTAGGCCTCATGGGGTGGGGAAGGGTAACGCCTGGGACGGTGCACCCTGGGCAACAACGGTAAGCTAATGTATTCGTACATTATCTTACCGGTGGCTAATATCCGACTGGGGGGGGGGGGTGTCAGCAGCAATCTCCACATGTGCCTGCACCAAGCTACCGCTAAGGCATGGTTCAGGCTGCACGACCGTTACGGTTCTCCCCTGTTAACCCTGGTGGTTAAGGGGGAGAAGAGTAGCGGATGGGCCCATGGCCTGTGGGGGTTGACTGACTGACTGGGGGGAGGGGGTCGGCAATTTCCACATGTGCCCGGGTGGTAGACGGGTTACTCTGCCATCTGGGCTGCACGACCGTTACGGTTCTCCCCTGTTAACCCTGGTGGTTAAGGGGGAGAAGAGTAGCGGTTGGGCCCATGGCCTGTGGGGGTTTGCTGACACACTGGGGGGAGGGGGTCGGCAATTTCCACATGTGCCTGGGCGGTATTTCTGTTATCGTCTGGGCTGCACGACCGCTACGGTTCTCCCCTGTTAACCCTGGTGGTTAAGGGGGAGAAGAGTAGCGGTTGGGCCCATGGCCTGTGGGGGTCTGCTGACACACTGGGGGGAAGGGTAGCGGGCCCATTAGTGGGTCCGCTCTTGAGGACGGCGCCCCGCCCTTGGGCGGGCGCCTTTGACGTCGGCGAACCCGAACTGAGTACCTGCTCTGCCACGGCGGACAGGGAAAGGCGAGGGGGAGCCTGGTGGGCGGAAGCGACCGTGCCCTCGGTACTGCTCTGCTTTCAGAGCAGGACATGAGGGCGCGGAAGCTAACGTGAGGGCACGTAACCCCGGCTTGCCGGGAACGTGGGCATCTGCGGAAGCCACGAGGAGTAAACCTCTTTAAACAATCCTTCACCAGCGGGGGAGGCCGGGGAGTGCCGAACCCGCATTGCACGGTGTCGACAGAGGAGCCCCATCCCGGGGCGGCCAGTGGGCGTTGCGGTGACACATTTTGCTCCCGTGGCGTTCACAATGGCAGACGAGGGAATCCGTGTGGTTTTTAGTGGGTAGGCCCCTTGGGGAGAGCCCCACATACCTCCGTTTCCCCGAACGGAGACGATGCATAAGGTGCATTTTCCACACCAAAAAAAAAAAAAAAAAAAAAAGGTTAGGTTAGGTTGTGGAGAAGCCCACGCCACTTCTCCTTCCGTAGCCCGCAGATCCAATTCAACGACCCCAGTCGTGGCGTTAATGGGGTATGTTTTGAATACTGTGGAGCGGAGGGCTTGCCTTAACTGGCCGGCCCGTGAGAAGGACACTCTATAACACCCGACAGTGAAGTCGTTAAAACCTGTGGATACCTGGCGACCTCCACAGTAAGTAGCCGCACTACCGGAATGGACGTCACCCGGTAGTGCAAACCCTTCGTTCCATTCTCGTGGGTACAAAAATGAGTTGTCAAAAACCCCCCCCCCCCCCCCCAACAACAAAACTTTTTGCCTTCCAAAGGAAGCGGCGTGTCTCATGTCGCAACCGGAGGAAGAGGCGGAGAGGGCCATTGTCCGAGCTACGGACACGGCCTTCTCAAAGAAGGAGAGAGGGCAGCCGTCCAGCCTAAGCATGGCGCTGGAGACGGAGCTGCCAAACACGAGAGACAAAGCAGGCTATAGTGGTGCTCCAGAGGGCAAGGTTTCAGCCTATCGCCTTAACTTTCCGCGGCTCCGACCGGGAGCCAAAGGGAGGGTAAAGGCGCAAGAGCCTAAGGATGGAACCAGGGACAGGAGCCCTGCTGAGAGGAATGAAGAGCGGCGCGTCGTCACCATCTCGGACGCGTCCGAATCGGAGAAGGGAGAGGGAGAGGAGTCTTCAAAGATGGTTCTGGAGACAGACCTCCCAGAAGTTTCCTTGGGTGAAGAGCTGAATAAGCATATCACCCGGAAACGGCCGACGGTGACCCTGGTTGAGGGACCAAAGTCACCAAAAATTGGGTCGGCGCGCAGAGGCGCCCTTACAGGACGGCGTCGGAGTCTCGTGGCAGCGGCCAGTGGTCGTCCTGCCATAATAGTCTCTGAGGTGGAGAACGTGGCGGACTCGGACGAGGAACCTGGCCCTCGCCGGTATTACCGCGACATGGTTGTCGCGCACGAGGTCGATGGGGGCGACGAGCTTCGCATCCCTGAACCACAAACCAAGGAGACCCTGGTTGCTGCGGCGCTCCTGAACGTGGCCACAATCCAGGAGCAAGTCCGGAAGAGTGGCCACCTCAAGGGCACAGTCTGGGGCGCAATAAATACAGCCGCTGCAGGAGTGATCGACGCGGTTGAAGCTTTGCGGACGATCACTCCTGCCGAGGAGCACCGCCGTCTCCGAGCGGACAACAACCGGCTCGCTCGAGAGCTGGACATTGTTCGTGCGGAACTGAAGGCCTTTAAACAGGCCTTCGAGAAATCGCGGGCGAGCACCGCCAAGGCAGCTCGCGACCCAGCAGCCCCTGATGTGAGGGAGCTGATGGAGGAGCTGAGGCGTGACCTCCAAATATCCCTGGGCGGGATGTTAAATGCCCGCCTAGGGGAGCTGGAGTCACGACTCCCGCCAGAACCGGTCCTAAGACCCCCGCTCGCGGCTGACAGGCGCCTGGAGCCCCCGCCTCGCCCAAGGGCCCAGCCGAATCTGGCGGACGGTGCCATGCGCCGACCCGCTGGCCCAACGGCCCCCAAGGCCAAAAAGCCTAATAGGGCCCCTACACCTCCCCCCACCAACGGAGGTAGGGAAGAGGGACCACATACCGGTCCCAGGCGCCAGTCTGGTCCCAAGCCGCAGACCACCCCGGGACCAAGCCGGCAGCAGGAAACTGCTCCCACCGGCCATACTGCGGCGGAAACGCCCTGGACCAGGGTGGTGGGCCGCAAGGCCAAGGGCGGGAAGGGGAAACCCCAACCCCAAACCACTCCCACATCGAGGCCCTCCGCACCGAGGGCGGCCAAAATTCGGGTCCCACGTACGGCCGCCCTCGTGGTGACCCTGAAGGAGGGTGTGCGGGCTACCTACGTGGAGGTGATGGCGAAAGCCAGAGCCTCCGTCCGCCTTTCGGAGGCCGGTCTGGAGACGGTCAAAATCAAAACGACCATGACCGGCTCCAGAATGCTGGAAGTGGGCGGCGACAGCCCTGGGCCTAGCGCTGACCAACTCGCCGAGATGCTCCGCCAGGCCATCGGTGACTTGGCGGAGGTGACCCGGCCCACCAAATCCGCTGAGTTGAGGCTTACTGGCCTTGACGAATCAGTGAGCCGGGAGGAGATTGTCGCCGTCATGGCCACTAAGGGAGGCTGCGCCCCTACCGAAATCAAGGTAGGGGCTATCAGAGCCAGCCAATGGGGGCAGTGCTCTGTTATCATCCGCTGCCCCGCTGTGGTTGCAAAGGCCGCAGCCACAGCGGGGAGGGTGGCCATCGGCTGGTGCCTGGCCACTGTCGCGCCGGTGGAGGCCCTGCCCATGCGCTGTTACAAGTGCATGGCGCTGGGCCACACCAGGGCCCTGTGCCCGTCAACGGCCGAGCACGGCAACAAATGCTTCCGCTGCGGCGAGGAGGGCCATCTGGCAGCGGCCTGTGAGGCGGCGCCGAAGTGTGCGGTCTGTGCCCAAGCGGGCCGACCGCACAACCACACGATGGGGGGAACTAAATGCGCCCCCCCTTCGGTCAAGGGTAAGGCCCCATTGACCCGGGCCCCAACCGAACGTGGCGGCCATCTGGCCATTGAGGAGCCCGTAATGCAGGTGTCGTAATGCCAGCACACCTGCATTACGAGCTCCTCCAGGTGAATGCCAACCACTCGGCTCGCGCACAGGACCTGCTAATGCAGGTCCTAGCCGAGTGGCGCATCGACGTGGCGGTCGTCGCCGAGCCCTACTTCGTCCCCCCCCAGCAAAACTGGGTTGGGGACACGGAGGGCTTGGTGGGCGTGGTGGTGCCGGCTGCCGGGCAGCAGCGCCTCTCGCTAAGAGAGAGGGGCGCTGGATACGCGGCGGCAAACTGGGGAGAAGTAGTCGTCATCGGAGTCTACTTCTCCCCCAACAGGCCCCTCTCAGATTTTGAGAGGTTCCTGGGGGGCCTGGAGCCGGTGGTTCAAAGAGCATCACCGGCCCAAGTGGTCCTGATGGGGGACTTCAACGCCAAGTGCGCGGCGTGGGGGTCCCCCATCACAGACCAAAGAGGGGCGCTTCTGCGGGACTGGGCCGCCATGATCGGCCTGGTCCTGCAAAATGTAGGGCGCGCCAACACCTGCGTCCGACAGCAGGGGGGGTCAATTGTGGACCTCACGTTCACAACCCCTGCTGTCGGCGCTCGTGTGAGCCAGTGGCGCGTCCTGGAGGAGGTGGAGACCCTGTCGGACCACCTTTACATCCGCTTCAGGGTCTCCAAAGCGCCCCGCGGGCCTCAGGCCCGGGCGGTGGGAGGGCGGGGCGGGGATTTCCCAAAGTGGGCGATTTCCCGCCTCGATCGGGACCGGGCGGAGGAGGCCGCCGTGGTCCAGGCGTGGTGCGCCGACCCCCCCGACACCATGGGGGTCGACGAGAGGGCCGTCAGGTTCCGCGAGGACCTGACGGCCATATGCGACGCGGCCATGCCGAGGGCGCGAAAGGGTGCGCCCAGGCGGGCCGTATACTGGTGGTCGCAGGACCTGGCGGACCTCCGAGCCGCCAGCGACAGAGCCCGCCGCGCCTTTACCCGGTGCAGAAGGAGGCGGACTCGGGTGCCGGGCGAGGAGGAGAGGCTCCTCGCCGAGCTGCGCGCAGCCAAGGCCGCCTTCAAGGCGGCCATCGCGCGTGCCAAGGATTCAGCTCATGCTGAATTCTTGGCCACGCTGGACGAGGATCCGTGGGGTCGCCCGTACCGAATGGTACGGGCTAAACTGAAGGTGTCCCCCCCCACGGAGGACTTCGAGCCGGGAGTCCTCGCCGCGGTGGTCGACGGCCTCTTCCCCGCAAGCCCGCCTTTCGACCCGCCGCGGATGGCGCCGCCAGAAGAGGAGCCCGCTGCCCCCGTCGACGTTCCCCCAGTGACGGGGGAGGAAATGGCGAGGGTGGTGGGCCGACTCAAGGGGTGCCGCAAGGCACCTGGGCCCGATGGCGTCCCGGGGAAGGTGCTTCCGATCGCGGCGAAGCACCTGGGGGACCGGCTCTGCGGCCTAATGGACCGCTGCCTGGCCGCGGGGCAGTTTCCCCAAATTTGGAAGGAGGGCCGCCTGGTCCTCCTGCGGAAGGAGAGCAGACCGGCGGACTCTCCTTCCGGGTGGCGGCCGCTCGTCATGCTGGACGAGACCGGGAAGCTCCTCGAGAGAGTGATCGCTTCCCGGATCGCCCACCATCTGACGAGCGAAGGGCCGGATCTTGCGGGGAACCAGTTCGGGTTCCGGGTAGGGCGGTCCACGTTGGACGCCCTATCCGCCCTGAAGGGGTTCACCGAAGATGCGGCCAGGAGGGGCCAGGGGGCCGTGGCGGTATCTCTCGATATCGCCAACGCCTTCGGGTCCCTCCCCTTCGGAGTGATAGAGGAGGCGCTCCGGTATCACCGGGTGCCCCTCTACCTCCGGAGGGTTGTGGGGCACTACCTGACGGGGCGGGTAGTGCTCTACACGGGGAGGGGGGGGATTCGGATGGCCCAGCCGGTGACCAGTGGCGTTCCGCAGGGGTCCGTGCTAGGGCCCCTATTATGGAACGTCGGGTACGACTGGGTCATCCGCGCGAGGGTGCTGCCCCGGATGGCGGTGTACTGCTACGCAGATGACACCCTCATCGCCGTCCGGGGCACCACCTTCGAAGAGGTGGCAAGAAGGGCGGAGGTGGGAGCCACCCTAGTGATCCGGCGGATCGAGGCGCTGGGCCTGAAAGTGTCCCTCCCCAAGACGGAGGCCCTCTGCTTCCGAGGGCCCCGGTGGAGGCTGCCGCGCGGAGCCGCCCTGCACGTCAACGGCGAGGCCGTCGAGGTGAGAGCCCACATAAAATATCTGGGCCTTACCCTCGACGGCAAATGGGAGTTCGGGGAGCACTTTCGCAGACTGGCTCCCCGACTCGCGGGCGCGGCGGGAGCCCTGGGCCGGCTCCTGCCCAATCAGGGCGGACCTAATGCCCCCTGCAGACGCCTGTTTGCAGGGGTCATTAGGAGTATGGCCCTGTACGGGGCCCCTATATGGGCGGAGTCCCTCACCGCCACCACCAAAGCCCTCCTCCGAAGGCCCCAGAGGGTCATGGCGGTGAGGATGGCCCGGGCCTACCGAACGGTGGGCTGGGCGGCGGCTGGAGCCCTCGCAGCCTCCCCTCCGTGGGAGATCGAGGCGGTCGGGCTTGCCGAGGCCTACCGGGCCAAGGTGGAACGAAGGGAGCGGGGGGAGTCCCTCGCTCCCCAGGAGTTGGCCCGGGCCAAAGAGGTCCAGAGAGGGGAGGTGCTGGAGCGCTGGGCGGCAGAGCTTGCGGAGGCTGAATACGGCCTACGCACGATCGCAGCCATCCACCCGGTGCTCCAGGAATGGTGCGGGAGGGATCACGGGTCCCTGACCTTCCACCTGGTGCAGGTGCTGTCCGGGCATGGTTGCTTCGGGCGGTACCTGCACAGGGTGGCGGGTAGGGAGGAGACGGCGTCGTGCCACGAGTGCGGCGCCGCCGAGGACACAGCCCAGCACACCTTGGAGGTGTGCAGCGCATGGGCTGAGCGGCGCCGCACCCTGGCGGCGACGATTGACGGCGACCTCTCGCTCCCCAGCGTTGTACGCGCAATGCTGGAGAGCGAGACGTCCTGGGAGGCCGTCACCTCCTTCTGCGACGACGTAATGTCGCAGAAGGAGGAGAGGGAGCGGGAACGCGAGAATGATCCCCTCGCGAACCCGCTCCGGCGCAGACGGACGGGAAGGAGGCGGCGACAGTTCGCCGCCAACCTTCCCTAGTGGTGCTAGCCGACGGGGGATGGGGATCCTCTGTCGGCCGTAACAGCCCACACGTCTAGGGGGGGGACCAAGTATTCCGATCCCCCCTCTCTTGGCGCGGGAGCTCCGGCATAGGCTGGGGCGGCCAGCGGATGCTGTGGTGACTCCAAACTCTCCCATGGCATCCGCAAATGGCAAGAGAGGGAATACCGGTGGGTTTTTAATGGGTATGCCTCCCCCCCTCCTTCCATTAGGGAAGGAGGTTACGGGGGAGGTGAGTCCCACATAACTTCCGCGCCGTCCCCACGGCGCGGTCGTATGCGTAACGCATTTTCCCACCGTCAAAAAAAAAAAAAAAAAAAAAAAAGGTTAGGTTAGGTTAGGTTAGGTTAGGTTAGGTTAGGTTAGGTTAGGTTAGGTTAGGTTAGGTTGGGGTGCGAAGTCGGAAACCTCCTCGAGTGCCCGGGCGTTACCACTCCCTTCTATCCGAGGCGTAGGCCTCATGGGGTGGGGAAGGGTAACGCCTGGGACGGTGCACCCTGGGCAACAACGGTTAATTAACTCCTTCGGGGATTTAGTTAACCGTTGGCTAATATCCGACTGGGGGGGTGGGGGTCAGCAATCTCCACATGTGCCCGGGCCATGTATGGTCCGCATGCATGGTCTGGACTGCACGACTGCTACGGTTCTCCCCTTTTAATCCTGGACACTAGGGTTAAGGGGGAGAAGAGTAGCAGTTGGGCCCATGGCCTGTGGGGATTGACTGACTGACTGGGGGGGAGGGGGTCGGTAACTTCCACATGTGCCCGGGCGGAAGTAGTGGTACCTACTACCGCCTAGGCTGCACGACCGTTACGGTTCTCCCCTGTTAACCCTGGTGGTTAAGGGGGAGAAGAGTAGCGGTTGGGCCCATGGCCTGTGGGGGTTTACTGACACACTGGGGGGGAGGGGGTCGGCAATTTCCACATGTGCCTGGGCGATAGTTCAGGTTATCGTCTGGGCTGCACGACCGTTACGGTTCTCCCCTGTTAACCCTGGTGGTTAAGGGGGAGAAGAGTAGCGGTTGGGCCCATGGCCTGTGGGGGTCTGCTGACACACTGGGGGGGAGGGTAGCGGGCCCATTAGTGGGTCCGCTTTTGAGGACGGCGCCCCGCCCTTGGGCGGGCGCCTTTGACGTCGGCGAACCCGAACTGAGTACCTGCTCTGCCACGGCGGACAGGGAAAGGCGAGGGGGAGCCTGGTGGGCGGAAGCGACCGTGCCCTCGGTACTGCTCTGCTTTCAGAGCAGGACATGAGGGCGCGGAAGCTAACGTGAGGGCACGTAACCCCGGCTTGCCGGGAACGTGGGCATCTGCGGAAGCCATGAGGAGTAAACCTCTTTAAACAATCCTTCACCAGCGGGGGAGGCCGGGGAGTGCCGAACCCGCATTGCACGGTGTCGACAGAGGAGCCCCATCCCGGGGCGGCCAGTGGGCGTTGCGGTGACACATTTTGCTCCCGTGGCGTTCACAATGGCAGACGAGGGAATCCGTGTGGTTTTTAGTGGGTAGGCCCCTTGGGGAGAGCCCCACATACCTTCGTTTCCCCGAACGGAGACGATGCATAAGGTGCATTTTCCACACCAAAAAAAAAAAAAAAAAAAAGGTTAGGTTAGGTTAGGTTAGGTTAGGTTAGGTTGGTCCTTAGAAGTATGGCCCTGTACGGGGCCCCTATATGGGCGGAGTCCCTCACCGCCACCACTAAAGCCCTCCTCCGAAGGCCCCAGAGGGTTATGGCGGTGAGGATGGCCCGGGCCTACCGGACGGTGGGCTGGGCGGCGGCTGGAGCCCTCGCAGCCTCCCCTCCGTGGGAGATCGAGGCGGTCGGGCTTGCCGAGGCCTACCGGGCCAAGGTGGAACGAAGGGAGCGGGGGGAGTCCCTCGCTCCCCAGGAGTTGGCCCGGGCCAATGAGGTCCAGAGAGGGGAGGTGCTGGAGCGCTGGGCGGCAGAGCTTGCGGAGGCCGAATACGGCCTACGCACGATCGCAGCCATCCGCCCGGTGCTCCAGGAATGGTGCGGGAGGGATCACGGGTCCCTGACCTTCCACCTGGTGCAGGTGCTGTCCGGGCATGGTTGCTTCGGGCGGTACCTGCACAGGGTGGCGGGTAGGGAGGAGACGGCGTCGTGCCACGAGTGCGGCGCCGCCGAGGACACAGCCCAGCACACCTTAGAGGTGTGCAGCGCATGGGCTGAGCGGCGCCGCACCCTGGCGGCGACGATTGGCGGCGACCTCTCGCTCCCCAGCGTTGTACGCGCAATGCTGGAGAGCGAGACGTCCTGGGAGGCCGTCACCTCCTTTTGCGACGACGTAATGTCGCAGAAGGAGGAGAGGGAGCGGGAACGCGAGAATGATCCCCTCGCGAACCCGCTCCGGCGCAGACGGACGGGAAGGAGGCGGCGACAGTTCGCCGCCAACCTTCCCTAGTGGTGCTAGCCGACGGGGGATGGGGATCCTCTGTCGGCCGTAACAGCCCACACGTCTAGGGGGGGGACCAAGTATTCCGGTCCCTCCTCTCTTGGCGCGGGAGCTCCGGCATAGGCTGGGGCGGCCAGCGGATGCTGTGGTGACTCCAAACTCTCCCATGGCATCCGCAAATGGCAAGAGAGGGAATACCGGTGGGTTTTTAGTGGGTATGCCTCCCCCCCTCCTTCCATTAGGGAAGGAGGTTACGGGGGAGGTGAGTCCCACATAACTTCCGCGCCGTCCCAACGGCGCGGTCGTATGCGTAACGCATTTTCCCACCGTCAAAAAAAAAAAAAAAAAAAAAAAAAAAAAAAAAAAAAAAAAAAAAAAAAAAAAAAAGGTTAGGTTAGGTTAGGTTAGGTTAGGTTCCCCCCCGGGTGTCGCTACCTTGTCGTGGTGGGGGGGCTTGACCCCTTAATGATCTTCGGGCCTTTAAGCTCGAAGTGAAAGGGTGACCAAGAGCGGCACAGCCTCGGTGGAGCCCATCCTGGGCCAAGCGAGGCGGGCGTGCCCTAGTGAAAGGGTGCGCCGCTTTCCTGCTCCCTGTCTCTCCTGCAGCAGGGGACTACGGGGACGCAGAGGGGATAACAGCTCCTTATCGTGGTTATGGATGCGGGTTGCAGCGTATCCAGTACCAGGCCGGAGACAAGTAGGTCTGGTGGACTGAACGGGTCTGGCCTGGGCTAGCGGTTTGCCGGATGTGCCACTTTAGTGGCGAACGGGTTGGCGTAACTGCAACACAAGGGGAACTCACCCCTTAAAAAAGAGGAGAGGGCTCCCTCTTTAAAAGGAGCAGGGGACCGCACCCCTCATCAAAGGAGCATGAGTGATAACAAAGAGAAACTACCCCAGGAGGGTACCTCGTCTCGAGGAGAATCCCTCTCCGTTACCATCCCACGGACAGCCCCATCGTATTCTGGGGGGGGCAATTATCACTTCGTGGGCACTGAAAGCCCACGCTTTAAATTTAGTTCGTCCGCGACTCAGATCCCGGACCAAAATCGTCTTGGCGTATCAGTGCGCGACTGCACTGTACGCCTCACACGGCAAATTGATTGCCAAGAGCCCGAACCTAGGGCCAACACGAGCTCGGAAGTCAACTTTGCTTCCCAGGAGACTGCAGGTCACGAGTCTACTGGCAGAAGCAATCTTGAGGACGTCCCGGATGCAGCTGAGCGGGTGAAGCGGAAGCGGAAGCGATTGCGCCCTGCTTCATCTGTTCTCAGCTCAAGTGATGAAGGGTCTACATGCGCCTCGGCTGGGGAAGGACAGCCAAAGGCCAAAGGGAGAGGCCGCCCACCAACATCGGGCAAATATGTAGGACTGGCCAGAGCGAAGGAAGCCTACAACCGGGCTCTTAGGGAAGAGCTCCGGCTGAAGGCCGAGATGGAGGTGCAGGAGATGTCCATTAGGACCCGTCAAGGGTACCAGATGGACACTTCTTCTCTAGCAAGGACTGACTCAGAGGATGCAGAGGCCAACCAAGATCTTGGTCAACAGGTGGCTGACAGTGTGGCAATCATCACCAAAGTTGCCACAAAATCAAAGAACTTGTCAGGAGGATATGTCAAGAGCTTGAAAGAGGCGGCTGTCGCGATCGCTGATGCGTTTTCGGAGCTCAGCAGACGCACGGCTACTGAAGAGACAGCTCGGCTGCAGGCCGACAACAACCGACTTCAGACCGAAATGGCCAGCCTCCGAAAGGAGCTGGCCGAAATGAAAATGACCCTGGAAGGGATGCGGAAGCAGGGTAGTCCGCCACCCCCTCAAACCGGAAAAGACAAGGAGAAACCGCCCCCTGCGCGGCCTCCCCAGGGTGAAAATATGGATAGACGTGTTGCTGCCTTCCCACCTGCCACAGAAATGGACCATCTGTGCAGAGCGATAATGGCTCACGTCGGTCCGTACCTTGATGCACGCTTGGCCGGCATTCAGGACCGGCTGTTGCCGGAAAAGCCTGTGCGACCACCTCTGGCGGCGGATGCCAGGAGTGCCAGGACAGACAAGCAGGCTGAGGTAGTGCCAACTTCTGGTACAGGTCCTCGTTCTGGCGCGGCACCTAAAAAAAAGAGGAAAAGGAAAAAGAAGACGAAAAACCCGACCCCGAATCCAAGGCCCCCAACGCCTCCACCACCTGCAAGGCCTAGTACGTCATCGGAGTGGACGCAGGTAGGCAAGAAAGGAAGGCGAAAGAAGAAGAAAAAAGATGGCGTAGATCAGCAGGTCGGAAATGGCGAACACCCGAAGCCACCCAGAGGGAAAAAGAGCAAGGCCAGAAAGCTCCGTTCACCTCGGTCAGCTGCCGTTGTTGTAACGCTGCTGGAGCCAAAAGCAGCGGATAAAGGGGCCGACTTTGGCACTGTCCTTGCTGAGGTTAAGAGGAAGGTGCGGCTTAAGGAGCTGGGAATTTCAGGTCTTCGCTTCAGAAAGGCTCAAACAGGGGCCTACGTTATGGAAGTGCCCGGCACCTCAAGTGGCGATAAAGCAAACGCTCTGGCCAAGAGGTTAGCGGAGGTTGTTGACCCGGAAGTAGTGCGGATCTCTAGGCCCACAAAATGCGCAGAGCTGCGTATCTCGGGCCTAGATGAGTCTGTGCTGTTTCCCGAGGTGGTTGCGGCGGTCGCCCGGGTGGGAGGCTGCCAAGAGACCGACATCAGGTCAGGAGAGGTCGTCCGCGGCCCCTCCGGGCTGGGTGTCGTGTGGCTGCGCTGCCCTATCCCGGCGGCGAAGAAGGTGGTGGAGGCGGGAAGGCTGCTGGTAGGCTGGGTGTCGGCGCAGGTCAAACTGCTCGATGCCCGCCCCCTGCGCTGCTTCCGCTGCCTCGAGGTGGGCCACGTGGCCGCCAAATGTAAGTCGGAGGTGGACCGCAGCCGAGCCTGCTACCGCTGCGGGCGTCCCGGCCACGTCGCTGGCAACTGCACATCATCTGCACACTGCCCGCTGTGTGCCGAGGCCGGGCTAGCAGCCAACCATAGGGTAGGCAGCAAAGCCTGTGATCCACCTAAAAGTAAGCGGAGAACGGCTGGCGCTGACTCCCAGGCTACTCTGGGGCGGAATACCCGAAAAGACTCGAATGTCGAGCAACAGGACGAGGAGGCTGAGATAATAGTCGAGTAGTAATGGCTCCTATACGCTTCCTGCAGGCGAATATCAACCACTGCGCCAGAGCACAGGACCTCCTGTTCCAGAGCATGGCGGAGTGGTTGATCCATGTCGCAGTGGTAACCGAACCATATTCGGTCCCAGCCAGAGACAACTGGGTGGGGGACCTCGACAGCCTCGTGGCCTTGGCCACTCAACCATCGGCCGGCTCTGCTCCGCTTGAAAGCGTGGTGCGGGGCCACGGCTTCGTGGCTGCCATCATCGGGGGTATAATGGTGGTGGGAGTGTACTTCTCGCCGAACAGAAGCCTAGCCGACTTCGAGGTGCTTCTCGACGATGTGCAGGCCCTGATTGGCAGAAGTGGCCCCGAACTGCTGCTGGTTGCGGGGGACTTTAATGCCAAATCTACGGGGTGGGGCTCTACTGCGACTGACGTACGCGGTGAGGTGCTCACAGAGTGGGCAGTGGCCGTAGGGTTGGAGGTTCTTAACCGAGGGACGGTCGATACGTGCGTGCGGCAACAGGGAGGCTCCATCGTGGACATCACGTTTGCAAATGCTGCCCTGGCGCGCCGTGTCCAAGGTTGGGAAGTGTTGGAGGGCGTGGAAACGTTATCGGACCACAGATACATCCGGTACGAAGTCTGCGCCCACCACACTACGCCGGACGACCTGAGTCGTCCCCGAAGAGACGACAGTCCCAGATGGGCAACGAAACGGCTCGATCGGGACCTGCTGCACGCAGCGGCCCTGGTCCAAGCTTGGCCGGAGACGCCCGAAGGACCAAGAAGTGTAGAGGAAGAAGCATCCTGGCTCAGTGGGGCCATGGCTCAAATATGCGATGCCGCAATGCCGCGGGCCAAGCCCACAGGGCCGAGGCGGAGCGTGTACTGGTGGTCCGCAGAGCTAACGCAGTTGCGCAAGGCATGCGTGGCTGCGAGACGCCAATACACCAGGAGCCGAAGGCGGAGGAGGCGAGACCTGACGGCAGAGGATGAGCTATACGAAAGCTACAGAGCGGCCAGCAAAACCCTCAGCTTAGCCATTGGCCAAGCCAAAGACCTGGCGGAGGAGGAAATGTTGGAGGCTCTGAACAGCGACCCGTGGGGGCGGCCGTACAAGTCGGTGAGGTGCAAACTTCACCCCTGGGCCCCTCCACTCACGCAAAGCCTCCAGCCGGACCTTCTGAGCCGAATCGTGGGAACCCTCTTCCCACGACGGGGTGAACACCAGCCCCCGTGCATGGCTTCAGTGTCCCCAACGGAGGGAGAAGTCGCACCCGAGGTGACAGAGGGAGAGTTGGGAGCCGCAGTGTTGAGGCTTAAGGCCAAAAACACTGCCCCTGGTCCCGACGGTATTCCCGGCCGAGCCTGGGTGTTGGCGCTGGGCCCCTTGGAGCCAAGAGTGAGGGCACTATTTTCTTCGTGTCTGGAGCAGGGGTGCATCCCACGTTCGTGGAAGTGCGGAAAGCTGGTGCTCCTGCGGAAGGAAGGGCGACCGGGTGACTCCCCTTCGGGATACAGGCCGATCGTACTTTTGGACGAGGGAGCGAAGCTCTTTGAGCGAATAGTGGCTTCCCGGCTGATAGGTCATTTAGAGGGACAAGGGCCGAACCTAAGTGCGTGCCAGTACGGATTTCGTCGGGGCAGGTCCACCATCGACGCCATTGCGCGGGTGAGGGCTCTAGCGGATGACGCGGTTTCCCGGGGGGAGGTGGTGTTGGCGGTATCTCTAGATATCGCCAATGCTTTCAACACCCTTCCCTGGGAAACCATCAAGGAGGCCCTCAGGTACCACAACGTGCCGGAGTACCTGCGTAGGGTGGTTGGGTCGTATCTTTTCGAGAGGGCGATCCGCTACCCCACACAGGATGAATGGGTGGAGCGCGAGATGTCGTGCGGTGTCCCACAGGGGTCAGTCTTAGGACCGCTCCTGTGGAACATTGGTTACGACTGGGCGCTACGTGGCGCCAACTTGCGGGGGGTAGACGTAACCTGTTACGCCGACGACACCCTTGTAACGGCCCGAGGGGCCACATTTCGCGATGCGTCCATCTTGGCCACTGCTGGGGTGGCCCTAATCGTGGACAGGATACGGAGGCTGGGACTAGAGGTTGCCCTGCACAAATCTGAGGCCATCTGTTTTCATGGGCCTCGGAGGGCACCTCCAGGAAATGCCAGCATAATGGTGGGCGGAGTTTCCATCGGCGTCGGGAAGACGATGAAGTACCTGGGACTCGTCCTCGACAGCCGATGGAACTTCGAGGAGCATTTCCGGCGCTTGGCTCCAAAACTACTTGGCACAGCGTCGGCACTGAGCCGGCTCCTCCCGAACGTGGGCGGGCCGAAGGCGGGCTGCCGCCGACTGTACACGGGTGTGGTGCGGTCGATGGCCCTCTACGTGGCACCCATATGGGTAAATGCCCTTTCCGCCCATAACAAGACCCAACTGCGGCGACCGCAAAGGGTCATGGCGGTAAGGGCAACGAGGGCGTACCGCACCACCTCGTTCGAGGCGGCCTGCGTGATGGCAGGGACCCCACCCTGGGAGTTGGATGCCGAGGTGCTGAACGAGGTCTACCGCCGAGTAGCCGAGGCGCGCACCAGAGGAGAACAGCCGTGTCCGGAAGAGGTTAGGCGATGGAGAGAGATCTCTCGCCAAACCCTCTTCCGGAAATGGTTGGTGGCCTTGGAGCAGCCGAGCGCCGGCCACTGGACCATATCGGGAGTGCGGCCCGTCCTGCAGGGATGGGTCGAAAGGAGATGGGGCGTTGTTTCCTTCCACCTAACGCAGGTACTATCGGGACACGGTTGTTTCGGCAGATACCTGTGTAAGGTTGCAAGGAGGGAAACAACGCCAATGTGTCACCACTGCGGTGGGGCGGAGGACACGGCGCAGCACACGCTGCAAGTGTGTCCCGCCTTCGACGAGCAGCGAGCCCGCCTCACGGCGGTGATTGGAACTGACCTCTCGCTGCCGGCCGTCGTCAAAGCCATGACCGACAGCGAGAAATCGTGGACTGCCATGGCCTCCTACTGTGAGGAGGTCATGGCACTCAAAGAGGGTGCGGAGCGGGAGCGCGAGGAAGACCCATCTTCCCAGCCCCTGCGCCGCAGGCGTGTCGGGCGCAGGCGGTTAATCCATAACCGCCAAATACCGCCCTAATAGGACTGCGGGAGATGGGCACGGGGATGCCCGTCCCCCGCCGCTAAGGTCCTGTTGAGCTGGTAGGCGCGCCAAGTGTTTCGGCGCGCCTACAGTGGAGGAGACAGGAGACGTGCAGGTCTCCTGGAGATGGGTCCGTGAGCGGACATACCGCCGTGCTGCCGGGCCGTGGATGCGTAAAGTTCCCACAGCCCGATTGCTTATCGGCGACGAAGTGGAACACCCTGGGGTTTTTAGTGGGTACACCGCCCCCTTCTGGGGCGGGAATCCCACATATCCACCGGCCTCCCCGGGCCAGTGGAATCCATAAAGGATTTTTCCCAGGCCAAAAAAAAAAAAAAAAAAAAAAGGTTAGGTTAGGTTAGGTTAGGTTAGGTTAGGTTAGGTTAGGTTAGGTTAGGTTAGGTTAGGTTAGGTTAGGTTAGGTTAGGTTAGGTTCCACGGACCTCCACGGACCTGCTTAGTTGTCTAAGTGGGCGGAGAGGTGTACTCCGACGTGGCGCGTCCCCGGGTGGTGGATAGGGGAATGCCTGCCTCGCGGCGGGTAGGGGCAATAGCTCCCGCGAACCAAACACTGGGGGGGGAACTGGGGCGGCCTTCCTAACCGAAGGCCTTTGTGGAGAAGCCCACGCCACTTCTCCTTCCGTAGCCCGCAGATCCAATTCAACGACCCCAGTCGTGGCGTTAATGGGGTATGTTTTGAATACTGCGGAGCGGAGGGCTTGCCTTAACTGGCCGGCCCGTGAGAAGGACACTCTATAACACCCGACAGTGAAGTCGTTAAAACCTGTGGATACCTGGCGACCTCCACAGTAAGTAGCCGCACTACCGGAATGGACGTCACCCGGTAGTGCAAACCCTTCGTTCCATTCTCGTGGGTACAAAAATGAGTTGTCAAAAAAACCCCCCCCCCCCCAACAACAAAACTTTTTGCCTTCCAAAGGAAGCGGCGTGTCTCATGTCGCAACCGGAGGAAGAGGCGGAGAGGGCCATTGTCCGAGCTACGGACACGGCCTTCTCAAAGAAGGAGAGAGGGCAGCCGTCCAGCCTAAGCATGGCGCTGGAGACGGAGCTGCCAAACACGAGAGACGAAGCAGGCTATAGTGGTGCTCCAGAGGGCAAGGTTTCAGCCTATCGCCTTAACTTTCCGCGGCTCCGACCGGGAGCCAAAGGGAGGGTAAAGGCGCAAGAGCCTAAGGATGGAACCAGGGACAGGAGCCCTGCTGAGAGGAATGAAGAGCGGCGCGTCGTCACCATCTCGGACGCGTCCGAATCGGAGAAGGGAGAGGGAGAGGAGTCTTCAAAGATGGTTCTGGAGACAGACCTCCCAGAAGTTTCCTTGGGTGAAGAGCTGAATAAGCATATCACCCGGAAACGGCCGACGGTGACCCTGGTTGAGGGACCAAAGTCACCAAAAATTGGGTCGGCGCGCAGAGGCGCCCTTACAGGACGGCGTCGGAGTCTCGTGGCAGCGGCCAGTGGTCGTCCTGCCATAATAGTCTCTGAGGTGGAGAACGTGGCGGACTCGGACGAGGAACCTGGCCCTCGCCGGTATTACCGCGACATGGTTGTCGCGCACGAGGTCGATGGGGGCGACGAGCTTCGCATCCCTGAACCACAAACCAAGGAGACCCTGGTTGCTGCGGCGCTCCTGAACGTGGCCACAATCCAGGAGCAAGTCCGGAAGAGTGGCCACCTCAAGGGCACAGTCTGGGGCGCAATAAATACAGCCGCTGCAGGAGTGATCGACGCGGTTGAAGCTTTGCGGACGATCACTCCTGCCGAGGAGCACCGCCGTCTCCGAGCGGACAACAACCGGCTCGCTCGAGAGCTGGACATTGTTCGTGCGGAACTGAAGGCCTTTAAACAGGCCTTCGAGAAATCGCGGGC
The DNA here is from genome assembly GCA_947859365.1 of Archips crataeganus. Taxonomy (NCBI): domain Eukaryota; kingdom Metazoa; phylum Arthropoda; class Insecta; order Lepidoptera; family Tortricidae; genus Archips; species Archips crataeganus. The sequence goes on from OX402054.1 coordinate 22,631,980, forward strand.
GAGCACCGCCAAGGCAGCTCGCGACCCAGCAGCCCCTGATGTGAGGGAGCTGATGGAGGAGCTGAGGCGTGACCTCCAAATATCCCTGGGCGGGATGTTAAATGCCCGCCTAGGGGAGCTGGAGTCACGACTCCCGCCAGAACCGGTCCTAAGACCCCCGCTCGCGGCCGACAGGCGCCTGGAGCCCCCGCCTCGCCCAAGGGCCCAGCCGAATCTGGCGGACGGTGCCATGCGCCGACCCGCTGGCCCAACGGCCCCCAAGGCCAAAAAGCCTAATAGGGCCCCTACACCTCCCCCCACCAACGGAGGTAGGGAAGAGGGACCACATACCGGTCCCAGGCGCCAGTCTGGTCCCAAGCCGCAGACCACCCCGGGACCAAGCCGGCAGCAGGAAACTGCTCCCACCGGCCATACTGCGGCGGAAACGCCCTGGACCAGGGTGGTGGGCCGCAAGGCCAAGGGCGGGAAGGGGAAACCCCAACCCGAAACCACTCCCACATCGAGGCCCTCCGCACCGAGGGCGGCCAAAATTCGGGTCCCACGTACGGCCGCCCTCGTGGTGACCCTGAAGGAGGGTGTGCGGGCTACCTACGTGGAGGTGATGGCGAAAGCCAGAGCCTCCGTCCGCCTTTCGGAGGCCGGTCTGGAGACGGTCAAAATCAAAACGACCATGACCGGCTCCAGAATGCTGGAAGTGGGCGGCGACAGCCCTGGGCCTAGCGCTGACCAACTCGCCGAGATGCTCCGCCAGGCCATCGGTGACTTGGCGGAGGTGACCCGGCCCACCAAATCCGCTGAGTTGAGGCTTACTGGCCTTGACGAATCAGTGAGCCGGGAGGAGATTGTCGCCGTCATGGCCACTAAGGGAGGCTGCGCCCCTACCGAAATCAAGGTAGGGGCTATCAGAGCCAGCCAATGGGGGCAGTGCTCTGTTATCATCCGCTGCCCCGCTGTGGTTGCAAAGGCCGCAGTCACAGCGGGGAGGGTGGCCATCGGCTGGTGCCTGGCCACTGTCGCGCCGGTGGAGGCCCTGCCCATGCGCTGTTACAAGTGCATGGCGCTGGGCCACACCAGGGCCCTGTGCCCGTCAACGGCCGAGCACGGCAACAAATGCTTCCGCTGCGGCGAGGAGGGCCATCTGGCAGCGGCCTGTGAGGCGGCGCCGAAGTGTGCGGTCTGTGCCCAAGCGGGCCGACCGCACAACCACACGATGGGGGGAACTAAATGCGCCCCCCCTTCGGTCAAGGGTAAGGCCCCATTGACCCGGGCCCCAACCGAACGTGGCGGCCATCTGGCCATTGAGGAGCCCGTAATGCAGGTGTCGTAATGCCAGCACACCTGCATTACGAGCTCCTCCAGGTGAATGCCAACCACTCGGCTCGCGCACAGGACCTGCTAATGCAGGTCCTAGCCGAGTGGCGCATCGACGTGGCGGTCGTCGCCGAGCCCTACTTCGTCCCCCCCCAGCAAAACTGGGTTGGGGACACGGAGGGCTTGGTGGGCGTGGTGGTGCCGGCTGCCGGGCAGCAGCGCCTCTCGCTAAGAGAGAGGGGCGCTGGATACGCGGCGGCAAACTGGGGAGAAGTAGTCGTCATCGGAGTCTACTTCTCCCCCAACAGGCCCCTCTCAGATTTTGAGAGGTTCCTGGGGGGCCTGGAGCCGGTGGTTCAAAGAGCATCACCGGCCCAAGTGGTCCTGATGGGGGACTTCAACGCCAAGTGCGCGGCGTGGGGGTCCCCCATCACAGACCAAAGAGGGGCGCTTCTGCGGGACTGGGCCGCCATGATCGGCCTGGTCCTGCAAAATGTAGGGCGCGCCAACACCTGCGTCCGACAGCACGGGGGGTCAATTGTGGACCTCACGTTCACAACCCCTGCTGTCGGCGCTCGTGTGAGCCAGTGGCGCGTCCTGGAGGAGGTGGAGACCCTGTCGGACCACCTTTACATCCGCTTCAGGGTCTCCAAAGCGCCCCGCGGGCCTCAGGCCCGGGCGGTGGGAGGGCGGGGCGGGGATTTCCCAAAGTGGGCGATTTCCCGCCTCGATCGGGACCGGGCGGAGGAGGCCGCCGTGGTCCAGGCGTGGTGCGCCGACCCCCCCGACACCATGGGGGTCGACGAGAGGGCCGTCAGGTTCCGCGAGGACCTGACGGCCATATGCGACGCGGCCATGCCGAGGGCGCGAAAGGGTGCGCCCAGGCGGGCCGTATACTGGTGGTCGCAGGACCTGGCGGACCTCCGAGCCGCCAGCGACAGAGCCCGCCGCGCCTTTACCCGGTGCAGAAGGAGGCGGACTCGGGTGCCGGGCGAGGAGGAGAGGCTCCTCGCCGAGCTGCGCGCAGCCAAGGCCGCCTTCAAGGCGGCCATCGCGCGTGCCAAGGATTCAGCTCATGCTGAATTCTTGGCCACGCTGGACGAGGATCCGTGGGGTCGCCCGTACCGAATGGTACGGGCTAAACTGAAGGTGTCCCCCCCCACGGAGGACTTCGAGCCGGGAGTCCTCGCCGCGGTGGTCGACGGCCTCTTCCCCGCAAGCCCGCCTTTCGACCCGCCGCGGATGGCGCCGCCAGAAGAGGAGCCCGCTGCCCCCGTCGACGTTCCCCCAGTGACGGGGGAGGAAATGGCGAGGGTGGTGGGCCGACTCAAGGGGTGCCGCAAGGCACCTGGGCCCGATGGCGTCCCGGGGAAGGTGCTTCCGATCGCGGCGAAGCACCTGGGGGACCGGCTCTGCGGCCTAATGGACCGCTGCCTGGCCGCGGGGCAGTTTCCCCAAATTTGGAAGGAGGGCCGCCTGGTCCTCCTGCGGAAGGAGAGCAGACCGGCGGACTCTCCTTCCGGGTGGCGGCCGCTCGTCATGCTGGACGAGACCGGGAAGCTCCTCGAGAGAGTGATCGCTTCCCGGATCGCCCACCATCTGACGAGCGAAGGGCCGGATCTTGCGGGGAACCAGTTCGGGTTCCGGGTAGGGCGGTCCACGTTGGACGCCCTATCCGCCCTGAAGGGGTTCACCGAAGATGCGGCCAGGAGGGGCCAGGGGGCCGTGGCGGTATCTCTCGATATCGCCAACGCCTTCGGGTCCCTCCCCTTCGGAGTGATAGAGGAGGCGCTCCGGTATCACCGGGTGCCCCTCTACCTCCGGAGGGTTGTGGGGCACTACCTGACGGGGCGGGTAGTGCTCTACACGGGGAGGGGGGGGATTCGGATGGCCCAGCCGGTGACCAGTGGCGTTCCGCAGGGGTCCGTGCTAGGGCCCCTATTATGGAACGTCGGGTACGACTGGGTCATCCGCGCGAGGGTGCTGCCCCGGATGGCGGTGTACTGCTACGCAGATGACACCCTCATCGCCGTCCGGGGCACCACCTTCGAAGAGGTGGCAAGAAGGGCGGAGGTGGGAGCCTCCCTAGTGATCCGGCGGATCGAGGCGCTGGGCCTGAAAGTGTCCCTCCCCAAGACGGAGGCCCTCTGCTTCCGAGGGCCCCGGTGGAGGCTGCCGCGCGGAGCCGCCCTGCGCGTCAACGGCGAGGCCGTCGAGGTGAGGGCCCACATAAAATATCTGGGCCTTACCCTCGACGGCAAATGGGAGTTCGGGGAGCACTTTCGCAGACTGGCTCCCCGACTCGCGGGCGCGGCGGGAGCCCTGGGCCGGCTCCTGCCCAATCAGGGCGGACCTAATGCCCCCTGCAGACGCCTGTTTGCAGGGGTCATTAGGAGTATGGCCCTGTACGGGGCCCCTATATGGGCGGAGTCCCTCACCGCCACCACCAAAGCCCTCCTCCGAAGGCCCCAGAGGGTCATGGCGGTGAGGATGGCCCGGGCCTACCGAACGGTGGGCTGGGCGGCGGCTGGAGCCCTCGCAGCCTCCCCTCCGTGGGAGATCGAGGCGGTCGGGCTTGCCGAGGCCTACCGGGCCAAGGTGGAACGAAGGGAGCGGGGGGAGTCCCTCGCTCCCCAGGAGTTGGCCCGGGCCAAAGAGGTCCAGAGAGGGGAGGTGCTGGAGCGCTGGGCGGCAGAGCTTGCGGAGGCTGAATACGGCCTACGCACGATCGCAGCCATCCACCCGGTGCTCCAGGAATGGTGCGGGAGGGATCACGGGTCCCTGACTTTCCACCTGGTGCAGGTGCTGTCCGGGCATGGTTGCTTCGGGCGGTACCTGCACAGGGTGGCGGGTAGGGAGGAGACGGCGTCGTGCCACGAGTGCGGCGCCGCCGAGGACACAGCCCAGCACACCTTGGAGGTGTGCAGCGCATGGGCTGAGCGGCGCCGCACCCTGGCGGCGACGATTGGCGGCGACCTCTCGCTCCCCAGCGTTGTACGCGCAATGCTGGAGAGCGAGACGTCCTGGGAGGCCGTCACCTCCTTCTGCGACGACGTAATGTCGCAGAAGGAGGAGAGGGAGCGGGAACGCGAGAATGATCCCCTCGCGAACCCGCTCCGGCGCAGACGGACGGGAAGGAGGCGGCGACAGTTCGCCGCCAACCTTCCCTAGTGGTGCTAGCCGACGGGGGATGGGGATCCTCTGTCGGCCGTAACAGCCCACACGTCTAGGGGGGGGACCAAGTATTCCGGTCCCCCCTCTCTTGGCGCGGGAGCTCCGGCATAGGCTGGGGCGGCCAGCGGATGCTGTGGTGACTCCAAACTCTCCCATGGCATCCGCAAATGGCAAGAGAGGGAATACCGGTGGGTTTTTAGTGGGTATGCCTCCCCCCCTCCTTCCATTAGGGAAGGAGGTTACGGGGGAGGTGAGTCCCACATAACTTCCGCGCCGTCCCCACGGCGCGGTCGTATGCGTAACGCATTTTCCCACCGTCAAAAAAAAAAAAAAAAAAAAAAAAAAAAAAAAAAAAAAAAAAAAAAAGGTTCCACGGACCTGCTTAGTTGTCTAAGTGGGCGGAGAGGTGTACTCCGACGTGGCGCGTCCCCGGGTGGTGGATAGGGGAATGCCTGCCTCGCGGCGGGTAGGGGCAATAGCTCCCGCGAACCAAACACTGGGGGGGGAACTGGGGCGGCCTTCCTAACCGAAGGCCTTTGTGGAGAAGCCCACGCCACTTCTCCTTCCGTAGCCCGCAGATCCAATTCAACGACCCCAGTCGTGGCGTTAATGGGGTATGTTTTGAATACTGTGGAGCGGAGGGCTTGCCTTAACTGGCCGGCCCGTGAGAAGGACACTCTATAACACCCGACAGTGAAGTCGTTAAAACCTGTGGATACCTGGCGACCTCCACAGTAAGTAGCCGCACTACCGGAATGGACGTCACCCGGTAGTGCAAACCCTTCGTTCCATTCTCGTGGGTACAAAAATGAGTTGTCAAAAAAAAAACCCCCCCCCCAACAACAAAACTTTTTGCCTTCCAAAGGAAGCGGCGTGTCTCATGTCGCAACCGGAGGAAGAGGCGGAGAGGGCCATTGTCCGAGCTACGGACACGGCCTTCTCAAAGAAGGAGAGAGGGCAGCCGTCCAGCCTAAGCATGGCGCTGGAGACGGAGCTGCCAAACACGAGAGACGAAGCAGGCTATAGTGGTGCTCCAGAGGGCAAGGTTTCAGCCTATCGCCTTAACTTTCCGCGGCTCCGACCGGGAGCCAAAGGGAGGGTAAAGGCGCAAGAGCCTAAGGATGGAACCAGGGACAGGAGCCCTGCTGAGAGGAATGAAGAGCGGCGCGTCGTCACCATCTCGGACGCGTCCGAATCGGAGAAGGGAGAGGGAGAGGAGTCTTCAAAGATGGTTCTGGAGACAGACCTCCCAGAAGTTTCCTTGGGTGAAGAGCTGAATAAGCATATCACCCGGAAACGGCCGACGGTGACCCTGGTTGAGGGACCAAAGTCACCAAAAATTGGGTCGGCGCGCAGAGGCGCCCTTACAGGACGGCGTCGGAGTCTCGTGGCAGCGGCCAGTGGTCGTCCTGCCATAATAGTCTCTGAGGTGGAGAACGTGGCGGACTCGGACGAGGAACCTGGCCCTCGCCGGTATTACCGCGACATGGTTGTCGCGCACGAGGTCGATGGGGGCGACGAGCTTCGCATCCCTGAACCACAAACCAAGGAGACCCTGGTTGCTGCGGCGCTCCTGAACGTGGCCACAATCCAGGAGCAAGTCCGGAAGAGTGGCCACCTCAAGGGCACAGTCTGGGGCGCAATAAATACAGCCGCTGCAGGAGTGATCGACGCGGTTGAAGCTTTGCGGACGATCACTCCTGCCGAGGAGCACCGCCGTCTCCGAGCGGACAACAACCGGCTCGCTCGAGAGCTGGACATTGTTCGTGCGGAACTGAAGGCCTTTAAACAGGCCTTCGAGAAATCGCGGGCGAGCACCGCCAAGGCAGCTCGCGACCCAGCAGCCCCTGATGTGAGGGAGCTGATGGAGGAGCTGAGGCGTGACCTCCAAATATCCCTGGGCGGGATGTTAAATGCCCGCCTAGGGGAGCTGGAGTCACGACTCCCGCCAGAACCGGTCCTAAGACCCCCGCTCGCGGCTGACAGGCGCCTGGAGCCCCCGCCTCGCCCAAGGGCCCAGCCGAATCTGGCGGACGGTGCCATGCGCCGACCCGCTGGCCCAACGGCCCCCAAGGCCAAAAAGCCTAATAGGGCCCCTACACCTCCCCCCACCAACGGAGGTAGGGAAGAGGGACCACATACCGGTCCCAGGCGCCAGTCTGGTCCCAAGCCGCAGACCACCCCGGGACCAAGCCGGCAGCAGGAAACTGCTCCCACCGGCCATACTGCGGCGGAAACGCCCTGGACCAGGGTGGTGGGCCGCAAGGCCAAGGGCGGGAAGGGGAAACCTCAACCCCAAACCACTCCCACATCGAGGCCCTCCGCACCGAGGGCGGCCAAAATTCGGGTCCCACGTACGGCCGCCCTCGTGGTGACCCTGAAGGAGGGTGTGCGGGCTACCTACGTGGAGGTGATGGCGAAAGCCAGAGCCTCCGTCCGCCTTTCGGAGGCCGGTCTGGAGACGGTCAAAATCAAAACGACCATGACCGGCTCCAGAATGCTGGAAGTGGGCGGCGACAGCCCTGGGCCTAGCGCTGACCAACTCGCCGAGATGCTCCGCCAGGCCATCGGTGACTTGGCGGAGGTGACCCGGCCCACCAAATCCGCTGAGTTGAGGCTTACTGGCCTTGACGAATCAGTGAGCCGGGAGGAGATTGTCGCCGTCATGGCCACTAAGGGAGGCTGCGCCCCTACCGAAATCAAGGTAGGGGCTATCAGAGCCAGCCAATGGGGGCAGTGCTCTGTTATCATCCGCTGCCCCGCTGTGGTTGCAAAGGCCGCAGTCACAGCGGGGAGGGTGGCCTTCGGCTGGTGCCTGGCCACTGTCGCGCCGGTGGAGGCCCTGCCCATGCGCTGTTACAAGTGCATGGCGCTGGGCCACACCAGGGCCCTGTGCCCGTCAACGGCCGAGCACGGCAACAAATGCTTCCGCTGCGGCGAGGAGGGCCATCTGGCAGCGGCCTGTGAGGCGGCGCCGAAGTGTGCGGTCTGTGCCCAAGCGGGCCGACCGCACAACCACACGATGGGGGGAACTAAATGCGCCCCCCCTTCGGTCAAGGGTAAGGCCCCATTGACCCGGGCCCCAACCGAACGTGGCGGCCATCTGGCCATTGAGGAGCCCGTAATGCAGGTGTCGTAATGCCAGCACACCTGCATTACGAGCTCCTCCAGGTGAATGCCAACCACTCGGCTCGCGCACAGGACCTGCTAATGCAGGTCCTAGCCGAGTGGCGCATCGACGTGGCGGTCGTCGCCGAGCCCTACTTCGTCCCCCCCCAGCAAAACTGGGTTGGGGACACGGAGGGCTTGGTGGGCGTGGTGGTGCCGGCTGCCGGGCAGCAGCGCCTCTCGCTAAGAGAGAGGGGCGCTGGATACGCGGCGGCAAACTGGGGAGAAGTAGTCGTCATCGGAGTCTACTTCTCCCCCAACAGGCCCCTCTCAGATTTTGAGAGGTTCCTGGGGGGCCTGGAGCCGGTGGTTCAAAGAGCATCACCGGCCCAAGTGGTCCTGATGGGGGACTTCAACGCCAAGTGCGCGGCGTGGGGGTCCCCCATCACAGACCAAAGAGGGGCGCTTCTGCGGGACTGGGCCGCCATGATCGGCCTGGTCCTGCAAAATGTAGGGCGCGCCAACACCTGCGTCAGACAGCAGGGGGGGTCAATTGTGGACCTCACGTTCACAACCCCTGCTGTCGGCGCTCGTGTGAGCCAGTGGCGCGTCCTGGAGGAGGTGGAGACCCTGTCGGACCACCTTTACATCCGCTTCAGGGTCTCCAAAGCGCCCCGCGGGCCTCAGGCCCGGGCGGTGGGAGGGCGGGGTGGGGATTTCCCAAAGTGGGCGATTTCCCGCCTCGATCGGGACCGGGCGGAGGAGGCCGCCGTGGTCCAGGCGTGGTGCGCCGACCCCCCCGACACCATGGGGGTCGACGAGAGGGCCGTCAGGTTCCGCGAGGACCTGACGGCCATATGCGACGCGGCCATGCCGAGGGCGCGAAAGGGTGCGCCCAGGCGGGCCGTATACTGGTGGTCGCAGGACCTGGCGGACCTCCGAGCCGCCAGTGACAGAGCCCGCCGCGCCTTTACCCGGTGCAGAAGGAGGCGGACTCGGGTGCCGGGCGAGGAGGAGAGGCTCCTCGCCGAGCTGCGCGCAGCCAAGGCCGCCTTCAAGGCGGCCATCGCGCGTGCCAAGGATTCAGCTCATGCTGAATTCTTGGCCACGCTGGACGAGGATCCGTGGGGTCGCCCGTACCGAATGGTACGGGCTAAACTGAAGGTGTCCCCCCCCACGGAGGACTTCGAGCCGGGAGTCCTCGCCGCGGTGGTCGACGGCCTCTTCCCCGCAAGCCCGCCTTTCGACCCGCCGCGGATGGCGCCGCCAGAAGAGGAGCCCGCTGCCCCCGTCGATGTTCCCCCAGTGACGGGGGAGGAAATGGCGAGGGTGGTGGGCCGACTCAAGGGGTGCCGCAAGGCACCTGGGCCCGATGGCGTCCCGGGAAAGGTGCTTCCGATCGCGGCGAAGCACCTGGGGGACCGGCTCTGCGGCCTAATGGACCGCTGCCTGGCCGCGGGGCAGTTTCCCCAAATTTGGAAGGAGGGCCGCCTGGTCCTCCTGCGGAAGGAGAGCAGACCGGCGGACTCTCCTTCCGGGTGGCGGCCGCTCGTCATGCTGGACGAGACCGGGAAGCTCCTCGAGAGAGTGATCGCTTCCCGGATCGCCCACCATCTGACGAGCGAAGGGCCGGATCTTGCGGGGAACCAGTTCGGGTTCCGGGTAGGGCGGTCCACGTTGGACGCCCTATCCGCCCTGAAGGGGTTCACCGAAGATGCGGCCAGGAGGGGCCAGGGGGCCGTGGCGGTATCTCTCGATATCGCCAACGCCTTCGGGTCCCTCTCCTTCGGAGTGATAGAGGAGGCGCTCCGGTATCACCGGGTGCCCCTCTACCTCCGGAGGGTTGTGGGGCACTACCTGACGGGGCGGGTAGTGCTCTACACGGGGAGGGGGGGGATTCGGATGGTCCAGCCGGTGACCAGTGGCGTTCCGCAGGGGTCCGTGCTAGGGCCCCTATTATGGAACGTCGGGTACGACTGGGTCATCCGCGCGAGGGTGCTGCCCCGGATGGCGGTGTACTGCTACGCAGATGACACCCTCATCGCCGTCCGGGGCACCACCTTCGAAGAGGTGGCAAGAAGGGCGGAGGTGGGAGCCACCCTAGTGATCCGGCGGATCGAGGCGCTGGGCCTGAAAGTGTCCCTCCCCAAGACGGAGGCCCTCTGCTTCCGAGGGCCCCGGTGGAGGCTGCCGCGCGGAGCCGCCCTGCGCGTCAACGGCGAGGCCGTCGAGGTGAGGGCCCACATAAAATATCTGGGCCTTACCCTCGACGGCAAATGGGAGTTCGGGGAGCACTTTCGCAGACTGGCTCCCCGACTCGCGGGCGCGGCGGGAGCCCTGGGCCGGCTCCTGCCCAATCAAGGCGGACCTAATGCCCCCTGCAGACGCCTGTTTGCAGGGGTCATTAGGAGTATGGCCCTGTACGGGGCCCCTATATGGGCGGAGTCCCTCACCGCCACCACCAAAGCCCTACTCCGAAGGCCCCAGAGGGTCATGGCGGTGAGGATGGCCCGGGCCTACCGAACGGTGGGCTGGGCGGCGGCTGGAGCCCTCGCAGCCTCCCCTCCGTGGGAGATCGAGGCGGTCGGGCTTGCCGAGGCCTACCGGGCCAAGGTGGAACGAAGGGAGCGGGGGGAGTCCCTCGCTCCCCAGGAGTTGGCCCGGGCCAAAGAGGTCCAGAGAGGGGAGGTGCTGGAGCGCTGGGCGGCAGAGCTTGCGGAGGCTGAATACGGCCTACGCACGATCGCAGCCATCCACCCGGTGCTCCAGGAATGGTGCGGGAGGGATCACGGGTCCCTGACCTTCCACCTGGTGCAGGTGCTGTCCGGGCATGGTTGCTTCGGGCGGTACCTGCACAGGGTGGCGGGTAGGGAGGAGACGGCGTCGTGCCACGAGTGCGGCGCCGCCGAGGACACAGCCCAGCACACCTTGGAGGTGTGCAGCGCATGGGCTGAGCGGCGCCGCACCCTGGCGGCGACGATTGGCGGCGACCTCTCGCTCCCCAGCGTTGTACGCGCAATGCTGGAGAGCGAGACGTCCTGGGAGGCCGTCACCTCCTTCTGCGACGACGTAATGTCGCAGAAGGAGGAGAGGGAGCGGGAACGCGAGAATGATCCCCTCGCGAACCCGCTCCGGCGCAGACGGACGGGAAGGAGGCGGCGACAGTTCGCCGCCAACCTTCCCTAGTGGTGCTAGCCGACGGGGGATGGGGATCCTCTGTCGGCCGTAACAGCCCACACGTCTAGGGGGGGGACCAAGTATTCCGGTCCCCCCTCTCTTGGCGCGGGAGCTCCGGCATAGGCTGGGGCGGCCAGCGGATGCTGTGGTGACTCCAAACTCTCCCATGGCATCCGCAAATGGCAAGAGAGGGAATACCGGTGGGTTTTTAGTGGGTATGCCTCCCCCCCTCCTTCCATTAGGGAAGGAGGTTACGGGGGAGGTGAGTCCCACATAACTTCCGCGCCGTCCCCACGGCGCGGTCGTATGCGTAACGCATTTTCCCACCGTCAAAAAAAAAAAAAAAAAAAAAAAAAAAGGTTAGGTTAGGTTCCAGGGGGCCTTAGCGGTATCCCTCGATATCGCCAACGCCTTCGGTTCCCTCCCCTTCCGAGTGATAGAGGAGGCGCTACGGTATCACCGGGTGCCCCTCTACCTCCGGAGGGTTGTAGGGCACTACCTGACGGGGCGGGTAGTGCTCTACACGGGGAGGGGGGGGATTCGGATGGCCCAGCCGGTGACCAGTGGCGTTCCGCAGGGGTCCGTGCTAGGGCCCCTATTATGGAACGTCGGGTACGACTGGGTCATCCGCATGAGGGTGCTGCCTCGGATGGCGGTGTATTGTTACGCCGACGATACACTCATCGCCGTCCGAGGCACCACCTTCGAAGAGGTGGCAAGAAGGGCGGAGGTGGGAGCCACCTTAGTGATCCGGCGGATCGAGGCGCTGGGCCTAAAAGTGTCCCTCCCCAAGACCGAAGCCCTCTGCTTCCGAGGGCCCCGGTGGAGGCTGCCGCGCGGAGCCGCCCTGCGCGTCAATGGGGAGGCCGTCGAGGTGAAGGCCCACATTAAATATCTGGGCCTTACCCTCGACGGAAAATGGGAGTTCGGGGAGCACTTCCGCAGACTGGCTCCCCGACTCGTGGGTGCGGCGGGAGCCCTGGGCCGGCTCCTGCCCAACCAGGGCGGACCTGGTGCCCCCTGCAGACGCCTGTTTGCAGGGGTCCTTAGAAGTATGGCCCTGTACGGGGCCCCTATATGGGCGGAGTCCCTCACCGCCACCACTAAAGCCCTCCTCCGAAGGCCCCAGAGGGTTATGGCGGTGAGGATGGCCCGGGCCTACCGGACGGTGGGCTGGGCGGCGGCTGGAGCCCTCGCAGCCTCCCCTCCGTGGGAGATCGAGGCGGTCGGGCTTGCCGAGGCCTACCGGGCCAAGGTGGAACGAAGGGAGCGGGGGGAGTCCCTCGCTCCCCAGGAGTTGGCCTGGGCCAAAGAGGTCCAGAGAGGGGAGGTGCTGGAGCGCTGGGCGGCAGAGCTTGCGGAGGCCGAATACGGCCTACGCACGATCGCAGCCATCCGCCCGGTGCTCCAGGAATGGTGCGGGAGGGATCACGGGTCCCTGACCTTCCACCTGGTGCAGGTGCTGTCCGGGCATGGTTGCTTCGGGCGGTACCTGCACAGGGTGGCGGGTAGGGAGGAGACGGCGACGTGCCACGAGTGCGGCGCCGCCGAGGACACAGCCCAGCACACCTTGGAGGTGTGCAGCGCATGGGCTGAGCGGCGCCGCACCCTGGCGGCGACGATTGGCGGCGACCTCTCGCTCCCCAGCGTTGTACGCGCAATGCTGGAGAGCGAGACGTCCTGGGAGGCCGTCACCTCCTTCTGCGACGACTTAATGTCGCAGAAGGAGGAGAGGGAGCGGGAACGCGAGAATGATCCCCTCGCAAACCCGCTCCGGCGCAGACGGACGGGAAGGAGGCGGCGACAGTTCGCCGCCAACCTTCCCTAGTGGTGCTAGCCGACGGGGGATGGGGATCCTCTGTCGGCCGTAACAGCCCACACGTCTAGGGGGGGGACCAAGTATTCCGGTCCCCCCTCTCTTGGCGCGGGAGCTCCGGCATAGGCTGGGGCGGCCAGCGGATGCTGTGGTGACTCCAAACTCTCCCATGGCATCCGTAAATGGCAAGAGAGGGAATACCGGTGGGTTTTTAGTGGGTATGCCTCCCCCCTCCTTCCATTAGGGAAGGAGGTTACGGGGGAGGTGAGTCCCACATAACTTCCGCGCCGTCCCCACGGCGCGGTCGTATGCGTAACGCATTTTCCCACCGTCAAAAAAAAAAAAAAAAAAAAAAAAAAAAAAAAAAAAAAAAGGTTCCACGGACCTGCTTAGTTGTCTAAGTGGGCGGAGAGGTGTACTCCGACGTGGCGCGTCCCCGGGTGGTGGATAGGGGAATGCCTGCCTCGCGGCGGGTAGGGGCAATAGCTCCCGCGAACCAAACACTGGGGGGGGAACTGGGGCGGCCTTCCTAACCGAAGGCCTTTGTGGAGAAGCCCACGCCACTTCTCCTTCCGTAGCCCGCAGATCCAATTCAACGACCCCAGTCGTGGCGTTAATGGGGTATGTTTTGAATACTGCGGAGCGGAGGGCTTGCCTTAACTGGCCGGCCCGTGAGAAGGACACTCTATAACACCCGACAGTGAAGTCGTTAAAACCTGTGGATACCTGGCGACCTCCACAGTAAGTAGCCGCACTACCGGAATGGACGTCACCCGGTAGTGCAAACCCTTCGTTCCATTCTCGTGGGTACAAAAATGAGTTGTCAAAAAAACCCCCCCCCCCCCAACAACAAAACTTTTTGCCTTCCAAAGGAAGCGGCGTGTCTCATGTCGCAACCGGAGGAAGAGGCGGAGAGGGCCATTGTCCGAGCTACGGACACGGCCTTCTCAAAGAAGGAGAGAGGGCAGCCGTCCAGCCTAAGCATGGCGCTGGAGACGGAGCTGCCAAACACGAGAGACGAAGCAGGCTATAGTGGTGCTCCAGAGGGCAGGGTTTCAGCCTATCGCCTTAACTTTCCGCGGCTCCGACCGGGAGCCAAAGGGAGGGTAAAGGCGCAAGAGCCTAAGGATGGAACCAGGGACAGGAGCCCTGCTGAGAGGAATGAAGAGCGGCGCGTCGTCACCATCTCGGACGCGTCCGAATCGGAGGAGGGAGAGGGAGAGGAGTCTTCAAAGATGGTTCTGGAGACAGACCTCCCAGAAGTTTCCTTGGGTGAAGAGCTGAATAAGCATATCACCCGGAAACGGCCGACGGTGACCCTGGTTGAGGGACCAAAGTCACCAAAAATTGGGTCGGCGCGCAGAGGCGCCCTTACAGGACGGCGTCGGAGTCTCGTGGCAGCGGCCAGTGGTCGTCCTGCCATAATAGTCTCTGAGGTGGAGAACGTGGCGGACTCGGACGAGGAACCTGGCCCTCGCCGGTATTACCGCGACATGGTTGTCGCGCACGAGGTCAATGGGGGCGAGGAGCTTCGCATCCCTGAACCACAAACCAAGGAGACCCTGGTTGCTGCGGCGCTCCTGAACGTGGCCACAATCCAGGAGCAAGTCCGGAAGAGTGGCCACCTCAAGGGCACAGTCTGGGGCGCAATAAATACAGCCGCTGCAGGAGTGATCGACGCGGTTGAAGCTTTGCGGACGATCACTCCTGCCGAGGAGCACCGCCGTCTCCGAGCGGACAACAACCGGCTCGCTCGAGAGCTGGACATTGTTCGTGCGGAACTGAAGGCCTTTAAACAGGCCTTCGAGAAATCGCGGGCGAGCACCGCCAAGGCAGCTCGCGACCCAGCAGCCCCTGATGTGAGGGAGCTGATGGAGGAGCTGAGGCGTGACCTCCAAATATCCCTGGGCGGGATGTTAAATGCCCGCCTAGGGGAGCTGGAGTCACGACTCCCGCCAGAACCGGTCCTAAGACCCCCGCTCGCGGCTGACAGGCGCCTGGAGCCCCCGCCTCGCCCAAGGGCCCAGCCGAATCTGGCGGACGGTGCCATGCGCCGACCCGCTGGCCCAACGGCCCCCAAGGACAAAAAGCCTAATAGGGCCCCTACACCTCCCCCCACCAACGGAGGTAGGGAAGAGGGACCACATACCGGTCCCAGGCGCCAGTCTGGTCCCAAGCCGCAGACCACCCCGGGACCAAGCCGGCAGCAGGAAACTGCTCCCACCGGCCATACTGCGGCGGAAACGCCCTGGACCAGGGTGGTGGGCCGCAAGGCCAAGGGCGGGAAGGGGAAACCCCAACCCCAAACCACTCCCACATCGAGGCCCTCCGCACCGAGGGCGGCCAAAATTCGGGTCCCACGTACGGCCGCCCTCGTGGTGACCCTGAAGGAGGGTGTGCGGGCTACCTACGTGGAGGTGATGGCGAAAGCCAGAGCCTCCGTCCGCCTTTCGGAGGCCGGTCTGGAGACGGTCAAAATCAAAACGACCATGACCGGCTCCAGAATGCTGGAAGTGGGCGGCGACAGCCCTGGGCCTAGCGCTGACCAACTCGCCGAGATGCTCCGCCAGGCCATCGGTGACTTGGCGGAGGTGACCCGGCCCACCAAATCCGCTGAGTTGAGGCTTACTGGCCTTGACGAATCAGTGAGCCGGGAGGAGATTGTCGCCGTCATGGCCACTAAGGGAGGCTGCGCCCCTACCGAAATCAAGGTAGGGGCTATCAGAGCCAGCCAATGGGGGCAGTGCTCTGTTATCATCCGCTGCCCCGCTGTGGTTGCAAAGGCCGCAGCCACAGCGGGGAGGGTGGCCATCGGGTGGTGCCTGGCCACTGTCGCGCCGGTGGAGGCCCTGCCCATGCGCTGTTACAAGTGCATGGCGCTGGGCCACACCAGGGCCCTGTGCCCGTCAACGGCCGAGCACGGCAACAAATGCTTCCGCTGCGGCGAGGAGGGCCATCTGGCAGCGGCCTGTGAGGCGGCGCCGAAGTGTGCGGTCTGTGCCCAAGCGGGCCGACCGCACAACCACACGATGGGGGGAACTAAATGCGCCCCCCCTTCGGTCAAGGGTAAGGCCCCATTGACCCGGGCCCCAACCGAACGTGGCGGCCATCTGGCCATTGAGGAGCCCGTAATGCAGGTGTCGTAATGCCAGCACACCTGCATTACGAGCTCCTCCAGGTGAATGCCAACCACTCGGCTCGCGCACAGGACCTGCTAATGCAGGTCCTAGCCGAGTGGCGCATCGACGTGGCGGTCGTCGCCGAGCCCTACTTCGTCCCCCCCCAGCAAAACTGGGTTGGGGACACGGAGGGCTTGGTGGGCGTGGTGGTGCCGGCTGCCGGGCAGCAGCGCCTCTCGCTAAGAGAGAGGGGCGCTGGATACGCGGCGGCAAACTGGGGAGAAGTAGTCGTCATCGGAGTCTACTTCTCCCCCAACAGGCCCCTCTCAGATTTTGAGAGGTTCCTGGGGGGCCTGGAGCCGGTGGTTCAAAGAGCATCACCGGCCCAAGTGGTCCTGATGGGGGACTTCAACGCCAAGTGCGCGGCGTGGGGGTCCCCCATCACAGACCAAAGAGGGGCGCTTCTGCGGGACTGGGCCGCCATGATCGGCCTGGTCCTGCAAAATGTAGGGCGCGCCAACACCTGCGTCCGACAGCAGGGGGGGTCAATTGTGGACCTCACGTTCACAACCCCTGCTGTCGGCGCTCGTGTGAGCCAGTGGCGCGTCCTGGAGGAGGTGGAGACCCTGTCGGACCACCTTTACATCCGCTTCAGGGTCTCCAAAGCGCCCCGCGGGCCTCAGGCCCGGGCGGTGGGAGGGCGGGGCGGGGATTTCCCAAAGTGGGCGATTTCCCGCCTCGATCGGGACCGGGCGGAGGAGGCCGCCGTGGCCCAGGCGTGGTGCGCCGACCCCCCCGACACCATGGGGGTCGACGAGAGGGCCGTCAGGTTCCGCGAGGACCTGACGGCCATATGCGACGCGGCCATGCCGAGGGCGCGAAAGGGTGCGCCCAGGCGGGCCGTATACTGGTGGTCGCAGGACCTGGCGGACCTCCGAGCCGCCAGCGACAGAGCCCGCCGCGCCTTTACCCGGTGCAGAAGGAGGCGGACTCGGGTGCCGGGCGAGGAGGAGAGGCTCCTCGCCGAGCTGCGCGCAGCCAAGGCCGCCTTCAAGGCGGCCATCGCGCGTGCCAAGGATTCAGCTCATGCTGAATTCTTGGCCACGCTGGACGAGGATCCGTGGGGTCGCCCGTACCGAATGGTACGGGCTAAACTGAAGGTGTCCCCCCCCACGGAGGACTTCGAGCCGGGAGTCCTCGCCGCGGTGGTCGACGGCCTCTTCCCCGCAAGCCCGCCTTTCGACCCGCCGCGGATGGCGCCGCCAGAAGAGGAGCCCGCTGCCCCCGTCGACGTTCCCCCAGTGACGGGGGAGGAAATGGCGAGGGTGGTGGGCCGACTCAAGGGGTGCCGCAAGGCACCTGGGCCCGATGGCGTCCCGGGGAAGGTGCTTCCGATCGCGGCGAAGCACCTGGGGGACCGGCTCTGCGGCCTAATGGACCGCTGCCTGGCCGCGGGGCAGTTTCCCCAAATTTGGAAGGAGGGCCGCCTGGTCCTCCTGCGGAAGGAGAGCAGACCGGCGGACTCTCCTTCCGGGTGGCGGCCGCTCGTCATGCTGGACGAGACCGGGAAGCTCCTCGAGAGAGTGATCGCTTCCCGGATCGCCCACCATCTGACGAGCGAAGGGCCGGATCTTGCGGGGAACCAGTTCGGGTTCCGGGTAGGGCGGTCCACGTTGGACGCCCTATCCGCCCTGAAGGGGTTCACCGAAGATGCGGCCAGGAGGGGCCAGGGGGCCGTGGCGGTATCTCTCGATATCGCCAACGCCTTCGGGTCCCTCCCCTTCGGAGTGATAGAGGAGGCGCTCCGGTATCACCGGGTGCCCCTCTACCTCCGGAGGGTTGTGGGGCACTACCTGACGGGGCGGGTAGTGCTCTACACGGGGAGGGGGGGGATTCGGATGGCCCAGCCGGTGACCAGTGGCGTTCCGCAGGGGTCCGTGCTAGGGCCCCTATTATGGAACGTCGGGTACGACTGGGTCATCCGCGCGAGGGTGCTGCCCCGGATGGCGGTGTACTGCTACGCAGATGACACCCTCATCGCCGTCCGGGGCACCACCTTCGAAGAGGTGGCAAGAAGGGCGGAGGTGGGAGCCACCCTAGTGATCCGGCGGATCGAGGCGCTGGGCCTGAAAGTGTCCCTCCCCAAGACGGAGGCCCTCTGCTTCCGAGGGCCCCGGTGGAGGCTGCCGCGCGGAGCCGCCCTGCACGTCAACGGCGAGGCCGTCGAGGTGAGAGCCCACATAAAATATCTGGGCCTTACCCTCGACGGCAAATGGGAGTTCGGGGAGCACTTTCGCAGACTGGCTCCCCGACTCGCGGGCGCGGCGGGAGCCCTGGGCCGGCTCCTGCCCAATCAGGGCGGACCTAATGCCCCCTGCAGACGCCTGTTTGCAGGGGTCATTAGGAGTATGGCCCTGTACGGGGCCCCTATATGGGCGGAGTCCCTCACCGCCACCACCAAAGCCCTCCTCCGAAGGCCCCAGAGGGTCATGGCGGTGAGGATGGCCCGGGCCTACCGAACGGTGGGCTGGGCGGCGGCTGGAGCCCTCGCAGCCTCCCCTCCGTGGGAGATCGAGGCGGTCGGGCTTGCCGAGGCCTACCGGGCCAAGGTGGAACGAAGGGAGCGGGGGGAGTCCCTCGCTCCCCAGGAGTTGGCCCGGGCCAAAGAGGTCCAGAGAGGGGAGGTGCTGGAGCGCTGGGCGGCAGAGCTTGCGGAGGCTGAATACGGCCTACGCACGATCGCAGCCATCCACCCGGTGCTCCAGGAATGGTGCGGGAGGGATCACGGGTCCCTGACCTTCCACCTGGTGCAGGTGCTGTCCGGGCATGGTTGCTTCGGGCGGTACCTGCACAGGGTGGCGGGTAGGGAGGAGACGGCGTCGTGCCACGAGTGCGGCGCCGCCGAGGACACAGCCCAGCACACCTTGGAGGTGTGCAGCGCATGGGCTGAGCGGCGCCGCACCCTGGCGGCGACGATTGGCGGCGACCTCTCGCTCCCCAGCGTTGTACGCGCAATGCTGGAGAGCGAGACGTCCTGGGAGGCCGTCACCTCCTTCTGCGACGACGTAATGTCGCAGAAGGAGGAGAGGGAGCGGGAACGCGAGAATGATCCCCTCGCAAATCCGCTCCGGCGCAGACGGACGGGAAGGAGGCGGCGACAGTTCGCCGCCAACCTTCCCTAGTGGTGCTGGCCGACGGGGGATGGGGATCCTCTGTCGGCCGTAACAGCCCACACGTCTAGGGGGGGGACCAAGTATTCCGGTCCCCCCTCTCTTGGCGCGGGAGCTCCGGCATAGGCTGGGGCGGCCAGCGGATACTGTGGTGACTCCAAACTCTCCCATGGCATCCGCAAATGGCAAGAGAGGGAATACCGGTGGGTTTTTAGTGGGTATGCCTCCCCCCTCCTTCCATTAGGGAAGGAGGTTACGGGGGAGTTGAGTCCCACATAACTTCCGCGCCGTCCCCACGGCGCGGTCGTATGCGTAACGCATTTTCCCACCGTCAAAAAAAAAAAAAAAAAAAAAAAAAAAGGTTAGGTTAGGTTAGGTTAGGTTAGGTTAGGTTAGGTTAGGTTAGGTTAGGTTAGGTTAGGTTAGGTTAGGTTAGGTTAGGTTAAGGAGAAAAATCTTCCTTAGTAAGGAGAAAAATCTTCCTTAGTAAGGAGAAAAATCTTCCTTAGTAAGGAGAAAAATCTTCCTTAGTAAGGAGAAAAATCTTCCTTAGTAAGGAGAAAAATCTTCCTTAGTAAGGAGAAAAATCTTCCTTAGTAAGGAGAAAAATCTTCCTTAGTAAGGAGAAAAATCTTCCTTAGTAAGGAGAAAAATCTTCCTTAGTAAGGAGAAAAATCTTCCTTAGTAAGGAGAAAAATCTTCCTTAGTAAGGAGAAAAATCTTCCTTAGTAAGGAGAAAAATCTTCCTTAGTAAGGAGAAAAATCTTCCTTAGTAAGGAGAAAAATCTTCCTTAGTAAGGAGAAAAATCTTCCTTAGTAAGGAGAAAAATCTTCCTTAGTAAGGAGAAAAATCTTCCTTAGTAAGGAGAAAAATCTTCCTTAGTAAGGAGAAAAATCTTCCTTAGTAAGGAGAAAAATCTTCCTTAGTAAGGAGAAAAATCTTCCTTAGTAAGGAGAAAAATCTTCCTTAGTAAGGAGAAAAATCTTCCTTAGTAAGGAGAAAAATCTTCCTTAGTAAGGAGAAAAATCTTCCTTAGTAAGGAGAAAAATCTTCCTTAGTAAGGAGAAAAATCTTCCTTAGTAAGGAGAAAAATCTTCCTTAGTAAGGAGAAAAATCTTCCTTAGTAAGGAGAAAAATCTTCCTTAGTAAGGAGAAAAATCTTCCTTAGTAAGGAGAAAAATCTTCCTTAGTAAGGAGAAAAATCTTCCTTAGTAAGGAGAAAAATCTTCCTTAGTAAGGAGAAAAATCTTCCTTAGTAAGGAGAAAAATCTTCCTTAGTAAGGAGAAAAATCTTCCTTAGTAAGGAGAAAAATCTTCCTTAGTAAGGAGAAAAATCTTCCTTAGTAAGGAGAAAAATCTTCCTTAGTAAGGAGAAAAATCTTCCTTAGTAAGGAGAAAAATCTTCCTTAGTAAGGAGAAAAATCTTCCTTAGTAAGGAGAAAAATCTTCCTTAGTAAGGAGAAAAATCTTCCTTAGTGAAGGAGAAAAATCTTCCTTAGTAAGGAGAAAAATCTTCCTTAGTAAGGAGAAAAATCTTCCTTAGTAAGGAGAAAAATCTTCCTTAGTAAGGAGAAAAATCTTCCTTAGTAAGGAGAAAAATCTTCCTTAGTAAGGAGAAAAATCTTCCTTAGTAAGGAGAAAAATCTTCCTTAGTAAGGAGAAAAATCTTCCTTAGTAAGGAGAAAAATCTTCCTTAGTAAGGAGAAAAATCTTCCTTAGTAAGGAGAAAAATCTTCCTTAGTAAGGAGAAAAATCTTCCTTAGTAAGGAGAAAAATCTTCCTTAGTAAGGAGAAAAATCTTCCTTAGTAAGGAGAAAAATCTTCCTTAGTAAGGAGAAAAATCTTCCTTAGTAAGGAGAAAAATCTTCCTTAGTAAAGGAGAAAAATCTTCCTTAGTAAGGAGAAAAATCTTCCTTAGTAAGGAGAAAAATCTTCCTTAGTAAGGAGAAAAATCTTCCTTAGTAAGGAGAAAAATCTTCCTTAGTAAGGAGAAAAATCTTCCTTAGTAAGGAGAAAAATCTTCCTTAGTAAGGAGAAAAATCTTCCTTAGTAAGGAGAAAAATCTTCCTTAGTAAGGAGAAAAATCTTCCTTAGTTGACGGTTTTTCGCGAGATTTGGCATAGAGACTTGTTTGACCCCCCTGCTTGTTTCCCTGACTCGACTCTACCCTTTCTCGTTACCTTGGCTTGTTTTTTACGGTTTTCTGTTCAGCTTTTTGATTGGTTTTGTTAAAATTGGCAACTTTTTGACTAACTGTTACGGCTATACCCGTTAAGCTACCCCCTCCAAATTTTGGTGGTGGGTAGCGCTGGGGCAGCTCTAGCGTTAGGCATTGTCGAAAAGGACCCAATTCCAGCGGTTTTCGCGACAACACTTGTCGAAAAATTTTCAGGCGCCTGCTATACTTAATAGCAGCGCCTGAAATTTTTCGACGAGCAACGGACATTTTTGTGAATAACTCCTCGTGGGTTATTCATAAAAATTTTCTGTTTGTGCGAGGAGATAGGGTCGTTCATTCGCCCTATTTCCAACTTGAGTTTTGGTGGCGTAACTCTCATAGTTTGGGAGTTACGAATTTTACAAAAAATTACGCCGATCGGCGTAATTTTTCGATCGAATTTTGGGTTTTTCGGCTGGGGAATTTTTGTTTCCCAACCGAAAAATCTGGTTGAGGTGTCGGTGGATAGAGCTTTTTAAGCTCTATCTTTTGGCTTATTAAGCGTTGAGGTGGCATTTACTGTTTTGGAGATATCGATTTTTAATCGATATTTCCATACAGTATTTGCAAAATTTTGAGTTTTTTGCTTCCAAAAACTTTGTTTCTGGGGGCAAAAATCCTATCTTTGGCTGCTAAGTGGGGCCAATTGGGACCTACTTAGAAGTCTTTGTTGCGGATCCCTGTCACATATGGGCGATTTGATATCGGCCAAAAAGTGACAGAATGTCGGATCGGAAGCAGGATATGGAGGCTACGGAGGAGGCAGTGGCTCGTGTCTCCCTCCCCAGCAAGAGGAATATGGTAGAGACCGAAGGAGTGGGAGAGGACAAACCCTCCTGCCCCAAGGTCAGTGCCGCTGCCCGAGGACGCGCCCTGAAAGGCTCGGGGACATATGCCGGATTGGCCGCGGCTAAGGCCAAATTGAGGGAATCCGGAGAGGACTACGCAGAGGTGCGTAGGGCCAAAGCAGCCTACCGCCTCAGTTTTCCCAGCCTGCGCTCCCGCTCTCAGGGGCACCTAAGGGACCGCTCCCCCGTTCTGACGCCGGCGATGACTGACGGGTCAGACAACGAAGAGGACGAACGGGAGAACGCCCGGCAACCGGCTGGAACGGTTGCCGGAAAAGAGGGTACGGCTCCCCCAACAGCAAACGACGGCCAGCTAACCGCCGAAGAGGCCGGGGTGGTAGAATGCGCGCGCAATGCTGCTCGCGCAGTTCTCGCGGAGGCGGCAAAATCAAGCAACTTAAATGGTGTTGTGCGTGGCAACATTAACACGGCCTGCCGCGAAATAATTGAGGCGATGGATTTCCTCGAAAACAGGAAAGATAGTGAGGAAATCCGAAAATTGAAGGCGGACAACCGCAGGATGCGGGAGCAGCTTGCGCATCTGCAAGGAGAGACGAAGGCCCTCCGCACCGCTTTCTCGGAGCGGAAGTCCGAGGCGTCCACGCGCGCCACTCAGGGCCTTCCTGAAGGCCTGCAGGAGGCCCTAGCGCTACACTCGAGGGAGCTCTTTGTCAGCCTTGGCAATATGCTGAATGCCAGGCTGGAGGCCTTCGAGAGCCGCCTCCCCCCGGAGCCTGTCGTGCGTCCGCCGCTTAAGGCAAGTAGGACTGCCATCCCCCTGCCGCCGCCATCCCAAAAGGAAGAACCCCAGAGGAAGGCGCCTGCCCAGCCAAAGGCCCAGCCCAAAGTGCCGCCCAAAGGGCAGCACAAAGAGCAACCCAAGGCCAGGGCACAAGAGGAGTCGTCGCCGACCTCCCAGAGGCCGAACCCCACTGCTTCCAACCAGGAATCCTGGACGGAAGTGGTCAAGAGGAAGGCGAAGGCCAAGGCCAACAAGCCTCCAGCGGCGAAGAAGCCTGCCGTGGCCAAAAACCTGGCCACACCGAAAAGCGCGGCGGTGATGGTCACGCTTAAGCCGGAGGCCAAGGTGTCCTACTTGGAGGCCCTCCAAAAGGTGACCACCTCCTTTAAGCTGGCAGATGTGGGGCTCGAAAGCGTCAGAGTGCGCAAGTCGGCCACTGGGGCACGACTATTTGAAGTCCCAGGGGCAAACAGTGGCCAGCTGGCAGATGTACTGGCGGAAAAGATCGCGGGCGTTCTTGGCGATGTAGCCACAGTCTACAGACCCACCAAAACTGCCGACCTCCGAGTTACCGGCTTCGATGAGTCGGTAACTTCGGAGGACATCAGAACGGCGGTTGTGCTGAACGGTGCCTGCTCCACGGAACAGGTCAAAGTAAGCCCGGTCAGGTTACTCAGTAACGGGACTGGTTCGGCGTTGGTGCGTTGCCCCGTGGTGGCCGCCAACAAGTTAATTAAGGCGGGGAAAATCCTGGTTGGCTGGTCGGCGGCCAGCATCAGAGCCCTGGAACCCCAACCCATGCGGTGCTACCGCTGCATGGGAACGGGCCACACTAGGGCCTTATGCCCCGCAGCGGTAGACAGGGGCAACCTCTGTTTCAGGTGCTCGAAGCCCGGCCACAGGGCAGCCGAGTGCCAGGCCGAGCCCCACTGCGATGTGTGCCGCTTCGCGAAGCGGCCAGCCGGACACGTCATGGGGGGACAGGCGTGCGCGCCCCCCCAAACCAAAGGCCGTAGTGACCCCGTACGAGCTGGCGGTCTAGAGAGCAGCCCTGAGGCAGCAGCGGGAAACAGGATGGATCTCTAAATGTCGGTACACCGACATTTAGAGATCCTGCAGGGCAACCTGAACCACTCCGCCCGCGCACAAGACCTCATGATGCAGGTCATGGCGGAGTGGGGACTGGCATTGGCGGTGGTGGCCGAGCCATACATGGTCCCTGCTCAGGCACACTGGGTAGGGGCCACAGACGAATCTGTGGCGATGGTGGTTCCGGCGACAGGGTTCTTCCCATCCCTCTCCAGGCTCGAAGACGGACCGGGATACGTGGCGGCAAAATGGGGGAAGACGGTGGTCATTGGGGTGTACTTCTCTCCCAACCGACCACTGTCCGCCTTCGAATCTTTCCTGGAGGGGCTGGGAAGAGTGGTGGGGAGGTGTTCCCCTGCCCAAGTCATTGTGATGGGGGACCTAAATGCTAAAAGCGCGGCATGGGGTTCCCCCGTCACTGACTTGAAGGGAGCTGTGCTCCGGGACTGGGTGCTGGCAACGGGGCTGGTGGTCGTCAACCAGGGCAGCGCCAACACGTGCGTGCGCAGACAGGGGGGATCAGTAGTCGACGTCACGTTCGCCACCCCATCACTTGCAGCACGTGTTGAGGACTGGCGCGTCCTGGAGGAGGTGGAGACCCTCTCCGACCATTTATATATACGGATGAGGGTCACCGCCTCGTTGCGGCAGTCGCGACAACCGCGACCAGGGAGGGCTGGAGGTGGGTTCCCGCGGTGGGCGATAACCCACTTCGACCCCGCAATGGCCGAGGAAGCCGCCATTGCCGAGGCGTGGAGTCGTCCCCCCCCGCAGGGAACTGTTGACGAGAAGGCGGCCCGGTTTCGGGCCTCGCTGACGCGCATCTGCGACGCCGCGATGCCGCGAGTGAGGCAGGTGCCCAACAAGCGGGCTGTCTATTGGTGGACAGAGGAGATCGCGGCCCTCAGAGTGGCCAGCAACGCCGCCCGCCGGAACTACACCCGCTGTAGGAGGCGACGGACCCACACCAACGGGGAAGAGGAGCGGCTGTACGCGGCGCTTAGGAGCGCCAAGGAGGCGCTCCAAATCGCCATAGTCAGGGCAAAGGACGCCGCGCATGAGGAGTTCCTGGCGACCCTGAATAGGGATCCATGGGGGCGGCCTTATAAAATGGTCCGCAACAAAATGAAGCGCAGCCCCCCCTTGGACACCATGGAGCCGGAGCTCCTCGGCAGAGTGGTAGAGGCCCTGTTCCCGGCGGCGCCAAGTTTCGCTCCCCCGAGGATGTCGGCCCCCTCGGAGGAGCGAAATGAGCCACTCCCTCCAGTCCCCAGGATCACCGAGGACGAGATGATGGGGATGGTGGACCGGATGCGGGCCAACAAGAAGGCACCTGGACCCGACGGTGTCCCGGCAAGGGTCGTCCCGTTAGCCCTGGAACACCTGGGGGAGCGACTCGAAGACCTCCTGAACGAGTGCCTGGAGACGGGACGCTTCCCCAAGGTGTGGAAGGAGGGACGGCTGGTCTTGCTGCGGAAGGAGGGTCGCCCGGCGGATTCCCCATCCGGCCACAGGCCGCTGGTCCTGCTTGACGTATCCGGGAAGATGTTTGAGAGGGTGGTTGCTTCCCGGATCGTCAAGCACCTGGGGGACGTGGGCCCGAACGTCTCGGACCGGCAGTTCGGATTCCGAGAGGGCAGGGGGACGCTGGACGCGATAAAGGAATTGAAAGCCTTTATAGACGTCGCAGCGGGCAGAGGGGAGGGAGTGGTGGCGGTGTCCTTGGACATCGCCAACGCATTCGGCACCCTCCCCTACTCCGTAATTTTGGAGGCGCTCAGGTACCACCAGGTACCAATGTACCTGCAGAAGATCGTGGGGCACTACCTTGAGGACAGGGTAGTGCTCTACGATCATGAAGGGGAGCGCAAGGCCAGGCCTATGGGCTGTGGGGTTCCGCAAGGGTCGGTCCTGGGGCCACTATTGTGGAACCTGGGATATGACTGGGCGATCAGGGGGATACAGCTTCCTCGCATGGCCACCATTTGTTATGCCGATGATACACTGGTGGTCGTGCGAGGAAGTGAAATGCGGGAGGCCTTCCGCAGGGCAGCGGTTGCAGCCGACCTCACGGTTCACCGAATCCGCATGCTGGGCCTTGAGGTGTCGGTCACCAAAACCGAAGCGATGGTCTTCGGCGGGCGGGGTTGGCGGATACCCGCGAACGCCACGCTTCCAATCGGGGGGGAATCTGTCCAGGTCAGGGCCAATATCAAATACCTTGGCCTTGTCCTGGACAGGAAGTGGGAATTTACGGAGCACTTCACCAGACTCGCTCCGAGACTGGTGGGTGCTGCGTCGGCGCTGGGGCAACTCCTGCCCAATATAGGGGGCCCGAGGGGAGCTGTGCGCAGGCTCTACACGGGTGTAGTGCGCAGCATGGCGCTATATGGGGCGCCGATCTGGGCGAGTCGGCTGTCGGAGCGTAATAAGGCCTTGCTCCGACGGCCGCAAAGGATGTGCGCCATCAGGGCGGTACGGGCGTACGTAACCGTCGCCCACATGGCCGCTTGCGCCCTAGCCGGGACACCGCCCTGGGACGTCGACGCCCAGACGGCCGCTGAGGTCTACGAAGAGCGCAAAGAGGCGCTGAGAAGGGGGGAAAGGCCTGCCCCCAGAGAGCTCGAGTTTGCCCGCCGCATGGTGGAGCGTCGGATGAGGGACCGCTGGAAGCGTGACCTGGAGGACAGCCGCTATGGAACGCGCACCATAGCGGCTCTCCTCCCTTCACTCGACCAGTGGGTCGAGAGGGGGTTTGGAGCCCTCACATTCCGGATGGTGCAAGTAATGACCGGGCACGGGTGCTTCGGTCATTATTTGCACCAAATAGGGCGGGAGAATGATCCGACGTGCCACCACTGCGGCGACCCGGACGACACGGCCCAGCACACTCTGGCAGAGTGTAGCAGCTGGGCCCCAGAGCGGCAAGCTCTCGAGGCGGAGCTAGGGACGAGCGACCTCTCGCTCTCCAGCGTAGTGCGAGCCATGCTGGGGAGCGAGGAGGCCTGGCAGGCGGTCGCCTCCTTTTGCGAGACAGTAATCTCGCAAAAGGAGGCCGCGGAACGGGAGCGCGAGGACGATGCCCTCGCGCCCCTGTTCCGGCGCAGACGGAGGGGGGTAAGGCGGAGGCGATTTGCCGCCCGTCATATCCCCCAGTAGGACCAGCGGGCGAGGGACGGGGATCCCTTGTCCGCATTGCACGGTCCTACGAGTCTGGGGGAAGGGTTGAAATGCTGCAACTCTTCCCCTCCTGGCGCGGGTAGCCCCGGCGAAAGCTGGGGCGGCCGGGAGGTGTCATGGTGAAATCCACGGATCCCATGGCGCCTAACAACCTCGGCAAGAGGGTCAGCATCGGAGTGGTTTTAGTGGGTATGCTCTCCTGTCCCCTTCTCATTAGGAGAAGAGGACCGGAGAGAGAGCCCCACATAACCTAAACCGGGTCTCCCCGGGCCCGGGGGTACACGTAATGTGTTTCCACTCCGTGAACAAAAAAAAAAAAAAAAAAAAAAAAAAAAAAAAAAAAAAAAAAAAGGTTAGGTTAGGTTAGGTTGGGGTGCGATGTCGGAAACCTCCTCGAGTGCCCGGGCGTTACCACTCCCTTCTATCCGAGGCGTAGGCCTCATGGGGTGGGGAAGGGTAACGCCTGGGACGGTGCACCCTGGGCAACAACGGTAAGCTAATGTATTTGTACATTATCTTACCGGTGGCTAATATCCGACTGGGGGGGATGGGGTATAGAGGGACGACTATTGCTACGTGCGCTTAAAATTTACCTTTCCCGCCCCCGGGAAAGGTAGCTTTTGGGCTGCATGAGCGTTACGGTTCCCCCCTGGCAGAGGGCCTACAAAGGGGGAAGAGTAGCGCTCGGGCCGCTGGCCTGTAGTGGTATGTCTTGGGAGGGATATCTATATGTGTATTATATGGGCCACGTATGTATCATATGTATATATTCTGTGAGGACGGGCGTAAGGTAGCTGACGGGAAGCTGCTCTGCATCCCTGCACTGAGTAAGTAGCCCCGCCGTGCTGGTCACACGGCCTGGGCTATGCGAAAGGTGTCAGGGCTCTGCAACAGGCCTGGATGTGACTTACGCCCTATATGGGGAGGGAAAGCATAGGAGGGACAGGCGTTCGGTTGCTAACAGTGTAGGCTCTGCAACCTTGTTCCTAGTACCTAGCCCCGCCGTACTCGCCACACGGCCTGGGCTACCGAACGGTTCAAGGCTCTGCAATCTGCCTGGAGGTGCCAAACGCCTAATGGGGAGGGTTAGTTTTGGGATTTAGAGAGGGACGGAAGGAAGGAGGTGAGCCTGAACCTAGTACCTTCTCTGTGGCCCGAGCAGGGAAACGTGAGGGGGAGCCTCAGGGCGGAAGCAACCGTACCCTCGGTACCGCTCTGCTTTCAGAGCAGGACATGAGGGCGCGGGAGCTTACGTGAGGGCACGTAAACCCGGCTTGCCGGGAACGTGGGCGTCTGCGGAAGCCACGAGGAGTAAACCTCTTTAAACAATCCTTCACCAGCGGGGGAGGCCGGGGAGTGCCGAGCCCGCATTGCACGGTGTCGACAGAGGAGCCCCATCCCGGGGCGGCCAGTGGGCGTTGCGGTGACACATTTTGCTCCCGTGGCGTTCACAATGGCAGACGAGGGAATCCGTGTGGTTTTTAGTGGGTAGGCCCCTTGGGGAGAGCCCCACATACCTCCGTTTCCCCGAACGGAGACGATGCATAAGGTGCATTTTCCACACCAAAAAAAAAAAAAAAAAAAAAAAAAAAAGGTTAGGTTAGGTTAGGTTAGGTTAGGTTAAGGTGGTGGAGGCGGGAAGGCTGCTGGTAGGCTGGGTGTCGGCGCAGGTCAAACTGCTCGATGCCCGCCCCCTGCGCTGCTTCCGCTGCCTCGAGGTGGGCCACGTGGCCGCCAAATGTAAGTCGGAGGTGGACCGCAGCCGAGCCTGCTACCGCTGCGGGCGTCCCGGCCACGTCGCTGGCAACTGCACATCATCTGCACACTGCCCGCTGTGTGCCGAGGCCGGGCTAGCAGCCAACCATAGGGTAGGCAGCAAAGCCTGTGATCCACCTAAAAGTAAGCGGAGAACGGCTGGCGCTGACTCCCAGGCTACTCTGGGGCGGAATACCCGAAAAGACTCGAATGTCGAGCAACAGGACGAGGAGGCTGAGATAATAGTCGAGTAGTAATGGCTCCTATACGCTTCCTGCAGGCGAATATCAACCACTGCGCCAGAGCACAGGACCTCCTGTTCCAGAGCATGGCGGAGTGGTTGATCCATGTCGCAGTGGTAACCGAACCATATTCGGTCCCAGCCAGAGACAACTGGGTGGGGGACCTCGACAGCCTCGTGGCCTTGGCCACTCAACCATCGGCCGGCTCTGCTCCGCTTGAAAGCGTGGTGCGGGGCCACGGCTTCGTGGCTGCCATCATCGGGGGTATAATGGTGGTGGGAGTGTACTTCTCGCCGAACAGAAGCCTAGCCGACTTCGAGGTGCTTCTCGACGATGTGCAGGCCCTGATTGGCAGAAGTGGCCCCGAACTGCTGCTGGTTGCGGGGGACTTTAATGCCAAATCTACGGGGTGGGGCTCTACTGCGACTGACGTACGCGGTGAGGTGCTCACAGAGTGGGCAGTGGCCGTAGGGTTGGAGGTTCTTAACCGAGGGACGGTCGATACGTGCGTGCGGCAACAGGGAGGCTCCATCGTGGACATCACGTTTGCAAATGCTGCCCTGGCGCGCCGTGTCCAAGGTTGGGAAGTGTTGGAGGGCGTGGAAACGTTATCGGACCACAGATACATCCGGTACGAAGTCTGCGCCCACCACACTACGCCGGACGACCTGAGTCGTCCCCGAAGAGACGACAGTCCCAGATGGGCAACGAAACGGCTCGATCGGGACCTGCTGCACGCAGCGGCCCTGGTCCAAGCTTGGCCGGAGACGCCCGAAGGACCAAGAAGTGTAGAGGAAGAAGCATACTGGCTCAGTGGGGCCATGGCTCAAATATGCGATGCCGCAATGCCGCGGGCCAAGCCCACAGGGCCGAGGCGGAGCGTGTACTGGTGGTCCGCAGAGCTAACGCAGTTGCGCAAGGCATGCGTGGCTGCGAGACGCCAATACACCAGGAGCCGAAGGCGGAGGAGGCGAGACCTGACGGCAGAGGATGAGCTATACGAAAGCTACAGAGCGGCCAGCAAAACCCTCAGCTTAGCCATTGGCCAAGCCAAAGACCTGGCGGAGGAGGAAATGTTGGAGGCTCTGAACAGCGACCCGTGGGGGCGGCCGTACAAGTCGGTGAGGTGCAAACTTCACCCCTGGGCCCCTCCACTCACGCAAAGCCTCCAGCCGGACCTTCTGAGCCGAATCGTGGGAACCCTCTTCCCACGACGGGGTGAACACCAGCCCCCGTGCATGGCTTCAGTGTCCCCAACGGAGGGAGAAGTCGCACCCGAGGTGACAGAGGGAGAGTTGGGAGCCGCAGTGTTGAGGCTTAAGGCCAAAAACACTGCCCCTGGTCCCGACGGTATTCCCGGCCGAGCCTGGGTGTTGGCGCTGGGCCCCTTGGAGCCAAGAGTGAGGGCACTATTTTCTTCGTGTCTGGAGCAGGGGTGCATCCCACGTTCGTGGAAGTGCGGAAAGCTGGTGCTCCTGCGGAAGGAAGGGCGACCGGGTGACTCCCCTTCGGGATACAGGCCGATCGTACTTTTGGACGAGGGAGCGAAGCTCTTTGAGCGAATAGTGGCTTCCCGGCTGATAGGTCATTTAGAGGGACAAGGGCCGAACCTAAGTGCGTGCCAGTACGGATTTCGTCGGGGCAGGTCCACCATCGACGCCATTGCGCGGGTGAGGGCTCTAGCGGATGACGCGGTTTCCCGGGGGGAGGTGGTGTTGGCGGTATCTCTAGATATCGCCAATGCTTTCAACACCCTTCCCTGGGAAACCATCAAGGAGGCCCTCAGGTACCACAACGTGCCTGAGTACCTGCGTAGGGTGGTTGGGTCGTATCTTTTCGAGAGGGCGATCCGCTACCCCACACAGGATGAATGGGTGGAGCGCGAGATGTCGTGCGGTGTCCCACAGGGGTCAGTCTTAGGACCGCTCCTGTGGAACATTGGTTACGACTGGGCGCTACGTGGCGCCAACTTGCGGGGGGTAGACGTAACCTGTTACGCCGACGACACCCTTGTAACGGCCCGAGGGGCCACATTTCGCGATGCGTCCATCTTGGCCACTGCTGGGGTGGCCCTAATCGTGGACAGGATACGGAGGCTGGGACTAGAGGTTGCCCTGCACAAATCTGAGGCCATCTGTTTTCATGGGCCTCGGAGGGCACCTCCAGGAAATGCCAGCATAATGGTGGGCGGAGTTTCCATCGGCGTCGGGAAGACGATGAAGTACCTGGGACTCGTCCTCGACAGCCGATGGAACTTCGAGGAGCATTTCCGGCGCTTGGCTCCAAAACTACTTGGCACAGCGTCGGCACTGAGCCGGCTCCTCCCGAACGTGGGCGGGCCGAAGGCGGGCTGCCGCCGACTGTACACGGGTGTGGTGCGGTCGATGGCCCTCTACGGGGCACCCATATGGGTAAATGCCCTTTCCGCCCATAACAAGACCCAACTGCGGCGACCGCAAAGGGTCATGGCGGTAAGGGCAACGAGGGCGTACCGCACCACCTCGTTCGAGGCGGCCTGCGTGATGGCAGGGACCCCACCCTGGGAGTTGGATGCCGAGGTGCTGAACGAGGTCTACCGCCGAGTAGCCGAGGCGCGCACCAGAGGAGAACAGCCGTGTCCGGAAGAGGTTAGGCGATGGAGAGAGATCTCTCGCCAAACCCTCTTCCGGAAATGGTTGGTGGCCTTGGAGCAGCCGAGCGCCGGCCACTGGACCATATCGGGAGTGCGGCCCGTCCTGCAGGGATGGGTCGAAAGGAGATGGGGCGTTGTTTCCTTCCACCTAACGCAGGTACTATCGGGACACGGCTGTTTCGGCAGATACCTGTGTAAGGTTGCAAGGAGGGAAACAACGCCAATGTGTCACCACTGCGGTGGGGCGGAGGACACGGCGCAGCACACGCTGCAAGTGTGTCCCGCCTTCGACGAGCAGCGAGCCCGCCTCACGGCGGTGATTGGAACTGACCTCTCGCTGCCGGCCGTCGTCAAAGCCATGACCGACAGCGAGAAATCGTGGACTGCCATGGCCTCCTACTGTGAGGAGGTCATGGCACTCAAAGAGGGTGCGGAGCGGGAGCGCGAGGAAGACCCATCTTCCCAGCCCCTGCGCCGCAGGCGTGTCGGGCGCAGGCGGTTAATCCATAACCGCCAAATACCGCCCTAATAGGACTGCGGGAGATGGGCACGGGGATGCCCGTCCCCCGCCGCTAAGGTCCTGTTGAGCTGGTAGGCGCGCCAAGTGTTTCGGCGCGCCTACAGTGGAGGAGACAGGAGACGTGCAGGTCTCCTGGAGATGGGTCCGTGAGCGGACATACCGCCGTGCTGCCGGGCCGTGGATGCGTAAAGTTCCCACAGCCCGATTGCTTATCGGCGACGAAGTGGAACACCCTGGGGTTTTTAGTGGGTACACCGCCCCCTTCTGGGGCGGGAATCCCACATATCCACCGGCCTCCCCGGGCCAGTGGAATCCATAAAGGATTTTTCCCAGGCCAAAAAAAAAAAAAAAAAAAAAAAAAAGGTTAGGTTAGGTTAGGTTAGGTTAGGTTAGGTTAGGTTAGGTTAGGTTAGGTTAGGTTAGGTTAGGTTAGGTTAGGTTAGGTTAGGTTAGGTTAGGTTAGGTTAGGTTAGGTTCCACCCACGGACCTGCTTAGTTGTCTAAGTGGGCGGAGAGGTGTACTCCGACGTGGCGCGTCCCCGGGTGGTGGATAGGGGAATGCCTGCCTCGCGGCGGGTAGGGGCAATAGCTCCCGCGAACCAAACACTGGGGGGGGAACTGGGGCGGCCTTCCTAACCGAAGGCCTTTGTGGAGAAGCCCACGCCACTTCTCCTTCCGTAGCCCGCAGATCCAATTCAACGACCCCAGTCGTGGCGTTAATGGGGTATGTTTTGAATACTGCGGAGCGGAGGGCTTGCCTTAACTGGCCGGCCCGTGAGAAGGACACTCTATAACACCCGACAGTGAAGTCGTTAAAACCTGTGGATACCTGGCGACCTCCACAGTAAGTAGCCGCACTACCGGAATGGACGTCACCCGGTAGTGCAAACCCTTCGTTCCATTCTCGTGGGTACAAAAATGAGTTGTCAAAAAAAACCCCCCCCCCCCAACAACAAAACTTTTTGCCTTCCAAAGGAAGCGGCGTGTCTCATGTCGCAACCGGAGGAAGAGGCGGAGAGGGCCATTGTCCGAGCTACGGACACGGCCTTCTCAAAGAAGGAGAGAGGGCAGCCGTCCAGCCTAAGCATGGCGCTGGAGACGGAGCTGCCAAACACGAGAGACGAAGCAGGCTATAGTGGTGCTCCAGAGGGCAAGGTTTCAGCCTATCGCCTTAACTTTCCGCGGCTCCGACCGGGAGCCAAAGGGAGGGTAAAGGCGCAAGAGCCTAAGGATGGAACCAGGGACAGGAGCCCTGCTGAGAGGAATGAAGAGCGGCGCGTCGTCACCATCTCGGACGCGTCCGAATCGGAGAAGGGAGAGGGAGAGGAGTCTTCAAAGATGGTTCTGGAGACAGACCTCCCAGAAGTTTCCTTGGGTGAAGAGCTGAATAAGCATATCACCCGGAAACGGCCGACGGTGACCCTGGTTGAGGGACCAAAGTCACCAAAAATTGGGTCGGCGCGCAGAGGCGCCCTTACAGGACGGCGTCGGAGTCTCGTGGCAGCGGCCAGTGGTCGTCCTGCCATAATAGTCTCTGAGGTGGAGAACGTGGCGGACTCGGACGAGGAACCTGGCCCTCGCCGGTATTACCGCGACATGGTTGTCGCGCACGAGGTCGATGGGGGCGACGAGCTTCGCATCCCTGAACCACAAACCAAGGAGACCCTGGTTGCTGCGGCGCTCCTGAACGTGGCCACAATCCAGGAGCAAGTCCGGAAGAGTGGCCACCTCAAGGGCACAGTCTGGGGCGCAATAAATACAGCCGCTGCAGGAGTGATCGACGCGGTTGAAGCTTTGCGGACAATCACTCCTGCCGAGGAGCACCGCCGTCTCCGAGCGGACAACAACCGGCTCGCTCGAGAGCTGGACATTGTTCGTGCGGAACTGAAGGCCTTTAAACAGGCCTTCGAGAAATCGCGGGCGAGCACCGCCAAGGCAGCTCGCGACCCAGCAGCCCCTGATGTGAGGGAGCTGATGGAGGAGCTGAGGCGTGACCTCCAAATATCCCTGGGCGGGATGTTAAATGCCCGCCTAGGGGAGCTGGAGTCACGACTCCCGCCAGAACCGGTCCTAAGACCCCCGCTCGCGGCTGACAGGCGCCTGGAGCCCCCGCCTCGCCCAAGGGCCCAGCCGAATCTGGCGGACGGTGCCATGCGCCGACCCGCTGGCCCAACGGCCCCCAAGGCCAAAAAGCCTAATAGGGCCCCTACACCTCCCCCCACCAACGGAGGTAGGGAAGAGGGACCACATACCGGTCCCAGGCGCCAGTCTGGTCCCAAGCCGCAGACCACCCCGGGACCAAGCCGGCAGCAGGAAACTGCTCCCACCGGCCATACTGCGGCGGAAACGCCCTGGACCAGGGTGGTGGGCCGCAAGGCCAAGGGCGGGAAGGGGAAACCCCAACCCCAAACCACTCCCACATCGAGGCCCTCCGCACCGAGGGCGGCCAAAATTCGGGTCCCACGTACGGCCGCCCTCGTGGTGACCCTGAAGGAGGGTGTGCGGGCTACCTACGTGGAGGTGATGGCGAAAGCCAGAGCCTCCGTCCGCCTTTCGGAGGCCGGTCTGGAGACGGTCAAAATCAAAACGACCATGACCGGCTCCAGAATGCTGGAAGTGGGCGGCGACAGCCCTGGGCCTAGCGCTGACCAACTCGCCGAGATGCTCCGCCAGGCCATCGGTGACTTGGCGGAGGTGACCCGGCCCACCAAATCCGCTGAGTTGAGGCTTACTGGCCTTGACGAATCAGTGAGCCGGGAGGAGATTGTCGCCGTCATGGCCACTAAGGGAGGCTGCGCCCCTACCGAAATCAAGGTAGGGGCTATCAGAGCCAGCCAATGGGGGCAGTGCTCTGTTATCATCCGCTGCCCCGCTGTGGTTGCAAAGGCCGCAGCCACAGCGGGGAGGGTGGCCATCGGCTGGTGCCTGGCCACTGTCGCGCCGGTGGAGGCCCTGCCCATGCGCTGTTACAAGTGCATGGCGCTGGGCCACACCAGGGCCCTGTGCCCGTCAACGGCCGAGCACGGCAACAAATGCTTCCGCTGCGGCGAGGAGGGCCATCTGGCAGCGGCCTGTGAGGCGGCGCCGAAGTGTGCGGTCTGTGCCCAAGCGGGCCGACCGCACAACCACACGATGGGGGGAACTAAATGCGCCCCCCCTTCGGTCAAGGGTAAGGCCCCATTGACCCGGGCCCCAACCGAACGTGGCGGCCATCTGGCCATTGAGGAGCCCGTAATGCAGGTGTCGTAATGCCAGCACACCTGCATTACGAGCTCCTCCAGGTGAATGCCAACCACTCGGCTCGCGCACAGGACCTGCTAATGCAGGTCCTAGCCGAGTGGCGCATCGACGTGGCGGTCGTCGCCGAGCCCTACTTCGTCCCCCCCCAGCAAAACTGGGTTGGGGACACGGAGGGCTTGGTGGGCGTGGTGGTGCCGGCTGCCGGGCAGCAGCGCCTCTCGCTAAGAGAGAGGGGCGCTGGATACGCGGCGGCAAACTGGGGAGAAGTAGTCGTCATCGGAGTCTACTTCTCCCCCAACAGGCCCCTCTCAGATTTTGAGAGGTTCCTGGGGGGCCTGGAGCCGGTGGTTCAAAGAGCATCACCGGCCCAAGTGGTCCTGATGGGGGACTTCAACGCCAAGTGCGCGGCGTGGGGGTCCCCCATCACAGACCAAAGAGGGGCGCTTCTGCGGGACTGGGCCGCCATGATCGGCCTGGTCCTGCAAAATGTAGGGCGCGCCAACACCTGCGTCAGACAGCAGGGGGGGTCAATTGTGGACCTCACGTTCACAACCCCTGCTGTCGGCGCTCGTGTGAGCCAGTGGCGCGTCCTGGAGGAGGTGGAGACCCTGTCGGACCACCTTTACATCCGCTTCAGGGTCTCCAAAGCGCCCCGCGGGCCTCAGGCCCGGGCGGTGGGAGGGCGGGGCGGGGATTTCCCAAAGTGGGCGATTTCCCGCCTCGATCGGGACCGGGCGGAAGAGGCCGCCGTGGTCCAGGCGTGGTGCACCGACCCCCCCGACACCATGGGGGTCGACGAGAGGGCCGTCAGGTTCCGCGAGGACCTGACGGCCATATGCGACGCGGCCATGCCGAGGGCGCGAAAGGGTGCGCCCAGGCGGGCCGTATACTGGTGGTCGCAGGACCTGGCGGACCTCCGAGCCGCCAGCGACAGAGCCCGCCGCGCCTTTACCCGGTGCAGAAGGAGGCGGACTCGGGTGCCGGGCGAGGAGGAGAGGCTCCTCGCCGAGCTGCGCGCAGCCAAGGCCGCCTTCAAGGCGGCCATCGCGCGTGCCAAGGATTCAGCTCATGCTGAATTCTTGGCCACGCTGGACGAGGATCCGTGGGGTCGCCCGTACCGAATGGTACGGGCTAAACTGAAGGTGTCCCCCCCCACGGAGGACTTCGAGCCGGGAGTCCTCGCCGCGGTGGTCGACGGCCTCTTCCCCGCAAGCCCGCCTTTCGACCCGCCGCGGATGGCGCCGCCAGAAGAGGAGCCCGCTGCCCCCGTCGACGTTCCCCCAGTGACGGGGGAGGAAATGGCGAGGGTGGTGGGCCGACTCAAGGGGTGCCGCAAGGCACCTGGGCCCGATGGCGTCCCGGGGAAGGTGCTTCCGATCGCGGCGAAGCACCTGGGGGACCGGCTCTGCGGCCTAATGGACCGCTGCCTGGCCGCGGGGCAGTTTCCCCAAATTTGGAAGGAGGGCCGCCTGGTCCTCCTGCGGAAGGAGAGCAGACCGGCGGACTCTCCTTCCGGGTGGCGGCCGCTCGTCATGCTGGACGAGACCGGGAAGCTCCTCGAGAGAGTGATCGCTTCCCGGATCGCCCACCATCTGACGAGCGAAGGGCCGGATCTTGCGGGGAACCAGTTCGGGTTCCGGGTAGGGCGGTCCACGTTGGACGCCCTATCCGCCCTGAAGGGGTTCACCGAAGATGCGGCCAGGAGGGGCCAGGGGGCCGTGGCGGTATCTCTCGATATCGCCAACGCCTTCGGGTCCCTCTCCTTCGGAGTGATAGAGGAGGCGCTCCGGTATCACCGGGTGCCCCTCTACCTCCGGAGGGTTGTGGGGCACTACCTGACGGGGCGGGTAGTGCTCTACACGGGGAGGGGGGGGATTCGGATGGCCCAGCCGGTGACCAGTGGCGTTCCGCAGGGGTCCGTGCTAGGGCCCCTATTATGGAACGTCGGGTACGACTGGGTCATCCGCGCGAGGGTGCTGCCCCGGATGGCGGTGTACTGCTACGCAGATGACACCCTCATCGCCGTCCGGGGCACCACCTTCGAAGAGGTGGCAAGAAGGGCGGAGGTGGGAGCCACCCTAGTGATCCGGCGGATCGAGGCGCTGGGCCTGAAAGTGTCCCTCCCCAAGACGGAGGCCCTCTGCTTCCGAGGGCCCCGGTGGAGGCTGCCGCGCGGAGCCGCCCTGCGCGTCAACGGCGAGGCCGTCGAGGTGAGGGCCCACATAAAATATCTGGGCCTTACCCTCGACGGCAAATGGGAGTTCGGGGAGCACTTTCGCAGACTGGCTCCCCGACTCGCGGGCGCGGCGGGAGCCCTGGGCCGGCTCCTGCCCAATCAGGGCGGACCTAATGCCCCCTGCAGACGCCTGTTTGCAGGGGTCATTAGGAGTATGGCCCTGTACGGGGCCCCTATATGGGCGGAGTCCCTCACCGCCACCACCAAAGCCCTCCTCCGAAGGCCCCAGAGGGTCATGGCGGTGAGGATGGCCCGGGCCTACCGAACGGTGGGCTGGGCGGCGGCTGGAGCCCTCGCAGCCTCCCCTCCGTGGGAGATCGAGGCGGTCGGGCTTGCCGAGGCCTACCGGGCCAAGGTGGAACGAAGGGAGCGGGGGGAGTCCCTCGCTCCCCAGGAGTTGGCCCGGGCCAAAGAGGTCCAGAGAGGGGAGGTGCTGGAGCGCTGGGCGGCAGAGCTTGCGGAGGCTGAATACGGCCTACGCACGATCGCAGCCATCCACCCGGTGCTCCAGGAATGGTGCGGGAGGGATCACGGGTCCCTGACTTTCCACCTGGTGCAGGTGCTGTCCGGGCATGGTTGCTTCGGGCGGTACCTGCACAGGGTGGCGGGTAGGGAGGAGACGGCGTCGTGCCACGAGTGCGGCGCCGCCGAGGACACAGCCCAGCACACCTTGGAGGTGTGCAGCGCATGGGCTGAGCGGCGCCGCACCCTGGCGGCGACGATTGGCGGCGACCTCTCGCTCCCCAGCGTTGTACGCGCAATGCTGGAGAGCGAGACGTCCTGGGAGGCCGTCACCTCCTTCTGCAACGACGTAATGTCGCAGAAGGAGGAGAGGGAGCGGGAACGCGAGAATGATCCCCTCGCGAACCTGCTCCGGCGCAGACGGACGGGAAGGAGGCGGCGACAGTTCGCCGCCAACCTTCCCTAGTGGTGCTAGCCGACGGGGGATGGGGATCCTCTGTCGGCCGTAACAGCCCACACGTCTAGGGGGGGGACCAAGTATTCCGGTCCCCCCTCTCTTGGCGCGGGAGCTCCGGCATAGGCTGGGGCGGCCAGCGGATGCTGTGGTGACTCCAAACTCTCCCATGGCATCCGCAAATGGCAAGAGAGGGAATACCGGTGGGTTTTTAGTGGGTATGCCTCCCCCCCCTCCTTCCATTAGGGAAGGAGGTTACGGGGGAGGTGAGTCCCACATAACTTCCGCGCCGTCCCCACGGCGCGGTCGTATGCGTAACGCATTTTCCCACCGTCAAAAAAAAAAAAAAAAAAAAAAAAAAAAAAAGGTTAGGTTCCACGGACCTGCTTAGTTGTCTAAGTGGGCGGAGAGGTGTACTCCGACGTGGCGCGTCCCCGGGTGGTGGATAGGGGAATGCCTGCCTCGCGGCGGGTAGGGGCAATAGCTCCCGCGAACCAAACACTGGGGGGGGAACTGGGGCGGCCTTCCTAACCGAAGGCCTTTGTGGAGAAGCCCACGCCACTTCTCCTTCCGTAGCCCGCAGATCCAATTCAACGACCCCAGTCGTGGCGTTAATGGGGTATGTTTTGAATACTGTGGAGCGGAGGGCTTGCCTTAACTGGCCGGCCCGTGAGAAGGACACTCTATAACACCCGACAGTGAAGTCGTTAAAACCTGTGGATACCTGGCGACCTCCACAGTAAGTAGCCGCACTACCGGAATGGACGTCACCCGGTAGTGCAAACCCTTCGTTCCATTCTCGTGGGTACAAAAATGAGTTGTCAAAAAAAAACCCCCCCCCCCAACAACAAAACTTTTTGCCTTCCAAAGGAAGCGGCGTGTCTCATGTCGCAACCGGAGGAAGAGGCGGAGAGGGCCATTGTCCGAGCTACGGACACGGCCTTCTCAAAGAAGGAGAGAGGGCAGCCGTCCAGCCTAAGCATGGCGCTGGAGACGGAGCTGCCAAACACGAGAGACGAAGCAGGCTATAGTGGTGCTCCAGAGGGCAAGGTTTCAGCCTATCGCCTTAACTTTCCGCGGCTCCGACCGGGAGCCAAAGGGAGGGTAAAGGCGCAAGAGCCTAAGGATGGAACCAGGGACAGGAGCCCTGCTGAGAGGAATGAAGAGCGGCGCGTCGTCACCATCTCGGACGCGTCCGAATCGGAGAAGGGAGAGGGAGAGGAGTCTTCAAAGATGGTTCTGGAGACAGACCTCCCAGAAGTTTCCTTGGGTGAAGAGCTGAATAAGCATATCACCCGGAAACGGCCGACGGTGACCCTGGTTGAGGGACCAAAGTCACCAAAAATTGGGTCGGCGCGCAGAGGCGCCCTTACAGGACGGCGTCGGAGTCTCGTGGCAGCGGCCAGTGGTCGTCCTGCCATAATAGTCTCTGAGGTGGAGAACGTGGCGGACTCGGACGAGGAACCTGGCCCTCGCCGGTATTACCGCGACATGGTTGTCGCGCACGAGGTCAATGGGGGCGACGAGCTTCGCATCCCTGAACCACAAACCAAGGAGACCCTGGTTGCTGCGGCGCTCCTGAACGTGGCCACAATCCAGGAGCAAGTCCGGAAGAGTGGCCACCTCAAGGGCACAGTCTGGGGCGCAATAAATACAGCCGCTGCAGGAGTGATCGACGCGGTTGAAGCTTTGCGGACGATCACTCCTGCCGAGGAGCACCGCCGTCTCCGAGCGGACAACAACCGGCTCGCTCGAGAGCTGGACATTGTTCGTGCGGAACTGAAGGCCTTTAAACAGGCCTTCGAGAAATCGCGGGCGAGCACCGCCAAGGCAGCTCGCGACCCAGCAGCCCCTGATGTGAGGGAGCTGATGGAGGAGCTGAGGCGTGACCTCCAAATATCCCTGGGCGGGATGTTAAATGCCCGCCTAGGGGAGCTGGAGTCACGACTCCCGCCAGAACCGGTCCTAAGACCCCCGCTCGCGGCTGACAGGCGCCTGGAGCCCCCGCCTCGCCCAAGGGCCCAGCCGAATCTGGCGGACGGTGCCATGCGCCGACCCGCTGGCCCAACGGCCCCCAAGGCCAAAAAGCCTAATAGGGCCCCTACACCTCCCCCCACCAACGGAGGTAGGGAAGAGGGACCACATACCGGTCCCAGGCGCCAGTCTGGTCCCAAGCCGCAGACCACCCCGGGACCAAGCCGGCAGCAGGAAACTGCTCCCACCGGCCATACTGCGGCGGAAACGCCCTGGACCAGGGTGGTGGGCCGCAAGGCCAAGGGCGGGAAGGGGAAACCCCAACCCCAAACCACTCCCACATCGAGGCCCTCCGCACCGAGGGCGGCCAAAATTCGGGTCCCACGTACGGCCGCCCTCGTGGTGACCCTGAAGGAGGGTGTGCGGGCTACCTACGTGGAGGTGATGGCGAAAGCCAGAGCCTCCGTCCGCCTTTCGGAGGCCGGTCTGGAGACGGTCAAAATCAAAACGACCATGACCGGCTCCAGAATGCTGGAAGTGGGCGGCGACAGCCCTGGGCCTAGCGCTGACCAACTCGCCGAGATGCTCCGCCAGGCCATCGGTGACTTGGCGGAGGTGACCCGGCCCACCAAATCCGCTGAGTTGAGGCTTACTGGCCTTGACGAATCAGTGAGCCGGGAGGAGATTGTCGCCGTCATGGCCACTAAGGGAGGCTGCGCCCCTACCGAAATCAAGGTAGGGGCTATCAGAGCCAGCCAATGGGGGCAGTGCTCTGTTATCATCCGCTGCCCCGCTGTGGTTGCAAAGGCCGCAGTCACAGCGGGGAGGGTGGCCATCGGCTGGTGCCTGGCCACTGTCGCGCCGGTGGAGGCCCTGCCCATGCGCTGTTACAAGTGCATGGCGCTGGGCCACACCAGGGCCCTGTGCCCGTCAACGGCCGAGCACGGCAACAAATGCTTCCGCTGCGGCGAGGAGGGCCATCTGGCAGCGGCCTGTGAGGCGGCGCCGAAGTGTGCGGTCTGTGCCCAAGCGGGCCGACCGCACAACCACACGATGGGGGGAACTAAATGCGCCCCCCCTTCGGTCAAGGGTAAGGCCCCATTGACCCGGGCCCCAACCGAACGTGGCGGCCATCTGGCCATTGAGGAGCCCGTAATGCAGGTGTCGTAATGCCAGAACACCTGCATTACGAGCTCCTCCAGGTGAATGCCAACCACTCGGCTCGCGCACAGGACCTGCTAATGCAGGTCCTAGCCGAGTGGCGCATCGACGTGGCGGTCGTCGCCGAGCCCTACTTCGTCCCCCCCCAGCAAAACTGGGTTGGGGACACGGAGGGCTTGGTGGGCGTGGTGGTGCCGGCTGCCGGGCAGCAGCGCCTCTCGCTAAGAGAGAGGGGCGCTGGATACGCGGCGGCAAACTGGGGAGAAGTAGTCGTCATCGGAGTCTACTTCTCCCCCAACAGGCCCCTCTCAGATTTTGAGAGGTTCCTGGGGGGCCTGGAGCCGGTGGTTCAAAGAGCATCACCGGCCCAAGTGGTCCTGATGGGGGACTTCAACGCCAAGTGCGCGGCGTGGGGGTCCCCCATCACAGACCAAAGAGGGGCGCTTCTGCGGGACTGGGCCGCCATGATCGGCCTGGTCCTGCAAAATGTAGGGCGCGCCAACACCTGCGTCCGACAGCACGGGGGGTCAATTGTGGACCTCACGTTCACAACCCCTGCTGTCGGCGCTCGTGTGAGCCAGTGGCGCGTCCTGGAGGAGGTGGAGACCCTGTCGGACCACCTTTACATCCGCTTCAGGGTCTCCAAAGCGCCCCGCGGGCCTCAGGCCCGGGCGGTGGGAGGGCGGGGCGGGGATTTCCCAAAGTGGGCGATTTCCCGCCTCGATCGGGACCGGGCGGAGGAGGCCGCCGTGGTCCAGGCGTGGTGCGCCGACCCCCCCGACACCATGGGGGTCGACGAGAGGGCCGTCAGGTTCCGCGAGGACCTGACGGCCATATGCGACGCGGCCATGCCGAGGGCGCGAAAGGGTGCGCCCAGGCGGGCCGTATACTGGTGGTCGCAGGACCTGGCGGACCTCCGAGCCGCCAGCGACAGAGCCCGCCGCGCCTTTACCCGGTGCAGAAGGAGGCGGACTCGGGTGCCGGGCGAGGAGGAGAGGCTCCTCGCCGAGCTGCGCGCAGCCAAGGCCGCCTTCAAGGCGGCCATCGCGCGTGCCAAGGATTCAGCTCATGCTGAATTCTTGGCCACGCTGGACGAGGATCCGTGGGGTCGCCCGTACCGAATGGTACGGGCTAAACTGAAGGTGTCCCCCCCCACGGAGGACTTCGAGCCGGGAGTCCTCGCCGCGGTGGTCGACGGCCTCTTCCCCGCAAGCCCGCCTTTCGACCCGCCGCGGATGGCGCCGCCAGAAGAGGAGCCCGCTGCCCCCGTCGACGTTCCCCCAGTGACGGGGGAGGAAATGGCGAGGGTGGTGGGCCGACTCAAGGGGTGCCGCAAGGCACCTGGGCCCGATGGCGTCCCGGGGAAGGTGCTTCCGATCGCGGCGAAGCACCTGGGGGACCGGCTCTGCGGCCTAATGGACCGCTGCCTGGCCGCGGGGCAGTTTCCCCAAATTTGGAAGGAGGGCCGCCTGGTCCTCCTGCGGAAGGAGAGCAGACCGGCGGACTCTCCTTCCGGGTGGCGGCCGCTCGTCATGCTGGACGAGACCGGGAAGCTCCTCGAGAGAGTGATCGCTTCCCGGATCGCCCACCATCTGACGAGCGAAGGGCCGGATCTTGCGGGGAACCAGTTCGGGTTCCGGGTAGGGCGGTCCACGTTGGACGCCCTATCCGCCCTGAAGGGGTTCACCGAAGATGCGGCCAGGAGGGGCCAGGGGGCCGTGGCGGTATCTCTCGATATCGCCAACGCCTTCGGGTCCCTCCCCTTCGGAGTGATAGAGGAGGCGCTCCGGTATCACCGGGTGCCCCTCTACCTCCGGAGGGTTGTGGGGCACTACCTGACGGGGCGGGTAGTGCTCTACACGGGGAGGGGGGGGATTCGGATGGCCCAGCCGGTGACCAGTGGCGTTCCGCAGGGGTCCGTGCTAGGGCCCCTATTATGGAACGTCGGGT
Source organism: Archips crataeganus (assembly GCA_947859365.1). Classification (NCBI taxonomy): domain Eukaryota; kingdom Metazoa; phylum Arthropoda; class Insecta; order Lepidoptera; family Tortricidae; genus Archips; species Archips crataeganus. The sequence goes on from OX402054.1 coordinate 22,675,559, forward strand.
ACGACTGGGTCATCCGCGCGAGGGTGCTGCCCCGGATGGCGGTGTACTGCTACGCAGATGACACCCTCATCGCCGTCCGGGGCACCACCTTCGAAGAGGTGGCAAGAAGGGCGGAGGTGGGAGCCACCCTAGTGATCCGGCGGATCGAGGCGCTGGGCCTGAAAGTGTCCCTCCCCAAGACGGAGGCCCTCTGCTTCCGAGGGCCCCGGTGGAGGCTGCCGCGCGGAGCCGCCCTGCGCGTCAACGGCGAGGCCGTCGAGGTGAGGGCCCACATAAAATATCTGGGCCTTACCCTCGACGGCAAATGGGAGTTCGGGGAGCACTTTCGCAGACTGGCTCCCCGACTCGCGGGCGCGGCGGGAGCCCTGGGCCGGCTCCTGCCCAATCAGGGCGGACCTAATGCCCCCTGCAGACGCCTGTTTGCAGGGGTCATTAGGAGTATGGCCCTGTACGGGGCCCCTATATGGGCGGAGTCCCTCACCGCCACCACCAAAGCCCTCCTCCGAAGGCCCCAGAGGGTCATGGCGGTGAGGATGGCCCGGGCCTACCGAACGGTGGGCTGGGCGGCGGCTGGAGCCCTCGCAGCCTCCCCTCCGTGGGAGATCGAGGCGGTCGGGCTTGCCGAGGCCTACCGGGCCAAGGTGGAACGAAGGGAGCGGGGGGAGTCCCTCGCTCCCCAGGAGTTGGCCCGGGCCAAAGAGGTCCAGAGAGGGGAGGTGCTGGAGCGCTGGGCGGCAGAGCTTGCGGAGGCTGAATACGGCCTACGCACGATCGCAGCCATCCACCCGGTGCTCCAGGAATGGTGCGGGAGGGATCACGGGTCCCTGACCTTCCACCTGGTGCAGGTGCTGTCCGGGCATGGTTGCTTCGGGCGGTACCTGCACAGGGTGGCGGGTAGGGAGGAGACGGCGTCGTGCCACGAGTGCGGCGCCGCCGAGGACACAGCCCAGCACACCTTGGAGGTGTGCAGCGCATGGGCTGAGCGGCGCCGCACCCTGGCGGCGACGATTGGCGGCGACCTCTCGCTCCCCAGCGTTGTACGCGCAATGCTGGAGAGCGAGACGTCCTGGGAGGCCGTCACCTCCTTCTGCGACGACGTAATGTCGCAGAAGGAGGAGAGGGAGCGGGAACGCGAGAATGATCCCCTCGCGAACCCGCTCCGGCGCAGACGGACGGGAAGGAGGCGGCGACAGTTCGCCGCCAACCTTCCCTAGTGGTGCTAGCCGACGGGGGATGGGGATCCTCTGTCGGCCGTAACAGCCCACACGTCTAGGGGGGGGACCAAGTATTCCGGTCCCCCCTCTCTTGGCGCGGGAGCTCCGGCATAGGCTGGGGCGGCCAGCGGATGCTGTGGTGACTCCAAACTCTCCCATGGCATCCGCAAATGGCAAGAGAGGGAATACCGGTGGGTTTTTAGTGGGTATGCCTCCCCCCTCCTTCCATTAGGGAAGGAGGTTACGGGGGAGGTGAGTCCCACATAACTTCCGCGCCGTCCCCACGGCGCGGTCGTATGCGTAACGCATTTTCCCACCGTCAAAAAAAAAAAAAAAAAAAAAAAAAAAAAAAAAAAAAAAAAAAAAAAAAAAAGGTTAGGTTAGGTTAGGTTAGGTTAGGTTAGGTTAGGTTAGGTTAGGTTAGGTTAGGTTAGGTTAGGTTAGGTTCCCCCCCGGGTGTCGCTACCTTGTCGTGGTGGGGGGTGGTGGGCCTTTAAGCTCGAAGTGAAAGGGTGACCAAGAGCGGCACAGCCTCGGTGGAGCCCATCCTGGGCCAAGCGAGGCGGGCGTGCCCTAGTGAAAGGGTGCGCCGCTTTCCTGCTCCCTGTCTCTCCTGCAGCAGGGGACTACGGGGACGCAGAGGGGATAACAGCTCCTTATCGTGGTTATGGATGCGGGTTGCAGCGTATCCAGTACCAGGCCGGAGACAAGTAGGTCTGGTGGACTGAACGGGTCTGGCCTGGGCTAGCGGTTTGCCGGATGTGCCACTTTAGTGGCGAACGGGTTGGCGTAACTGCAACACAAGGGGAACTCACCCCTTAAAAAAGAGGAGAGGGCTCCCTCTTTAAAAGGAGCAGGGGACCGCACCCCTCATCAAAGGAGCATGAGTGATAACAAAGAGAAACTACCCCAGGAGGGTACCTCGTCTCGAGGAGAATCCCTCTCCGTTACCATCCCACGGACAGCCCCATCGTATTCTGGGGGGGGCAATTATCACTTCGTGGGCACTGAAAGCCCACGTTTTAAATTTAGTTCGTCCGCGACTCAGATCCCGGACCAAAATCGTCTTGGCGTATCAGTGCGCGACTGCACTGTACGCCTCACACGGCAAATTGATTGCCAAGAGCCCGAACCTAGGGCCAACACGAGCTCGGAAGTCAACTTTGCTTCCCAGGAGACTGCAGGTCACGAGTCTACTGGCAGAAGCAATCTTGAGGACGTCCCGGATGCAGCTGAGCGGGTGAAGCGGAAGCGGAAGCGATTGCGCCCTGCTTCATCTGTTCTCAGCTCAAGTGATGAAGGGTCTACATGCGCCTCGGCTGGGGAAGGACAGCCAAAGGCCAAAGGGAGAGGCCGCCCACCAACATCGGGCAAATATGTAGGACTGGCCAGAGCGAAGGAAGCCTACAACCGGGCTCTTAGGGAAGAGCTCCGGCTGAAGGCCGAGATGGAGGTGCAGGAGATGTCCATTAGGACCCGTCAAGGGTACCAGATGGACACTTCTTCTCTAGCAAGGACTGACTCAGAGGATGCAGAGGCCAACCAAGATCTTGGTCAACAGGTGGCTGACAGTGTGGCAATCATCACCAAAGTTGCCACAAAATCAAAGAACTTGTCAGGAGGATATGTCAAGAGCTTGAAAGAGGCGGCTGTCGCGATCGCTGATGCGTTTTCGGAGCTCAGCAGACGCACGGCTACTGAAGAGACAGCTCGGCTGCAGGCCGACAACAACCGACTTCAGACCGAAATGGCCAGCCTCCGAAAGGAGCTGGCCGAAATGAAAATGACCCTGGAAGGGATGCGGAAGCAGGGTAGTCCGCCACCCCCTCAAACCGGAAAAGACAAGGAGAAACCGCCCCCTGCGCGGCCTCCCCAGGGTGAAAATATGGATAGACGTGTTGCTGCCTTCCCACCTGCCACAGAAATGGACCATCTGTGCAGAGCGATAATGGCTCACGTCGGTCCGTACCTTGATGCACGCTTGGCCGGCATTCAGGACCGGCTGTTGCCGGAAAAGCCTGTGCGACCACCTCTGGCGGCGGATGCCAGGAGTGCCAGGACAGACAAGCAGGCTGAGGTAGTGCCAACTTCTGGTACAGGTCCTCGTTCTGGCGCGGCACCTAAAAAAAAGAGGAAAAGGAAAAAGAAGACGAAAAACCCGACCCCGAATCCAAGGCCCCCAACGCCTCCACCACCTGCAAGGCCTAGTACGTCATCGGAGTGGACGCAGGTAGGCAAGAAAGGAAGGCGAAAGAAGAAGAAAAAAGATGGCGTAGATCAGCAGGTCGGAAATGGCGAACACCCGAAGCCACCCAGAGGGAAAAAGAGCAAGGCCAGAAAGCTCCGTTCACCTCGGTCAGCTGCCGTTGTTGTAACGCTGCTGGAGCCAAAAGCAGCGGATAAAGGGGCCGACTTTGGCACTGTCCTTGCTGAGGTTAAGAGGAAGGTGCGGCTTAAGGAGCTGGGAATTTCAGGTCTTCGCTTCAGAAAGGCTCAAACAGGGGCCTACGTTATGGAAGTGCCCGGCACCTCAAGTGGCGATAAAGCAAACGCTCTGGCCAAGAGGTTAGCGGAGGTTGTTGACCCGGAAGTAGTGCGGATCTCTAGGCCCACAAAATGCGCAGAGCTGCGTATCTCGGGCCTAGATGAGTCTGTGCTGTTTCCCGAGGTGGTTGCGGCGGTCGCCCGGGTGGGAGGCTGCCAAGAGACCGACATCAGGTCAGGAGAGGTCGTCCGCGGCCCCTCCGGGCTGGGTGTCGTGTGGCTGCGCTGCCCTATCCCGGCGGCGAAGAAGGTGGTGGAGGCGGGAAGGCTGCTGGTAGGCTGGGTGTCGGCGCAGGTCAAACTGCTCGATGCCCGCCCCCTGCGCTGCTTCCGCTGCCTCGAGGTGGGCCACGTGGCCGCCAAATGTAAGTCGGAGGTGGACCGCAGCCGAGCCTGCTACCGCTGCGGGCGTCCCGGCCACGTCGCTGGCAACTGCACATCATCTGCACACTGCCCGCTGTGTGCCGAGGCCGGGCTAGCAGCCAACCATAGGGTAGGCAGCAAAGCCTGTGATCCACCTAAAAGTAAGCGGAGAACGGCTGGCGCTGACTCCCAGGCTACTCTGGGGCGGAATACCCGAAAAGACTCGAATGTCGAGCAACAGGACGAGGAGGCTGAGATAATAGTCGAGTAGTAATGGCTCCTATACGCTTCCTGCAGGCGAATATCAACCACTGCGCCAGAGCACAGGACCTCCTGTTCCAGAGCATGGCGGAGTGGTTGATCCATGTCGCAGTGGTAACCGAACCATATTCGGTCCCAGCCAGAGACAACTGGGTGGGGGACCTCGACAGCCTCGTGGCCTTGGCCACTCAACCATCGGCCGGCTCTGCTCCGCTTGAAAGCGTGGTGCGGGGCCACGGCTTCGTGGCTGCCATCATCGGGGGTATAATGGTGGTGGGAGTGTACTTCTCGCCGAACAGAAGCCTAGCCGACTTCGAGGTGCTTCTCGACGATGTGCAGGCCCTGATTGGCAGAAGTGGCCCCGAACTGCTGCTGGTTGCGGGGGACTTTAATGCCAAATCTACGGGGTGGGGCTCTACTGCGACTGACGTACGCGGTGAGGTGCTCACAGAGTGGGCAGTGGCCGTAGGGTTGGAGGTTCTTAACCGAGGGACGGTCGATACGTGCGTGCGGCAACAGGGAGGCTCCATCGTGGACATCACGTTTGCAAATGCTGCCCTGGCGCGCCGTGTCCAAGGTTGGGAAGTGTTGGAGGGCGTGGAAACGTTATCGGACCACAGATACATCCGGTACGAAGTCTGCGCCCACCACACTACGCCGGACGACCTGAGTCGTCCCCGAAGAAACGACAGTCCCAGATGGGCAACGAAACGGCTCGATCGGGACCTGCTGCACGCAGCGGCCCTGGTCCAAGCTTGGCCGGAGACGCCCGAAGGACCAAGAAGTGTAGAGGAAGAAGCATCCTGGCTCAGTGGGGCCATGGCTCAAATATGCGATGCCGCAATGCCGCGGGCCAAGCCCACAGGGCCGAGGCGGAGCGTGTACTGGTGGTCCGCAGAGCTAACGCAGTTGCGCAAGGCATGCGTGGCTGCGAGACGCCAATACACCAGGAGCCGAAGGCGGAGGAGGCGAGACCTGACGGCAGAGGATGAGCTATACGAAAGCTACAGAGCGGCCAGCAAAACCCTCAGCTTAGCCATTGGCCAAGCCAAAGACCTGGCGGAGGAGGAAATGTTGGAGGCTCTGAACAGCGACCCGTGGGGGCGGCCGTACAAGTCGGTGAGGTGCAAACTTCACCCCTGGGCCCCTCCACTCACGCAAAGCCTCCAGCCGGACCTTCTGAGCCGAATCGTGGGAACCCTCTTCCCACGACGGGGTGAACACCAGCCCCCGTGCATGGCTTCAGTGTCCCCAACGGAGGGAGAAGTCGCACCCGAGGTGACAGAGGGAGAGTTGGGAGCCGCAGTGTTGAGGCTTAAGGCCAAAAACACTGCCCCTGGTCCCGACGGTTTTCCCGGCCGAGCCTGGGTGTTGGCGCTGGGCCCCTTGGAGCCAAGAGTGAGGGCACTATTTTCTTCGTGTCTGGAGCAGGGGTGCATCCCACGTTCGTGGAAGTGCGGAAAGCTGGTGCTCCTGCGGAAGGAAGGGCGACCGGGTGACTCCCCTTCGGGATACAGGCCGATCGTACTTTTGGACGAGGGAGCGAAGCTCTTTGAGCGAATAGTGGCTTCCCGGCTGATAGGTCATTTAGAGGGACAAGGGCCGAACCTAAGTGCGTGCCAGTACGGATTTCGTCGGGGCAGGTCCACCATCGACGCCATTGCGCGGGTGAGGGCTCTAGCGGATGACGCGGTTTCCCGGGGGGAGGTGGTGTTGGCGGTATCTCTAGATATCGCCAATGCTTTCAACACCCTTCCCTGGGAAACCATCAAGGAGGCCCTCAGGTACCACAACGTGCCGGAGTACCTGCGTAGGGTGGTTGGGTCGTATCTTTTCGAGAGGGCGATCCGCTACCCCACACAGGATGAATGGGTGGAGCGCGAGATGTCGTGCGGTGTCCCACAGGGGTCAGTCTTAGGACCGCTCCTGTGGAACATTGGTTACGACTGGGCGCTACGTGGCGCCAACTTGCGGGGGGTAGACGTAACCTGTTACGCCGACGACACCCTTGTAACGGCCCGAGGGGCCACATTTCGCGATGCGTCCATCTTGGCCACTGCTGGGGTGGCCCTAATCGTGGACAGGATACGGAGGCTGGGACTAGAGGTTGCCCTGCACAAATCTGAGGCCATCTGTTTTCATGGGCCTCGGAGGGCACCTCCAGGAAATGCCAGCATAATGGTGGGCGGAGTTTCCATCGGCGTCGGGAAGACGATGAAGTACCTGGGACTCGTCCTCGACAGCCGATGGAACTTCGAGGAGCATTTCCGGCGCTTGGCTCCAAAACTACTTGGCACAGCGTCGGCACTGAGCCGGCTCCTCCCGAACGTGGGCGGGCCGAAGGCGGGCTGCCGCCGACTGTACACGGGTGTGGTGCGGTCGATGGCCCTCTACGGGGCACCCATATGGGTAAATGCCCTTTCCGCCCATAACAAGACCCAACTGCGGCGACCGCAAAGGGTCATGGCGGTAAGGGCAACGAGGGCGTACCGCACCACCTCGTTCGAGGCGGCCTGCGTGATGGCAGGGACCCCACCCTGGGAGTTGGATGCCGAGGTGCTGAACGAGGTCTACCGCCGAGTAGCCGAGGCGCGCACCAGAGGAGAACAGCCGTGTCCGGAAGAGGTTAGGCGATGGAGAGAGATCTCTCGCCAAACCCTCTTCCGGAAATGGTTGGTGGCCTTGGAGCAGCCGAGCGCCGGCCACTGGACCATATCGGGAGTGCGGCCCGTCCTGCAGGGATGGGTCGAAAGGAGATGGGGCGTTGTTTCCTTCCACCTAACGCAGGTACTATCGGGACACGGTTGTTTCGGCAGATACCTGTGTAAGGTTGCAAGGAGGGAAACAACGCCAATGTGTCACCACTGCGGTGGGGCGGAGGACACGGCGCAGCACACGCTGCAAGTGTGTCCCGCCTTCGACGAGCAGCGAGCCCGCCTCACGGCGGTGATTGGAACTGACCTCTCGCTGCCGGCCGTCGTCAAAGCCATGACCGACAGCGAGAAATCGTGGACTGCCATGGCCTCCTACTGTGAGGAGGTCATGGCACTCAAAGAGGGTGCGGAGCGGGAGCGCGAGGAAGACCCATCTTCCCAGCCCCTGCGCCGCAGGCGTGTCGGGCGCAGGCGGTTAATCCATAACCGCCAAATACCGCCCTAATAGGACTGCGGGAGATGGGCACGGGGATGCCCGTCCCCCGCCGCTAAGGTCCTGTTGAGCTGGTAGGCGCGCCAAGTGTTTCGGCGCGCCTACAGTGGAGGAGACAGGAGACGTGCAGGTCTCCTGGAGATGGGTCCGTGAGCGGACATACCGCCGTGCTGCCGGGCCGTGGATGCGTAAAGTTCCCACAGCCCGATTGCTTATCGGCGACGAAGTGGAACACCCTGGGGTTTTTAGTGGGTACACCGCCCCCTTCTGGGGCGGGAATCCCACATATCCACCGGCCTCCCCGGGCCAGTGGAATCCATAAAGGATTTTTCCCAGGCCAAAAAAAAAAAAAAAAAAAAAAAAAAAAAAAAGGTTAGGTTAGGTTAGGTTAGGTTAGGTTAGGTTAGGTTAGGTTAGGTTAGGTTAGGTTAGGTTCGGAGGCCCTCTGCTTCCGAGGGCCCCGGTGGAGGCTGCCGCGCGGAGCCGCCCTGCGCGTCAACGGCGAGGCCGTCGAGGTGAGGGCCCACATAAAATATCTGGGCCTTACCCTCGACGGCAAATGGGAGTTCGGGGAGCACTTTCGCAGACTGGCTCCCCGACTCGCGGGCGCGGCGGGAGCCCTGGGCCGGCTCCTGCCCAATCAGGGCGGACCTAATGCCCCCTGCAGACGCCTGTTTGCAGGGGTCATTAGGAGTATGGCCCTGTACGGGGCCCCTATATGGGCGGAGTCCCTCACCGCCACCACCAAAGCCCTCCTCCGAAGGCCCCAGAGGGTCATGGCGGTGAGGATGGCCCGGGCCTACCGAACGGTGGGCTGGGCGGCGGCTGGAGCCCTCGCAGCCTCCCCTCCGTGGGAGATCGAGGCGGTCGGGCTTGCCGAGGCCTACCGGGCCAAGGTGGAACGAAGGGAGCGGGGGGAGTCCCTCGCTCCCCAGGAGTTGGCCCGGGCCAAAGAGGTCCAGAGAGGGGAGGTGCTGGAGCGCTGGGCGGCAGAGCTTGCGGAGGCTGAATACGGCCTACGCACGATCGCAGCCATCCACCCGGTGCTCCAGGAATGGTGCGGGAGGGATCACGGGTCCCTGACCTTCCACCTGGTGCAGGTGCTGTCCGGGCATGGTTGCTTCGGGCGGTACCTGCACAGGGTGGCGGGTAGGGAGGAGACGGCGTCGTGCCACGAGTGCGGCGCCGCCGAGGACACAGCCCAGCACACCTTGGAGGTGTGCAGCGCATGGGCTGAGCGGCGCCGCACCCTGGCGGCGACGATTGGCGGCGACCTCTCGCTCCCCAGCGTTGTACGCGCAATGCTGGAGAGCGAGACGTCCTGGGAGGCCGTCACCTCCTTCTGCGACGACGTAATGTCGCAGAAGGAGGAGAGGGAGCGGGAACGCGAGAATGATCCCCTCGCGAACCCGCTCCGGCGCAGACGGACGGGAAGGAGGCGGCGACAGTTCGCCGCCAACCTTCCCTAGTGGTGCTAGCCGACGGGGGATGGGGATCCTCTGTCGGCCGTAACAGCCCACACGTCTAGGGGGGGGACCAAGTATTCCGGTCCCCCCTCTCTTGGCGCGGGAGCTCCGGCATAGGCTGGGGCGGCCAGCGGATGCTGTGGTGACTCCAAACTCTCCCATGGCATCCGCAAATGGCAAGAGAGGGAATACCGGTGGGTTTTTAGTGGGTATGCCTCCCCCCCTCCTTCCATTAGGGAAGGAGGTTACGGGGGAGGTGAGTCCCACATAACTTCCGTGCCGTCCCCACGGCGCGGTCGTATGCGTAACGCATTTTCCCACCGTCAAAAAAAAAAAAAAAAAAAAAAAAAAAAAAAAAAAAAAGGTTAGGTTAGGTTAGGTTAGGTTAGGTTAGGTTAGGTTAGGTTAGGTTAGGTTAGGTTAGGTTAGGTTAGGTTAGGTTAGGTGTGTGGTGCGGTCGATGGCCCTCTACGGGGCACCCATATGGGTAAATGCCCTTTCCGCCCATAACAAGACCCAACTGCGGCGACCGCAAAGGGTCATGGCGGTAAGGGCAACGAGGGCGTACCGCACCACCTCGTTCGAGGCGGCCTGCGTGATGGCGGGGACCCCACCCTGGGAGTTGGATGCCGAGGTGCTGAACGAGGTCTACCGCCGAGTAGCCGAGGCGCGCACCAGAGGAGAACAGCCGTGTCCGGAAGAGGTTAGGCGATGGAGAGAGATCTCTCGCCAAACCCTCTTCCGGAAATGGTTGGTGGCCTTGGAGCAGCCGAGCGCCGGCCACTGGACCATATCGGGAGTGCGGCCCGTCCTGCAGGGATGGGTCGAAAGGAGATGGGGCGTTGTTTCCTTCCACCTAACGCAGGTACTATCGGGACACGGTTGTTTCGGCAGATACCTGTGTAAGGTTGCAAGGAGGGAAACAACGCCAATGTGTCACCACTGCGGTGGGGCGGAGGACACGGCGCAGCACACGCTGCAAGTGTGTCCCGCCTTCGACGAGCAGCGAGCCCGCCTCACGGCGGTGATTGGAACTGACCTCTCGCTGCCGGCCGTCGTCAAAGCCATGACCGACAGCGAGAAATCGTGGACTGCCATGGCCTCCTACTGTGAGGAGGTCATGGCACTCAAAGAGGGTGCGGAGCGGGAGCGCGAGGAAGACCCATCTTCCCAGCCCCTGCGCCGCAGGCGTGTCGGGCGCAGGCGGTTAATCCATAACCGCCAAATACCGCCCTAATAGGACTGCGGGAGATAGGCACGGGGATGCCCGTCCCCCGCCGCTAAGGTCCTGTTGAGCTGGTAGGCGCGCCAAGTGTTTCGGCGCGCCTACAGTGGAGGAGACAGGAGACGTGCAGGTCTCCTGGAGATGGGTCCGTGAGCGGACATACCGCCGTGCTGCCGGGCCGTGGATGCGTAAAGTTCCCACAGCCCGATTGCTTATCGGCGACGAAGTGGAACACCCTGGGGTTTTTAGTGGGTACACCGCCCCCTTCTGGGGCGGGAATCCCACATATCCACCGGCCTCCCCGGGCCAGTGGAATCCATAAAGGATTTTTCCCAGGCCAAAAAAAAAAAAAAAAAAAAGGTTAGGTTAGGTTAGGTTAGGTTAGGTTAGGTTAGGTTAGGTTAGGTTAGGTTAGGTTAGGTTAGGTTAGGTTAGGTTAGGTTAGGTTAGGTTAGGTTAGGTTAGGTTAGGTTAGGTTAGGTTAGGTTAGGTTAGGTTAGGTTAGGTTAGGTTAGGTTTCCTGCGGTGTGCCCCAAGGATCCTGCGGTGTGCCCCAAGGGTCGGTGCTAGGGCCCCTCTTGTGGAACCTCGGATTTGACTGGGCCATAAGGGGGGTTCAGCTTCCCCGCATGGCCACCATCTGCTACGCCGACGACACGATGGTGGCCGTCCGGGGAAGCGGACTGGGTGAAACACTCAGGAGAGCTGCTGTCGCGGCGGAACTGACCATCGACCGCATCCGAATGCTCGGCCTTGCGCCGGCTGTAGCGAAAACGGAGTCGATGGTTTTCGGGGGAACTGGCTGGCGCGTTCCAGCAGACACCACGCTCCTGATCCATGGCGAATCTGTCCAGGTCAGGGCTAACATAAAATATCTTGGCCTTGTCCTGGACAGAAAATGGGACTTCACCGAGCATTTCACTCGTCTTGGCCCCCGGCTGGTCGGCGCCGCATCGGCGCTAGGTAGACTGCTACCGAACGTGGACGGACCAAGGGGTTCCGTAAGACGACTGTTCGCCGGTGTAGTCCGCAGTATGGCATTGTACGGGGCACCAATTTGGGCCGACCGGCTGTCGGAGCGGAACAAAGCTCTACTCCGGCGGCCACAGAGGGTGTGTGCCATACGAATAATAAGAGCGTATGTAACGGTGGCACATATGGCCGCTTGCGCCCTTGCCGGGACCCCGCCGTGGGACATTGACGCTAAAGTCATGGCGGAGACTTATCGGTCACGCAGGGAGGCCCTAGCGCAAGGAGAAAGACCGGCTCCCAGAGAGCTCGTGCAAGCCCGCCGAATGGTGGAGAGACGGTTGCGGGACAGGTGGAAAAGTGACCTGGAGGACTGCCGTTATGGGACGAACACCATAATGGCACTCCTCCCGTCACTAGATGACTGGATCGAGAGGGCGCACGGCGCATTAACATATAGGATGGTGCAGGTATTGACTGGACATGGCTGCTTCGGTCATTACCTGCACCGAATAAAGAGGGAATCCGATCCACAATGTCATCATTGTGGTTATGACGATGACACGGCCCAGCACACATTAGCCGAGTGCAGCAGCTGGGATCCGGAACGCCAAACCCTTATGGCAGCCATCAGAAGGTCTGATATTTCGCTCTCCAGCGTCATTGAGGCCCTGCTTGAGAGCGAGGAGAACTGGGAAGCGGTTGCCTCCTTTTGCGAGGCAGTAATCTCGCAAAAGGAGGCCGCGGAACGGGAGCGCGAGGACGATGCCCTCGCGCCCCTGTTCCGGCGCAGACGGAGGGGGGTAAGGCGGAGGCAATTTGCCGCCCGTCATATCCCCCAGTAGGACCAGCGGGCGAGGGACGGGGATCCCTTGTCTGCATTGCACGGTCCTGCATGTCTGGGGGAGGAGTTGAAACGCTGCAACTCCTCCCTCCTTTGGCGCGGGTAGCCCCGGCGTAAGCTGGGGCGGCCGGGAGGCGTCGTCTTGGTGAAATCCTCGGGATCCCACGGCGCCTACCAACCTCGGCAAGAGGGTCAGCGTCGGAGTGGTTTTAGTGGGTATGCTCTCCTGTCCCCTTCTCATTAGGAGAAGAGGACCGGAGAGAGAGCCCCACATAACCTAAACCGGGTCTCCCCGGGCCCGGGGGTACACGTAATGTGTTTCCACTCCGTGAACAAAAAAAAAAAAAAAAAAAAGGTTAGGTTAGGTTAGGTTAGGTTAGGTTAGGTTAGGTTAGGTTAGGTTAGGTTAGGTTAGGTTAGGTTAGGTTAGGTTAGGTTAGGTTAGGTTAGGTTAGGTTGGGGTGCGAAGTCGGAAACCTCCTCGAGTGCCCGGGCGTTACCACTCCCTTCTATCCGAGGCGTAGGCCTCATGGGGTGGGGAAGGGTAACGCCTGGGACGGTGCACCCTGGGCAACAACGGTAAGCTAATGTATTCGTACATTATCTTACCGGTGGCTAATATCCGACTGGGGGGGGGGGGCTGTCAGCAGCAATCTCCACATGTGCCTGCACCAAGCTACCGCTAAGGCATGGTTCAGGCTGCACGACCGTTACGGTTCTCCCCTGTTAACCCTGGTGGTTAAGGGGGAGAAGAGTAGCGGATGGGCCCATGGCCTGTGGGGGTTGACTGACTGACTGGGGGGAGGGGGTCGGCAATTTCCACATGTGCCCGGGTGGTAGACGGGTTACTCTGCCATCTGGGCTGCACGACCGTTACGGTTCTCCCCTGTTAACCCTGGTGGTTAAGGGGGAGAAGAGTAGCGGTTGGGCCCATGGCCTGTGGGGGTTTGCTGACACACTGGGGGGAGGGGGTCGGCAATTTCCACATGTGCCTGGGCGGTATTTCTGTTATCGTCTGGGCTGCACGACCGCTACGGTTCTCCCCTGTTAACCCTGGTGGTTAAGGGGGAGAAGAGTAGCGGTTGGGCCCATGGCCTGTGGGGGTCTGCTGACACACTGGGGAGGAGGGTAGCGGGCCCATTAGTGGGTCCGCTTTTGAGGACGGCGCCCCGCCCTTGGGCGGGCGCCTTTGACGTCGGCGAACCCGAACTGAGTACCTGCTCTGCCACGGCGGACAGGGAAAGGCGAGGGGGAGCCTGGTGGGCGGAAGCGACCGTGCCCTCGGTACTGCTCTGCTTTCAGAGCAGGACATGAGGGCACGGAAGCTAACGTGAGGGCACGTAACCCCGGCTTGCCGGGAACGTGGGCATCTGCGGAAGCCACGAGGAGTAAACCTCTTTAAACAATCCTTCACCAGCGGGGTAGGCCGGGGAGTGCCGAACCCGCATTGCACGGTGTCGACAGAGGAGCCCCATCCCGGGGCGGCCAGTGGGCGTTGCGGTGACACATTTTGCTCCCGTGGCGTTCACAATGGCAGACGAGGGAATCCGTGTGGTTTTTAGTGGGTAGGCCCCTTGGGGAGAGCCCCACATACCTCCGTTTCCCCGAACGGAGACGATGCATAAGGTGCATTTTCCACACCAAAAAAAAAAAAAAAAAAAAAAGGTTAGGTTAGGTTAGGTTAGGTTAGGTTAGGTTAGGTTAGGTTAGGTTAGGTTAGGTTAGGTTAGGTTAGGTTAGGTTAGGTTAGGTTAGGTTAGGTTAGGTTAGGTTAGGTTAGGTTAGGTTAGGTTAGGTTAGGTTAGGTTAGGTTAGGTTAGGTTAGGTTAGGTTAGGTTAGGTTAGGTTAGGTTAGGTTAGGTTAGGTTAGGTTAGGTTAGGTTAGGTTAGGTTAGGTTAGGTTAGGTTAGGTTAGGTTAGGTTAGGTTAGGTTAGGGTTAGGTTAGGTTAGGTTAGGTTAGGTTAGGTTAGGTTAGGTTAGGTTAGGTTAGGTTAGGTTAGGTTAGGTTAGGTTAGGTTAGGTTAGGTTAGGTTAGGTTAGGTTAGGTTAGGTTAGGTTAGGTTAGGTTAGGTTAGGTTAGGTTAGGTTAGGTTAGGTTAGGTTAGGTTAGGTTAGGTTAGGTTAGGTTAGGTTAGGTTAGGTTAGGTTAGGTTAGGTTAGGTTAGGTTAGGTTAGGTTAGGTTAGGTTAGGTTAGGTTAGGTTAGGTTAGGTTTTTTTTTTTTTTTTTTTTTTTTTTTTTTTTTTTTTTTTATATCGCTACCTCCAACTATGTCAGTCAGAGCCTATGTTAACTTTTCCATTTTCATCCCAGTTCTCACAGGTGCTACTGCTCGTAAGTCCATTCCACATACTTTTTCTTTCTAGCAGCCTTCCACATACTTTCTATCGGGTTACCGACCCTTAAAATCTAATCTGACTAAACTTATACATAATACATACTTAATTATTTCTCTTCAAACATTCCGGCCCCTAGTACCATGCTCGTCAATCATCCAAGCTGTCCACTTTCTCATGCATCACATCTTGTATTCACACTTAAAACTAGTTTAGAGGAGGGGGTCATGGGATACATTGACGTTTTTATTCGTATCAATACATTATCGAACTCACAAATGTTATTACTTTTCCCTTTACAAAATGTTTACAAAATTACACAAAATATACAAAATTTATGGTACTCCAATTATACGTATCTAGGTTTACAAAGATCTTATTGACTATCTTATTCTAATTCAAACAACTTATTCAATATTACATATTTCTTATCCTATTACATTTCCTATCCATTTAGTGTATGCTAAGAATTAATATAGCGCAGTATATCATTTTAGCATACCATGTTATCTATTTTTGTTTTTGGCTATCACTTTATTGGCAATTTCTATGCAATATTTTAGAAACTTGTTCCTATGCGTCCCTCTAACTATGTCTTTAATGCTCCCCTCAGTTAATTCCGTATCTATTTCATTCACCAGGTTGAATCTTTGCACACTATACATCGGACATTCCAGGATCAGGTGAGGCACCGTCTCTGGCACTCCTGGTTCGCAGGAGCACGATGGATCCTCCTTGCACTTAAACCGGTTTAAGTACTCGGAGAATCCACCGTGCCCTGTCATCACCTGGGTTAAAGCGCCACGCGGAACTATCTTCCTTACAACCCTATACGCCTCCACCGCATCCGGGAAAAACATCTTCGTGGTTGACGCAGTCGTGCCTGCAACATATCTCTGGTTCCACACGTCAAGCGTATCCATACGAAGGATTCGCTTGACGTGTGATACCGGACATAGATCATAATTAGGTCTTCTCTTGGAGGCCACAGCGGCTTCCTTGGCTAGCTGATCGGCCCTCTCGTTACCATCCAGCCCCGCATGCGCCTTTATCCAGAACAAGGAAAGTTCCTTGCCCTGGAGGGAGATAGTTCTAATGTTCTCCCTTGCCTTAATGGCCAGCGGGTGGAGACAACGATGGTTTGAGATGGTCTGTAAAGCAGCCCTGGAATCGCTGTAGACCCCAAAAGAAGACCCCCTACTATTTAGAGCCACACTTGTGGCCTCGCGCAACGCCAGGAGCTCAGCTTGGTACACTGAGCAGTAATCTGATAGAGCAAGCTTGACGGCCTTAGTCTCGACGTCGCCTTGCCATATAGACAATGCGGCGCCGACCCTGCCGCCAATCTTGCTCCCATCAGTAAATATACGGGTGTGGTAATTACCGCTATTATCCAAGGCCTCTTTGTCGCCGAGGATACCAAACTGAATGTTCGTGAGCTCCGCTGGATGTGGCGTCTCTAGCGCAGATCCCACACGCTCCACCTCCCTGTCGCCCAGCTGCAGCAGATTTGGTCCCTTCTTGGCCTCATATAATGAGGCCACCTCACGAACCCGCAGGTCAAGAGGGAGCATCCCCGCCAACAGCATTGCAGCATTAAGAGAGACGGTGCGGTAGGCCCCGCACTGCTTTTGCGCTATGCCACGCTGCACCACCTCAAATTTCTTCCTAGAAATTAGTTTCTCAGCAGCCGGTGCCCAGACGCTCGCTGCATATAAAATAACCGGCTCGATGGTGGCAACATAAATGGTCTTCACAACCTCAGGGTGAAGCCCCCAGCTAACCCTTGCCGCCCTTGCCAGCTGCTTATATATCCCCGTAGCTTTCCGACAAACATTGCTAATGTGACTATTAAATGTTAGCTTCCTGTCGATGGTCACCCCTAATAACTTAATTTCTTCCGCAAAACAAACCTCTATCCCACCCATGACTAGGCGCGGGGTGTCATACTTAAGTCTATTAGTTATAAGCAAAGCATTTGTTTTTTGAGGAGCAAACCTAAGTTTGCTTTTGACTCCCCACGCCCAGACACGCTCGAGGGCAAAGTTTGCCTGCCTTTCAATCTCCTCACCCGAATTTCCATCGAACGCCATGACCACATCGTCGGCAAAAGCCTGGCAATAACAACCCACGTCCTCAAGGTCCTTCAAGAGAGGGTCCAACAGCAGGTTCCATAGAATTGGGCCACCTATGGAACCCTGCACACAGCCCTTCCTTGTGGACCTCGTGTGTTGCTCACCCGCATACCTAACCACGACCTCCCTGTCACTGAGATAACTGTCGATGACCCTCCTCAAGTTCAATGGACAACTTTCCTCCGCCAGCCGGACTCTGATCGCAGGCCACCACGCACTATCAAAGGCTCCCTCTATATCCAGTGAAATTAAAGTAACAATTTTCTTTTGTTTCAACTTGTTGCGGATGTACTGCATCAGGTTATAGAGGGAGTCTTCAGTGCTACGCTGTGGCATGAATCCATACTGACGGGGGCTCATCCTAGGTAACAAGTGATACTTGAGGCGAGTCACCAACAGCTTCTCATAAGTCTTGCCCAAAATTGACAGGAGGCCTATAGGCCTGTGGGATTTAGGCACGGTGTAGTCGCTCTTGCCAGGCTTTCGCAGGACAATAACTACTGCTCTCTTCCAAGCTACGGGGAAATACACGCATTCCAGGCATTTATTAAATAGCAGCAAAAGGAGCTCCGGATGGGCCTTCACAACGCGAAGACATATGTCCGCCGTGAAACCATCTTCACCCGGGGCCTTTTTTGGACTAAAAGACTCAATCGCCGTCATGAGCTCCTCCATAGTGAATGGCGGGTCCCAAGCACCAACTTGTCCCCCAGCATTCACCACTTCAGCTTCCATTCGGGTAACACGATGCTGCTCATTGTCACTGGTTGTAAGGTCCTCCGGGTAGAAGGTCTCAGCCAGTAATTTGACGGATCCCTTAGCATCAAGGGTCTGTCCATCATTAATTAGCGGCAGATCTTCACATCTTCGCGTCGTCCTCCCTATTACTCGATAAATCCCATCCCACATACTCTCCCTATCCTGCTTCCCACAGAACTCCTTCCAGCTGTCTATCTGGGCCCTCTTCACCTCTGACTCATATTTACTCTTTTGTTCCAGGTACTCTTGAATGACTTTAGACCTTCGAACTGGGGCTGCCCATCGGATCCTGCGCTTTCTACGAGTGACCTCTCTCTTCATCTCAGCGAGTTCTTCGGACCACCATGGCACAGTAAGTACTTCATTGGCTTTTTTATTCGGCATTGAGTGCTTGCATGCAGTATCTATTGATTGTGTTAATTTCTGTGTAGTAAGTTCTAATTGTTCTGTAGTTTGAATTCGTTTTATATCCGTATCAGTAATTTTGTTCTCAGCAAATAATTGATTAAGTTTATCATTAAACTCACTCCAATTAGCCTTTCTTGTGTTATACTTCCTTGTGGTTCTAGATATGCTTGTGCCTTTAGATCGTTTTAAGTTAATATGAAATACCATGCCATTGTGATCCGAGCACGTGAGATTCTCCACCACTCTCCACCCGTCAACAAAGCCCAAGATATCCGACGAGCAGGCCGCGATGTCTACAAAGCTCTGGTACCGTTTACCCCCTCTGATGGTATCGAAGGTTGGTACCTTACCCTGATTTAATATAGTCAGATCAAGCTCATCCAGACAGCCGGCGAGCTCTTCCCCCCTACGGTCGGTGATGGGACTCCCCCACCACACACTCTTAGCATTGACATCACCCCCGACAATCCACCCCGACGAACCGATTTGCCGGCTTATGTGGGCCAGGCGATCCAGGTCCGCATCTATGGGGTGATCACGCTGGGGGCATTCGAAATATACAGAGGTTAGAGTGATCCTCCAGGCACCAGTCCGGATCCTTACCACCACGATATTATTAGTGGTAAGTTTGGGAAACTGTACAACATCTAAATTTTTGTCAAAGACCGCTATTGCAGCCTTGACAGTCCCCCCGCCCACACTGGTGTTCTGGAAGATCCTCACCCCTCTGCGGCCCCTCATCTCCCCGATCGACCCCACGTACGGCTCCTGAATTAAAGCAACTGCAATCTTTCGCCTCACCGCCTCGATCATCAGCTCGTCAGTCGCCAGTTTGGATCGCTGAAGGTTTGCCTGTGCTATTTCATACTTCATATTTACCTCCAGGCTGCCCTTAGCAATAAGCCACGGTTGCCCTCGCTATCTCATCCCACCTTTTCCTCGTAGGGCAATCGTGACTAAAAGCATTGTGTGCAGCACGTTCCAAACCACCCCTTGTACAATTCTTGCAACTCGGGGGTACCTCAGCTAGAAAATCAGCGCACTCGCCCCTTAGGTGTGGGCCACCGCAATGACTACATAAATCCACTGACTCCGTGCAGTACTTTTTACCGTGGCCAAAACCCAAACAGCGAGTGCACTGCATGAGAGGGGTCTGGTCTTCGACCCGAACGCGCTGGAGGTCGATATGCGCATGACCTTTCTCTATCATTCTGCGCCAAATTATCGGCGAGACACTAACGACTACATGGCTGGTGTGGGGATTCCTTGTTCTTCTACGATACCGAACACTCACCCTATCGCTCTCAGCATCGAGGCCACAGAAAACGCCCCGGTTTTGGTTTCTTAGAGCCTTTACTATGTCCTCATCGGTGTGAACCGCGAGGACGCTCCTGAAAACCAATAGCGGATCTTTGTTTTCCACCTCCTCGACGCTGAGATCGACTCCACCGGTCTTAAGCCTTTCTTTAATACGGTCTCTATCCTCTCTTGTCCTTAGCCCTATTATTACCTTCCTATCCCTTGCCTTCCTGACCCTCTCAACCTTGATCCATCCTTCTTTTGCATCAACAGCCTTTCGGATCTTACTAAGCACCTGCTCTCCAGTCTCCGTCTCGTCCTTCGAGGTGACACACACAGAGTGCAATGTCCCCCGACCCGGAGACGGATTTTCGGAGTGACTAGCAGCAGCCTCCGCATACGTTTTACCCGCCAATTTCTCAAGTGTGAACTCAAGAGTCTCCTTGAGTTCTTCCATTTTTCTACCATTCTCCTCTAATAGTCTCTGATGCTCATCTATTTTATCCGCCAATACCTGATCTGCAGGCTGAGACGGTCTGTCAACAACAGGCTTCTTACCCTCTTTTCCCCTAGAACCCACCTGCTCCTCGGCTTTGGGTTTGGCGTTAACCTCCGAACTTTTAACCAACTGAAATAGCTTATCGAGAGCATCAGTTACTTCGACCTTAATCTCAGTTTTCAAGTTCCTGGCGGCATTTAAGTGAGTCTTTCCCTTATGAAGGATCCGCCTCGCCTCCGATAACCTTCCAGACACTGGCCCCGCGGGGGGGGTTGAAGTTTTTGGCGCAGACGGTTGTTTACCGCCCTGCGACGTCGCAGGCTTCCAACCTGAGGGACCCGCCTTAGTAAAATCGCCCGTCAGGGTCTGGGTAACGTTAAGTATCCCAGCCTCCCCATCCGCGATACCACTCCTATCATTCGCCTCCGGGCTTGGTTCGTTAAGGGGAGACTTATCGCCCGTAGGCTTCCTAACAGGGGTCCTCATCCCGAACATGTCGGAGGTACAGTCCGTGCGAGTAGGGTCGATACAGCTGATCCTGTCGGTTGTAAAAGTGGTATATATGGTATCAGCTGTACCTCCCGTGTTTGGCAAACAAAATTTCAAAAAAAAATAAAAGTAAAAATGAGGTTTGTCGCTCTAACTAATAAATGTGAGTCCCCGACTCTGTCCTAATAGGCAGTTGTATAAGGACTGCCCGTCAATTAAAAGAAAGAAACCCCAATCAAACAATAAAGAAAAACATACAAGGGGTCAACCCTTAGTCTACTGTCACTGGACTGAAGTGACCCAAGTACCAGACTACAATGAAAACAAAAGAAAATAACAAGAAAAATTTCGAAGAAAAAGTTTAATACAAGTAGTTAAGGCTCTATGTAGAGCCTAAATCAACACCAATATAACTGCACTACACAGCGCAGGTCTTAAGATTACTTACAGCTAACAACAAAATAAAAATAAAAAATTTTTCGTCTTAAACCTATTTCGGCTCTATGTAGAGCAACGTGACTCCACCCAAGGGATAGCTCTCCCCGAGCGCTCCCAGGGGACACCAAGCACGCCCCGCTAGCTCCAAGGGTTCCAGAGATATGACCGGTCACAGTTTCCGGTACCAAAAACAAGATGGCCGCCGAAAACCGATACCAGGACGTATCTCGGGAACCAATGGTCCAATCGGAACGCGGTTTCCTTTCCCTAGGAGAGCTCTTCGAGACGCACCGTTGGAGACCCGTTTCAGGAAGATCGGAGTCCTGAAAAATTTTCAGGAACAAACTGTCCAAATCCTTCCTGAAAAAGATCTCGTCGGGTAGAGTTCCGACCGGGCTCCCTAACAAAGAAAACCCCAGAACTCTAGGACACACCGTTCCGGAGATATCGGAGGTGGAAAAACTCCAAGATGGCGGCCAGAACTGTCAAACACAAGTTTTGACCGCCAACAACTCCGCTCCCGGTGATCGTAGGACTGCGGGACTTTCTATGTCCGGCTCCGCTCTAACTCCTCTAGCCGCCGGAACCGCTTCCGGGAGACAAATTTTTCAGGGCCTGAAATGGCCTGAAAAGTAGAGGGGCGGGTAGACAGCAAGCCCCCGGATCTACTGAAGAAAACCGCAGATCGCTGAGACCCCTAGTTCCCGAGTTATAACGGCTGAAAGAAAAGAAAAATGGCCGCCGAGCTGTCAAACTCCAACTTTAGGAGTTGATAACTCTGGAACCAGGCGTCGGAGGACTACCGGGATTTCTCCAGCAGTGTTCCCTTAACCTCCTCTTGCTCCCTAAAGTGTTTCCAGGACAAAAAATACCTATGCGCCGAAATAGAAAAATTTTGATGGGAGCAGATAGAGGCCGAAAAACAAGAGCTAGGAAAAGTTTTCCCAAATTTCTACGACCAGGGGTTCAGGAGTAAAACACAAAATAAAACCTGGTATCAAAAAACAAAATGGCCGAAAAAGTCAAACTTCGTCAGTTTTAATAATTTCCGACCCGCGCGACAGCTTAGGTCGGATAATACACCGACTCTCAACACGATCCCGTGGTCGGAAATGATTAAAAACAATTAATTTAGAAAATAGAGCAAAATTTAGAAGAAAATTAATAACTCCTGAACCGATGGCCAGAAAAATATGGAAAAAATACACAAAAATAGAAGAAAGAAAGGCGCATAGGACACA